>SJYO01049859.1:2783280-3383280 GCA_006410555.1 Capra ibex
TTCGGTTGAAAAAGTGAGAGGAGAAAGTGAAAGTAGTTCTCCGAAAAATCAAGGAGAAGTGAAAGACGGTATTCCCACCACAGTAGACGTATAGACTCCAATAACTATAAAGAGGGCCGTTAGAACTAAGGTCGAACACAAAGAAGGTCAGGTCCAAAGAGTACTACATGAGACGTACATTCAATTTATTCGTCCCACTGTTATATGTCGGAACTGTATGAGGAAAAGGATAAACCTTGGTCAGACGACAAGGTACAGGTCAAGATTGACGACGAAGGACTGGACGTATGTCTAAAGAGTTCTCTGTCCAATCCACCAGACCCTAAGGGTAGAGAAAGTCTTAAAAGATGTCAAATACCACTAGGTGTGTCAGTTTCCGAAACCGTATCAGTTATTTTGTCTTTATCTACAAAAGACCTTGAGAGAACGAAAATGCTACTAGGTCGCCTACAACCGTTAAACTAGAGACCAAGGAGACGGAAAAGATTTTGGTCGAACTTGTAGTCCTTCAAGTACCAAGTGCATAACGACTTCGGACCGAACCTCTTAAAACTCGTAATTAAATGATCGTACACTCTACTCACGTTAACACGTCATCAAACTCGTAAGAAACCGTAACGGAAACCCTAACCTTACTTTTGACTGGAAAAGGTCAGGACACCGGTGATGACTCAAAAGGTTTAAACGACCGTATAACTCACGTCGTGAAAGTGTCGTAGTAGAAAGTCCTAAACTTTATCGAGTTGACCTTAAGGTAGTGGAGGTGATCGAAACAAGCATCACTACGAAAGATNTCCAGGTATGGTAAAGACAGGAAATAGCTCGGGTAGAAACGTACTTTACAAGGGAACCATAGAGATTAAAAGAACTTCTCTAGAGATCAGAAAGGGTAAGACAACAAAAGGAGATAAAGAAACGTAACTAACGACTTCTTCCGAAAGAATAGAGAAGAACGATAAGAAACCTTGAGACGTAAGTCTACGAATATAGAAAGGAAAAGAGGAAACGAAAAGCGGAGAGAAGAAAAGTGTCGATAAACATTCCGGAGGGGTCTGTCGGTAAAACCAAAAACCGTAAAGAAAAGGTACCCCTACCAGAACTAGGGACAGAGGACATGTCATAGTACTTGGAGTAAGGTATCAAGTAGTCCGTGAGATAGATAGTTTAGATCCGGGAATTTAGATAAAGAGTGAAGGTGACATATTAGTATTCCCTAAACTAAATCCAGTATGGACTTACCAGATCGCCAAAAGGGATGAAAGAAGTTAAATTCAGACTTAAACCTTTATTCCTCAAGTACTAGACTCGGTATCAGTCGAGGACCAGAACAAAAATAACTGACATATCTCGAAAAGGTAGAAACCGACGTTTCTTATATTAGTTAGACTAAAGTCACAACTGGTAGACCACTACAGGTACACGTCTCAAAAGAGAACACAACAACCTTCTCCCACAAACGATACTGGTCACATAAAAGAACCGTTTTGAGACAATCAGAAACGGGACGAAGTAAGGCGTAAGGTTCCGGTTTAAACGGACACTGAGGTCCACAAAGAACTGAAGGATGAAAACGTAAGGTCAGGGGATATTACTTTTCCTGTAGAAAAAACCCACAAACAAGATTTTCCAGAACATCCAGAAGTATCTTGGCAAGTCGAAGTCGAAGAAGTCACAATGACCAACCCCGTATCTGAACCTATTGACACTATAACTTACCAAACGGAATCTCTGCTTACCTCTAGTAAGACAGCAAAAACTCTGACGTTGGTTCATTCTCCCGTAATCGTTTGTTCTGTGTCGTCTCTTAACATTTTGACGAAAACCTTGGGAACACTTTTTAATGTTCTACGAAAGACCTACTGGTGCCTGTACACAGGTAGGATAACCTGTCGATCGGTTATCGGCCTGTGCACCCACTCCGGTCAGATCTTATGGGTCGGAACTGCCTCGCCAATCAAATCACTTCTACGTTGTCTCTTCGGCTCGGTCAAGTCTGGTCTTCTAGACGGGGACTGGGTCTCTTGACACTCTTTATTAATTACGAACAACAAAATTCGATGATTCAAGATCCCCTCAAAGAATACGTCGTTTTCGATTGACTATGTTGTGTACTTCCTACACTTGTTCCACCTCGTCTATCATTCGTAATATACACAGATAGTAATAATACTCAGTCCGCTGTGATATCCTCGTAATTATTTCAAAATTCTTCCAATTAGGAACAAGAGGATGGAATCGTGAGATGGTTTATTACTAGTAGTATTTGATCAGGACGACGACGATGACGACGATTCAGCGAAGTCAACACAGGCTGAGAATCGCTGGGGTACCTGACATCGGGTGCTCCGAGGAGGTAGGTACCCTAAAAGGTCCGTTCTCATGACATGTTTGGTTGTTAATTTTAATTGAGTTGACACAGTACAGACATGAAATATATTAGTAATGTGAGGGGAAAGCAGAAAAACGTAGACGGACGCTCTTGTTTTCAAGAGAGATCATTACAAAGAATTAGAAACGACCGTAACGAACTCTATTAATAACAGAGATCTATCAACATCTCACAAAAGTAGGTCAACGTCGGAAAAGAAGATATATAAGAAACTGTGATTCTGTTACTAAGGTCTTCTGTTATAATCTAATTCTCTCTACTTATGAACCTTTATCGAGTAAGTACCTTTTGTGTCTTCCCTCCCGACACACGAATTTAACGAAAAGAGATACAATGGTCTACTTATTGTAAAGACTAGGAAAGAAAGTTCATCCAGTCGAAGTCTAATAAAGAAAGGGTCCGAGTAGTAGACTTGAGATTCTTGGGGTTACTCAGAATCTCGTGTGGTATTATACATTACATAGTGTATAGTACCACGAATGTTCTACTTGTATGAGTTATTTATATCGTTTACTTTGAGACTTGAAAACTCGTACAAAGTTCCTTTGTTGTATAAAGTATGGTTCAACTGTCAAAGGTTCAAGGATTGAAAAAAATTTTGTCTATTGGTATAAGGTCGGTTCTGCAACAGGGGAAAGGAGTAAGGAAAGGAGAGAGATGGAGAGAAGGAAATAATAAAATTTTTTATTTCTGTTTCTGTTACTATAGACTGTTTCCAAAGACCTTTCAGGTAAATAGTAGAGAGTATTTTATCATATTGTTATTTTAAAAATCCTAGGTATAAATGTTGCAGTTGGTGTAAATGACTCCTGGGTAGTATGTGTGTTGTGTCTCTATTGTTTACTTCTCTGTCACATCTTAAAAGAATTTTACTAAGTGTTCAACCCTTTCCTCTTCTTTGTGAACTCTGGAGAATAAGAAAGTATTTGTAAAGGACGTAGTTTGTATTCGGTCCAAATTTCCCGTAGTTTTGCTGATTCTTGACTGAAGACGGTATTATTCCTGTGAGTGCCCTCCCCACTCCCCTCCCCTCTGTGGTTCTCTTCCCTCCCTCCCTCCTTCACTCTCCCTCGTACATACTGGTCTCGACTTGAAAAGTCGTCCTAAGAGGTGAGAGTCAGGTCCAAGTGACGACGTTGGTGACACTAAAGTCTTTTGTCAATGTCGGAATCGTAAATAAGAAGTTGACATAAACCGTTTCTCTCTCGGGTCGGAAGTAAGCCGTGACCTGTTACAACGTTAAAGCACATCAAACCAGTAGAGCCTGGTCCACTTACGTCACACGGTGATGGATCCCGAGACAGACTACTGGTCGACCTTCGACGTCGACGTCTTCCGAGTCGGTGCTCGAGACACTCAGTGTCCGTCTTGTACTACGGTGACGAGACCTTAGAAGACCGAGGGGTACACGAACGTTGAACTTTAAGTTCCACAAATGAAATCAGATATTTTGTTTGGGGAATACCGAGCCCGTGTTCAATGGAAGTGTAATTAGAGGGAAGAATATTTGGGCTCGACTCTAGTCGACCATAGGGTCAATCCGTGAGCTCTAAATACGAAGTCTTTAGACCTACGTTTATTTGCGATCTCGGGATGTTTTTTGAGGACGAAAATCTTAACGTTCTTTCGTACTTTACTTTGAAACCTGAAACTCTGAGGCAAAGATTGGAGACTCTGTAGTATATCTGAGTTAATTTCTACCCCGACAATAGAATAATCTCGAAAATTTATAGACCATATAAAATGATAATATTAAAATTCGTTACATACTGAAATGACCCCCTTTTTTTACTCCATTATGTCTTAGAGTATACTATAAAACATCGAGAGATTTACTCCTATGTGGATACAGTGGTTTTCCTTTCTCAATTCTTCTTTCAGGAAGATTTCTCTTCAGAGTTTCGTCCCAAAGGGTTTTCTACAACACACATTGTAGTAGTCTAGATCCGCAGCCCCTACCCTACCCCCAGTAAGATATCGGTTCATTCGGACCCTTTGGTCTCAAATAAACGCATGACACCGGAACAGAACTTCTAAGTGTTACGTGTAATCATCTAATTTTCGGTCCCAGAAAATTCATCATCAGGATCTTATTTAGTTGAAGAGATTGTAAAGGTTTCGAATAAAGTGATACCCTGGTAAAAAAAAGGGAGGAAGAAAAGTCTTTCATGAATGATTGTACTTGTCTTAATTGTAAGAGATCTAGAATTAACCCCTTTACATATAAATCTCGTTCCCAATCATTTGAAAAAGACCTTTTCCGGTCTGTCATTTATAAAATCCGAAAACCCTGACATTTCAGAGACAACGTTGATAAGTGAAGACGACACTGTCATACTTTCGTCGGTGTCTGTCCTTTGTTTACCTACTCCGACACCAGGTTGTTTTGAAATAAATATTTTTCTCCACCGTCCGACCTAAACCGGACATCAAACGACTGGAACCTAGATGTCTCTTATTTTTAGAAACCCTCTCCGTGAAATAAACATTTTTAGTAACAATATATTTGATTTTTCCGAAGGAACACTAAGTTGTTATTAAACTTGAACAATGTGATTACCACTACCGTTATCATTATTATTACTGTCCATGTAAATGGCTTGTATGACAATGACCTACGTTGTACTTTAAAAGATTAAAGTAAGAATTTTGTTCGGAGGACATTAATAGTAGAGTAAATTGTTGGTTCTTTTGACTCCGAATCACTCCATTGAATGGGTTGCTTATACTGATTATTTATCTCGTTTTTGACCTTGGGACTAAGATTGAGATCTTTGACATGAGGAATGATTTGGTGGTAAAAAAAATTGAATAAATATATAGATATAAATGTAGACGTCGACACAAAATTTGATCCGACCAAACCCCAAACATGTCTAATAATGATATTATCGAAATTTACTTGACGTAGAGGAACACGAGGGTCCTTTCCGTTACGTTCCTCTCTCTACCTATTGTATTTCATTGAAAAAAGAAGAAGTTTGGAGTGAAAAAAAAAAAAAATGTGATAATCCTTAAAGACCCTTTTTTTACGATAATGTTTAAGGTAGATTCCGTCTTCGATGGTCGGAAAGTAGGTATGTCCCCGTCGCTTTTAGTGTATGGTCAGTAAAAAGTCGAGGAGGTCGGGACCAGTCCCCGTGTACTATTATGTCGATTATGTCATTTACGATTTAAATATCGTAAATGAGACTCGATCTGTGACAGGATCCACGTACCATAATTGGAGAATTTTAGGAGGTTCTCGGAATACTTTATTCGTGATAATATGGAAACAAAAAGTCCCTCGCGTACCACCGCGTCTTTCCATTCCAGTACACCAGTCAGTCACCGTCTCGGTCCTAAACTTGGGTTCGTCGGACCGAGGCCCCGGACGTGGAAATTGGTGGTAACATGAGTATGTAGGAGTACCGAGAAGACTGAAGTCCGAGGGAGTCGAGCCTGGGGGAAAACGTTGATTCCACCTGGACCTGAGACACATCGTGGGAACGAGAAAGGAACGATTCGGTCAGAAGGGGAACTAGTGTTTCCCTTAAACTTCCACTTTCCGCCCTTTCACGTCGTTCTGTCACTTCCTCCTGATCACCCACTCGTTTGTGTTGTCAAAAAACCTTTGTCTATTTCGGTGACAGGTACTGGTCTGGGTTAAGGTCCAGTGATCGAGTTGAGTCGGGTATTCGTATGCGACTATTCGGAAGTGGGTTCTTCTAGTGTGAGTCTCAGGGACTTCATTAAATTTCGAACCATTTATTGTGTCCTGTGTCGATCGTTACTCCTCTGGGATGACTGACGACACCTAGAGGACTCGACGGGAACACGCTACGACGATGGAAGAGCGTAGGTAGAAATGAGGATTCGAACCTCATTGTCCTCAAGCCTAGAATCTGACCGTTATCGTGTATTTTTTGTGTTTACACCTGTGTTCACGTCGAAAGTTAAGTCGAGAAATTAACTTCTCCTTGAACTTTCGGTGATACGGTTGTGGCCTTCGTGCCACGGCACCTTACTGGACGGATCTGTCCTCCCTTTCGGGCCGCCAGGGGGGAAACTTCAGGTCGACGGACTCTAAGTGACCGTCGGCTGGAAGTTTCTCTCGGCTACGAAGGAAGGGAGTCGGACCGGCGGTTCGAAGGGCCCGTCGACCCGTCTAAATCGGTGAGAAACGGGTCGACAGACACTTGAGACCGTCGGTCAAGTTCACTCCCTATCTCTCCACCACGCCCTCCCTCCCCCTCCTTCTCACTCACCACCCCTCCCCCCTCCCACCGCCCGGGTAACCGCGGTCCCGTTTCTCCTACGACCCAGGGGAACCTCGGTTGAAATAGTTGCAGTCAGTTTTCTGGTTCGAAGGTTCCCCTCGGGTCAGGTCGTGGTGATGTTTCGTTGATAACCCACTCGTGTCTTTAAAGTTTATGAAGTAGGAAGTTTTCGACTCACTTAGAGTATACGTGGGAGGATGTCTACGGGGTCAACCACGTCTTTCGTCAGGTGCGAACTGTATCCCCGCGTCCCCTGTTTCGAGTCCAGCTCTTAGTTTTTACGTGCTAGGAAATGATTAAAACTAAAAGGTCGTCATCCTCAAATACGAAGAACCCCTGAAAGCCCCAACAAACGGGTCAAACAACACCGTTGGGAAGACAAGGGGACCGTCGGTTATCGACTTTGGTGAAGAGACAAAGACCCGGACACACCGTCTACGAACCTCTTCTGACTGTGTGTCTTGTATTTGTAGGGGTCACACAACCATGTAAATAGGAGACCTTGGTATACGAACTTTGTCTCCCATCACACACGACAGTCGACGTCCACGTTTTCCCTATGTCTTGTCAAGATGACCACTGTTGCTTAAAAGTCTTCAGATAGATTCTTGGTCTAGAATACAAACCATTTCACCCTCCGATGCTTTCACTGTCTGTATGTCTTTTTACCTTTGGTTTCTTGGCTTCCCAGTACTCGTCTCCTCAGTTAATAGTCTAGACGTAAAGTCTACCTCGGGAGACCGTGGATGGACCTCTCCTTCTCTCCTTCTGACCTTCGGTCTCATTTTTACTACTAGCTAAAGTACTTCGGAAAGGAGATCGAAACATGTTAAACCAATCCTTTCTTTACGTTCCTACTCGAACATGACTCGTGGTACTGTTATACTCCCTTTCTGGATTCATAAGTGTATCTGACAACATAATTCAGTGATCGATGTTTGTGTAGGAGGAGGGATGAGAAATCTACAGAAATTTTGACATACTGTCTCGTCGGGTCGTAATTCACGTTACTATGGTTTCTTTGTGTTAGGTCCTGATGGGACCACCATGTGACCTATTCTTAGACGGACGGTCACGTTCTCTGTGTCCAAACTAGGGGCCGGGCCCTTCTAGGGTGTACGACACCTCGTTGATTCGGGCACCCGGTGTTGATAGCTCGGACACGAACTCTCAGGTCCTGGACGTCGATGACTTCGGATTTATAGAACCTCGGTCACGAGACGTTCTACTCTTCGGTGGTGTTACTCTTTTGGGTTCGCGGTGTTGATCTCTCATCGGGGACGAACGTGTTGATCTCTTTTCGGACGTGGCGTTACTTCTAGGTCTTGTCGGTTTTTATTATTTATTTTTAATGTTTTTTCTTTATGTTAGGTTTTGAATAATAGACTGAAACTTTCATTATTGTGATTCGGATATCTTCTTCGTGGTTAATTATAAACGACTTTAGTCAGGTTGGGAAAAGTGAATAAGATGTCTATAAATACCTTAGGAACGGTACACGTTCCGTGATACGATCCACGACGTTCATTGTCTAATCATAATTATTTTAGCGAGGAAAGAGAGGTCCTCTAGACAGGTCTTTCCCTCCGTTTGTATTTCTGTTTATAAATATGACGCGACACGTTATGTTTTAGTATCATAGGGGATCAATATATCATTTGGGTGTTTTATTACCAATTGAGAGGGTACCATCATATGACCACTATCCAACCTCCACCTCCTTTCTCTTTAGCCGCTTTCATACCATCCTCCGGACTGACACGAGTTCCAATTCCTCCTCTAGTGATCCTTATGCTTTCAAAAAATGAAGGGATCTCCTGAGTCTTGTATTTTCTGAGTCGTCACACTGTGTCGTGCAACGAAGACCTTGGTGTCCTCCATGATGTTTTTCTAGACATCGGACATTCTGACCTCTCGTCCGCCAGTTTAGTAATCACCGAAGTATGCGCAATACCTCTCAAATAGACATGGGTACCCGTTGCGACTCGGAGACTTCCCAAAACTCCTCTCTCCCCATTATACTAGTATAGACATAAAACTTTCTAATGAAACGTCAACATCCTTTCTATTTGACCTTTTCCCTTCTGACTCCCGTCCGTCTTTTCAATTCTTTGTGGACGTCACCAGGTTCATCCTCGTCCACCCCAAACGTCAACTCACTACCTCCTCATACAGGTAGTTAAATTTAACATCAGTAATTGAAACTATACCCGTCAAAAGGTACGTATACGCTTCACCTGTGTCGTTTATGACACATGGAACCCATCTTTGGACTGTTACTTTCTTCCTTCTCAACTTATTCCGAAAACAATTTAGTTGATTTATTCTTCGTCTTCGAAGTCGTATAAAAGATCCTCGGTCATCCCTATTTTTCCTATTTTTATGTCCTTTCCCTCATTGACTATCTTAATTCAGAGTCTCCTTCGTCCTTCTTACACTAGTTCACGTGTCCACCTTCCTAATCACTCTTTGATCTTCTCTTTCTGGAGAAGGAACCTCTGAAGTTCCTCCCTCCGACTCTCTGGTTCTTTCAGACTAGTGTCTCTGGGTAAACCTGTATTGTCCCACTTTTTAGACTGTTTTCAGGTTGGGTCATAGGAATGAAAGGGTACACTTCTTCCTCTCAACTGACTCATCCCTCGTTCCCTGATATTTTACCTGGTCTCTTCTCGACCCTTTCAAACTTTTATGGGCTACTCTACTTTACTGTCTCTATTGACTTACCCTTTTTTCTTCGCTAATGGTTTCCGTTACTTTCGGTTCCTCTTTGGTATATAGTATTTGGACCTTACCATCGTTGGACTTTTGGACTGAAAAATAGTCCGACCTGCTCTCGATCTGACTCCTTCGTTTCCTTGGTGTGAAGACCCCGACGATCCGTTATTTGTTTTTTATTTCTTGTCGATTGTTAGAGTCATTTTACATATGACGTCTTCAGTTTACTGGAAAAGAGGTTCCTGATTTCGGGTCTCAATTGACCAAATTTAAACACAAAACGTGGGGGTCTAGTTTCAATTCCAGTCACGTTACGTTGAAATTGAACCATCGAGTTAATATTTTTATTTTGAAAAATTTTTACATGTGAAATAATTTCTTTTACGGAAGTTTTGTTGATTTTTACCATCAAAATGAATAAGACCCTAAGAGGTCCGTTCTTATGACCTCATCCACCGGTAAGGGAAGAGGTCCCCCAGAAGGGATAGGTTCCTGACTTGAGTCCAGAGGGGGTAACGTCCGTCTAATAAATGACAGACTAGGTGGTCCCTCCGGGTGAGACTCGTAATTGAATAAAAAATTTTTAGTCCTCAAGGTTAATGTGAGTGAATTCTTTAGGTAAACTTCCTTTATGAATGACCAATGGAAGTTCCTGGGACCGTAAAACGACACGAATATCCTGTCTGTGTTTTTGTGTTAAGATGGAAGTTCTACTACTACGAAATTGAGTGGACGATTCTTGAATTTATTGAAAGAAAACAGATAATTTTTAAAGGAGTGAGTAATTTAAACAAGTACTAGGACCACTGCACTGAGAGTGATTTTGGTGTTTTTACTTGTGACTAGTTCATCATTGATAGTCTCTTTTTCCAAAAGAATCTTTCATAAAAGTTGGTATACTATAGTGCATATACACCTTAGATTTTATACCGTATTCACTTGAATAGATGTTTTGTCTGAGAGTCTATATCTCTTGTCTGTACACCAACAGTTCCCCTAACTCCTTCTTACCTAATCGTCTACGTTTGGTGACATATCTCTTACCTATTTGTTGTCCAGGATGATGTACATGTCCCTTGATATAAGGGTTAGGACACTATTTGGTATTACCTTTTCTTATACTTTTTTATGTGTGTGTGAGTATATTTTGACTTGGTGAAACGACATATCGTGGTTAATTGTGTTGTAACATTTAGTTGATATAAAGTCATTGTATTTAAAAATTTTTCATAGAAGTAAATAAAAATTAAGTTTCTTCTCTCTTCTTTACTTATCTTTAAATGTTTTTAGATATACGTGAGTTCTTTAATCCCTAAAGGTCGAAAAGGTTTATTTGATTTTCTGTAATGTCGAGAATAAAGGTGTAATGTTGTTGTCCGACTACCTCCTACATACACCCTTTTTGGTGACAAAAGTAGACATCAAAAGGTAGTGATAAGTGTGTCTTTTGAAGTGAAGACTGTGAAGACCAATGGTTCACACACACCCCAAAAGGGGATGTGGTTCGTCAAGAGGTTCTGTAGTCGAGTCTCAGGATGACGACGACGACGACGACGATCCAACGAAGTCAGCACTGACTGAGACACGCTGGGGTATCTGTCGTCGGGTCTCGTCTGTCTGTCGTCGGGTCTCGTCTGTCTGTCGAGACGGCAGGGACCCTAAGAGGTCCGTTCTTGTGACCTCACCCAACGGTAAAGGAAGAGGTTACGTACTTTCACTTTTCACTTTCACTTCACCGAGTCAGCACAGACTGAGAAGCGCTGGGGTACCTGACGTCGGGTGGTCCGAGGAGACAGGTACCCTAAAAGGTCCGTTCTCATGACGTCACCCCATGGTAACGGAAGAGGGTCTCAGGATGTCACCTCGAGTTAAGACTGAGATGCCTCCAGTTTCAAGTCGGGATGTTCAGACGTGGGTGGGGTGAGGGTGAAGTCCACGGTTAGTGGTCGTCCTCTAGGGGTCGGAGGAACCCAAGTTGATTAAACGATCTCGTTGAGTGTCTTGGGATTGTTTATGAATGTACGTAACTAATTGAATAATATCCTATACTATTTCTTATGTCTATGTGTCCCACTCCAGACCGAAAACAGGGTGCCTCAACCTCATGTAGTGGGAGAGTCATGTACCTACACAAGTGATTGGACCTTCGAGAGGGTTGAGGTACGAAGTCCCTAAAAATACCTCCGAAGGAGTGAGGTAAAAATCGGGAAGAGATCTCTTCACCCCTCGTCCCGACTATTAAGGTCCGAAGATTAGTACACCAGAAACGTCACTGGTCGGGGGTAGACTCTCGGTAGGCTTAGTGGACTAACCTTGTTTTCTACGAGGGTCATGAGAGTAGTGTATCCTTAAATGTTCCCAAAATCTTTGGGACACAGTGTCTAACCTCTACTTCTGGTTTACATATATAAAGAATATTTGGTGTTATAGTATCTTCCCCTTTTTTTATGACGTAATTTCATTGTACTGTTTTCTTCAACAGAATTAAACTTCATTGCTTCTACATTGTAAATCGTCATTCTATAATAATTTGTATTCGTATCCCTACGTGACTAAAAAAAAAAAAAAAAAAAACGGTTATCGATATTAAATAATTCCCGAATCTTAAAAAAGGTCGTAGAAACAATGAACCACGTGTATTATAAAATTAGTTCCGTCTATCAAAGGAGGAAGCTCGTCTGTCTATACAAAACCCTTACCTATGTTTGGTTAGAAAAAAACCTAGGTTATGACTCTAGATTCTTTTTAAAAGCTTCATAAATGATCGTAAATGGAAATGGAACCTTTTGTAAATGAATAGATTTGACACGATAGAGGTATTCGAGTTTTATAAAAGAATTTACTAGGAAAAGTGGACTCAAAATTACCTTTTTATAACTCCTAGACGACAAATAGTCATACAGCTTAAGACTTTCCGATAGATGTTCACGTAGATGAAGATTCTACGAAGGGTGGTAGACGTCCACCTTCCGTGTCTACTACTCGAAACCAGGATCCGTTTTTATTAGTTGACGACTGTCTCGTCCCTTGGGAGGATGGAGGACCCGGGTCGGGAAGTTCCGTTTCCAGTCTATAGTGTCTCTTTGTACTTCCTGTCTAGTGGACGAGTCTGTGTTCTGGAGAATTCTGTGTTTCATCACAGACCAAACAATACTTCAGTTTCCTTCCTTTGAACGGGTACAAGATCTGGGTTTGACAGATTGTACCTTCAGTGAACGGTGTTCGTCGACGACTCTAGTTCTTTATACAAATGATCGCTAGAGAAGTTCTTTTAGTCTCTATGGTTCCCTTGTAAAGTACGTTTATACCCGTGTTATTTCCTGTCTTTGACATACCTGAATTGTCTTTGTCTTCTATAATTCTTCTCCACCGTTCTTATGTACCTTCTTGATATGTTTTTTTTAGAAGTACTGGGTCTATTGGTGCTACCACACTAGTGAGTGGATCTCGGTCTGTAGGACCTCAGGTTTCAACTCATCCGGAATCCTTCGTAGTGATACTTGTTTCGATCACCTCCACTACCTTAAGGTCAACTCGATAAAGTTTAGGATTTTCTACTACGACACTTTCACGACGTGAGTTATATGCTCGTTTAAACCTTTTGAGTCGTCACCGGTGTCCTGACCTTTTCCAGTCAAAAGTAAGGTTAGGGTTTTTTTCCGTTGCGGTTTCTTACGAGTTTGATGGTGTGTTAACATGAGTAGAGTATACGATCGTTTATTACGAGTTTTAAGAGGTTCACTCCGAAGTTGTCATGCACTTGACTCTTGAAGGTCTACAAGTTCGACCTAAATCTTTTCCGTCTCCTTGGTCTTTAGTTTAACAGTTGTAGGGAACCTAGTGTCTTTTTCGTTCTCTTAAGGTCTTCTTGTAAATGAAGACGAAGTAACTGATACGATTTCGGAAACTGAGACACCTAGTGTCGTTTGACATCTTTTAAGAAGTTCTCTACCCTTATGGTCTGATGGAATGGACTGAGGACTCTTTAGACATACGTCCAGTTCTTCGTTGTCAATCTTGGTCTGTACCTTGTTACCTGACCAAGGTTTGACCCTTTCCTCATACAGTTCCGAAATATAACAATGGAACGAATACATTGACTGTATGTCTCATATAGTACCCTTTACGACCCGACCTACTTCGTGTTCGACCTTAGTTCTAACGGTCCTCTTTATAGTTATCGGAGTCTATACGTCTACTGTGGTGGGAATACCGTGTTTCGTTTCTCCTTGACTCCTCGGAGAATTACTTTCGCTCTCGCTTTTTCGACCGAACTTTGAGTTGTACGTTTTTTGATCCTAGTACCGTAGACCAGGGTAGTGAAGTACCGTTTATAACCCCTGTGTTCCCTTTATCGCTGGCTGAAATAAAAGAACCCGAGGTTTTAGTGACGTGTACCACTGACGTTGGTACTTTAATTTTTTTTTTTTTTTTTGTGAACGAGGAACCTTCTTTTCGATACTGGTTGGATCTGTCGTATAATCTTTCGTCTCTGTAATGAAACGGTTGTTTCCAGACACATCAGTTTCGATACCAAAGAGGTCACCAGTAGATACCTACACTCTCAACCTGGTATTTCTTTCGACTCTCGGCTTCTTACATACGAAAGTTTGACACCACAACCTCTTCTGAGAACTCTCAGGGAACCTGACGTTCCTCTAGTTTGGTTAGGTTGTATTTCCTTTAGTCAAAACTTATAAGTGACCTTCCTTACTACGACTTCGACTTCGAGGTTATGAAACCGGTAGACTACACTTATTGACTGAGTAAACTTTTCTGGGACTACGACCCTTTCTAACTTCCGTCCTGTTCTTCCCCTGTTGTCTCCTACTCTACCGACCTACCGTAGTATTGAGGTAGTGGTTAAGCTACCTGTACTCAAACTCGTTCGAGCCCCTCAACCACTACCTGTTCCTTCGGACCGCACGACGTCAGGTACCCTAACGTTTGTCAGTTTGTTCTGACTCGTTTACTTTACTTGACTCCAGGTACGTCAACAACGTTTACAGTTCTAAAGTAAAAGTAAATACCCACTTTCTCCCGTAGTCTCCCGTCTGTGTGACTTTGGTATGAGTGTCTTTTGATCAGTTAGATTAGTGTGATCCTGGTGTCGGAACAGATTGAGTTACTTTGATTCGGTACGGATGCCCCGTTGGGTTCTGCCCGCCCAGTACCCCCTCTCCAGACTGTCTTACACCAGGTGACCTCTTCCCTTACCGTTTGGTGAAGTCATAAGAACGGAACTCTTGGGGTAATTGTCATACTTTTCCGTTTTACTATCCTAGGACTTTCTCCTTAAGGGGTCCAGTCATCCACGGGTTATACGATGACCTCTAGTCACCTCTTTACTGAGGTTTTTCTTACTTCCCTACCTCGGTTTCGTTTTTATTATGGGTCGACACCTACACTGACCACTCTCTTCGTTCCAGGTTACGACATTTCTCGTTATAACGTATCCTTGGACCTTACAGTCCAGGTACTTAGTTCCGTTTAACCTTCACCAGTTTGTTCTCTACCGTTCCCACTTGCAGTTGTAAGTTCCTTAGTCACTTGATTTTACCTGACCTTACCCACTTAAATTGAGTCTACTGGTAATATAGATGATGACGCCCGTCCTGAGGGAATCTTCTTTACCTCATCGGTAGTACCAGTTGTTTTCTCAGGTTTTACGTCATGAACCTACGTTAGAGTTTTTGCTATCTTATTAGAGACAAGCAAAGGTTCCGTCCGGTAAGTTATAGTGTCATTAGGTTCAGGTCCGGGGTTGGTCATTTCGACTTCTCCGACTTCAACTTGTCAAGATACTTCTGGATGTTCTGGAAAATCTTGATTGTGGGTTTTTTCTACAGGAAAAGTAGTATCCCCTGACCTTACGTTTTCATCCTTCAGTTCTTTGTGGACCTCAGTGTCCGTTTAAACCGGAACCTTATACCTTACTTCGTCCCGTTTCGGATTATCTCAAAACGGTTCTCTTGTGTGACCAGTATCGTTTATGACAGAAGTTGTGTTCTCTTCTGAGATGTGTACCTGTAGTGGTCTACCAGTTGTGGCTTTAGTCTGACTAATATAAGAAACGTCGGTTTCCACCTCTTCGAGATATGTCAGTCGTTTTTGTTCTGACCCTCGACTGATACCGAGTCTAGTACTTGAGGAATAAAGGTTTAAGTCTGAATTTAACTTCTTTCATTCCTTTTGGTGATCTGGTAAGTCCATACTGGATTTAGTTTAGGGAATACTAATATGTCACCTTTACTCTTTATCTAATTTCCCGGATCTAAACTATCTATCTCACGGACTACTTGATACCTGACTTCAAGCACTGTAACATGTCCTCTGTCCCTAGTTCTGGTAGGGGTACCTTTTCTTTACGGTTTTTGGTTTTACCGACAGACCCCTCCGGAATGTTTATCGACACTTTTCTTCTCTCCGCTTTTCGTTTCCTCTTTTCCTTTCTATATTCGTAGACTTACGTCTCAAGGTTTCTTATCGTTCCTCTCTATTCTTTCGGAAGAAGTCGTTAGTTACGTTTCTTTGTCTCCTTTTGTTGTCTTACCCTTAATCTCTATGGTTCCCTTGTAAAGTACGTTTCTACCCGAGTTATTTCCTGTCTTTACCATACCTGGATTGTCTTCGTCTTCTATAATTCTTCTCCCCCGTTGTTATGTACCTTCTTGACATGTTTTTTCTAGAAGTGTTGGTTCTATTAGTACTACCATACTAGTGAGTGGATCTCTCTCTGTAGGACCTTACACTTCAGTCCACCCGGAATCTTTCGTAGTGTGTTTGTTTCGATCACCTCCACTACCGTAAGGTCAGCTCGATAAAGTTTAGGACTTTCTACTACGACACTTTCACGACGTGAGTTATACGGTCGTATAAACCTTTTGAGTCGTCACCGGTGTCCTGACCTTTTCCAGTCAAAAGTAAGGTTAGGGTTTCTTTCCGTTACGGTTTCTTACGAGTTTGATGGAGTATTAACGTGAGTAGAGTGTGCGATCATTTCAATACGAGTTTTAAGAGGTTCGGTCCGAAATCGTTATGCACTTGGCACTTGAAGGTCTACAAGTTCGACCAAAATCTTTTCCGTCTCCTTGGTCTCTAGTTTAACGGTTGTAGGCGACCTAGTACCTTTTTCGTTCTCTCAAGGTATTTTGTAGATAAAGACGAAATAACTGATACTGTTCCGAAACTGACACACCTAGTGTTCTTTGACACCTTTTAAGACTTTCTCTACCCTTAGGGTCTGGTGGATTGGACGGAGAACTCTTTGGATATACGTCCAGTCCTCCGTTGTCAATCTTGACCTGTACCTTGTTGTCTGACCAAGGTTTATCCTTTTCCTCATGCAGTTCCGACATATGACAGTGGGACGAATAAATTGAAGATACGTCTCATGTATACTCTTTGCGACCTGACCTTCTTCGTGTTCGACCTTAGTTCTAACGGTCCTCTTTATAGTTATTGGAGTCTATACGTCTACTGTGGTGGGAAAACCGTCTTTCACTTCTTGATTTTTCGGAGAACTACTTTCACTTTCTCCTCTCACTTTTTTTAACCGAATTTCGAGTTGTAAGTCTTTTGATTCTAGTACCGTAGACCAGGGTAGTGAAGTACCCTTTATCTACCCTTTTGTCACCTTAGTCACAGTCTGAAATAAAACCCCCCGAGGTTTTAGTGACGTCTACCACTGACGTCGGTACTTTAATATTCTGCGAATGAGGAACCTTCCTTTCAATACTGGTTGGATCTATCGTATAAGTTTTCGTCTCTGTAATGAAACGGTTGTTTCCAGACAGATCAGTTCCGATACCAAAAAGGACACCAGTACATACCTGCACTCTCATCCTGACACTTCTTTCGACTCACGGCTGTTTGACTACGAAAACTTGACACCACAACCTCTACTGAGAACTCTCAGGGAACCTGACGTTCCTCTAGGTTGGTCAGGTAGGATTTCTTCTAGTCAGGACCCATAAGAAACCTTCCTTACTACGATTTCGACTTTGAGGTCATGAAACCGGTGAAGTACGCTTCTCTACTGAGTGACCTTTTCTGAGACTATGACCCTCCTTAACCCCCGTCCTCCTCTTTCCCCTGCTGTCTCCTACTCTGCCGACCTACCGTAGTGACTGAGCTACCTGTACTCAAACTCACTTGAGGCCCTCAACCACTACCTGTCCCTCCGGACCGCACCACGCTAAGTACCCCAGCGTTTCTCAGCCTGTGCTGACTCGCTGACTTGACTTGACTTGACTTGACTTATAAGGTGACGTATATGTGGTGTTAAAGAAATAATTTTTTATTTTATATACTTTTTAGAATCATATACTTTTTAACTCAATGAAAGAAAGGTAATTCTTTTGTATAAATAAACTCGAGATTGACTTTTAGGGTTGTTATCGTTTGATGTTCCATTCTTCAGGAGTTAAAGTGACACAGTGAAACCAGTTTCGGTTTCTTTATAGAGTTTGGTGACAAAACAGGTATTTAAGGTCTACTGTTTCTTAATTTCTCTTTTAACATTTAGTTGATGTAAAGAGATTTTTTTTTTGACCATTTCTCATGGTTCGTACAAACCAAACAACTATAGGACAAAATATCACTGAACACTGTTAAATCGATGACTGTCTAATCATACTTATTTTATAAAAGGACAGAGATTTTTTATAATAAGAAAAAATTTTTACAATAATTGATCAAGGTTAGTTATAGTCCTAATTAGTGTCACTCGAAGATTTAATACCGTAGGGTCAAATATCACCTCACCGAAGTGTTTAAATTTTCCTTTGTCTTCCTTTAGGTTGTACGGACTTTCTGTACCAGAGAAACCTCATCTCGGGTTCCCAAGAAGAATGTCACGTCAGTAATAATGGTGGATCCAGTTCGTTCATTTCGTTTGTGTCTATGACTTCTTATGAAAAATAATCCACCACCACCAACAAATCAGTGATTAAATACAGACTGACAACGATGGGGTACCTGACATCGGACGGTGTGAGGAGACACGTACCCTAAAGGGTCCGTTTATATGACCTTACCCAATGATAAAAGGAAAGCGTCGCCTAGAAAGGCTGGGTCTCTGACTTGGACCTAGTGGACGTAACGTCCGTCTAAGTAATGTCACTCTTTGGTCCCTTCGGGGAGCGTTATTTGTAAAAAGTGAACTGGAAAGATATATAAATGACCATTCTAAAACAAAACAAAACATAACCCTCAACTGTCCAACTCCCTTCTTTTGATTAAGGTCCAACTGACCTTTTGATCACACAAGGGTACTATTTTGACAAAATATAAAAACTTTGGAGAGATGTGTACAAAGTCAGACAGTTATTATAAATAATTCACAGAGAACACAGACTCCGTGAGTCTCGATTTTATATTAGAGAAAAGTTCTCTGTTCGTGACTAAAGTGCAGTGTGTCAATTGTATATCTGAAAACCTATGGCAACGATATCTTTTCACTTGATCCTTTTTGCCGGTTTACTCAAGTTCTCATCGTGTGTGTGTTACGTCTTCTTTTCTGTTATATAAATAAGATGACTAGTTGTTCCAAAAATTTTATTTAAAGTCAACACGGATTTAAGTACAATTGGAACCCGTATCAAATCATTTCGGTCTTTATAGTCTCCAATAGTTTTTAGTCTTGACAACAAAATGAGAATATTATTTAGTACTCGATGGATCTACTTGTTCTTAGTCGAGTCTAAAGTCTCTTTAAAGTGTTCTAAGTCCACAGGAAGACGACCTGTATAGACCAATGTCAATACATATCGTAGTACTATTAGTGTAAGATATTTTACGATAATCCTTTCTGCGGTGGATAAAGTCATATAAAAGACGTTGACAAATCATCGTTGTTTGTGCTATTGTTTCGAGATCAAAAAGATAACCCGGAGGGTCCACCACCGTCTCCATCTCTTGGACGAACCGTTACGTTCTCTGTACTCTCTACGTCCAAACTAGGGACATAGGTTTTCTAGGGGACCTCGTCCCGTACTGTTGAGCGGGGTTATAAGAACCGACCTCTTAGGGTACCTGTGTCCTCGGACCGTCCGATGTCAGGAATCCCAGTATTCAAATTTCTCACTCTTTCCTTAATAAGGAATAAAATAGAAAAACTCATTTCCAATTTTATGAAATCTTTTAGATTTTTAATGGAGGGATTTACGGGTTCCTTCGATACTTTTTAACTTTGAACTATTTAAAAAAACTTTCATATTACAAGTAAAGGACTCCTTGTTATTACGAAATAGTGAATGGATTAGATACAAATTATCTTCTTGACAGTACTCTTCAAGTTTTATGAAGTCCCAAATGATTAAGTGACCGTTTACTTCAAAGTAAGAGAAATCCTTTTATATAGTGAATGAATAACGAGTGGTTCTTTTGTTTGTTTGTTTGGATTTTTTACGTATATGTATTAAGACCAATCGAAACTTAATAAAAGTAAGAAAATACACCTAACATTAGAATACTTTATTCTTATGAATACATTATTAATAATCAACTTGACTCCTACGACCCAACAAAAGAGAAAAATACCAACTTGACAAAAGTATGAAAAACGATCTACTATTGCAATACCTTATTACCTGGGTCGTTATATAAATACGTTATTTATAATCAGCTCAACTCTTGTGACCCAATAAAAGTGATAAGTACTTTTAGACTACTTTAATTGGTCTTTGACCGTCGTTTTTTTTTTTTTTTGTTTTGACCTCTGTATTTCCGTAGATGTCCAACTGGAAAATAAAAAGAAAGAAAAATACGAGAAGCAAGGGAATACGATGAGAAGACAAATGAAGGAAACGTAAGACTCTATTCGTCCTATTTCGGAAAAATGAAAGTCATTAGACACTTAGACATATTGTACGTACAAGTGACATATGTGAGTCTGTGACACGGAGGTTATCCCAAGAGAAAAGATTAATATAAAGGAGGTAAAGGACCAACAGTATTTGTGGACCATACACAGAAGAGACCTGTCAAATTACGATTTTTATAAGAGAAAATCTAGTAGAATTTACCTTGGGGAATTTATAGACCTATATCCTAACATTGGATGTACGAGTAAAAGTTGACGGAGTCACGAGGATAAAATTTAGAACGTTTCATTTAGTTATAATATTAGAGTTCATATTTATTAGTGTTCTACTTCTTACGTTAAGACTAAAAGACTTGAAGTAAATCAATTGATAATTATAATAAAAAGTATTATTCTGTCACTTCTCTACCTTTTCCTTTCCTTTCTTTCTTGAGTAAACCCTTCCATTTGATCTCAATTATATTTCTCCTTGTCTTCTTATCTAGCTCATTACGATACTTCTCTGTCATTGTCATGATCGTCTTCACTTGACACTTTATTCATTGAGCAATGCAAATATATTGATATCCCTCAAACCGAGTTCTACCGTTTCGCAGACGGACGTCACGTCCTCTGGGCCCAAGCTAGGGACCCAACCCTTTTAGGGGACCTCTTCCTTTACCGTTGGGTGAGGTCATGAGAACGGTCCTCTTAGGGTACCTACCTCCTCGGACTATCCGATGTCAGGTACCCCAGCGTTTCTCAGCCTGTGCTGACTCTCTGAAGTGAAAGTCCCTCAAATATTATTCCCTATGGATGAGGTTCCCGAAGGTACCATCGAGTCGACCATTTCTTAGGTGGACGCTACGTCCTCAGGAGTCAAACTAAGAACCCAACCCTTCTAGGGGATGTCTTTCCTATCCGACGGGTTCATAAGAACCCGAAGGGACCACCGAGTCTTCCATTTCTTAGGTGGACGTTGTACCCTCTGGACTCAAAATAGGTACCCAACCCTTCCAGGGAACCTCCTCCCGTACCGTTTGGTGAGGTCATAAGAACGGACCTCTTAGGGGTACCTGTCTCCTCGGACCACGTGATGTCGGGTACCCCAGCGTTTCTCAGTCTGTGCTGACTCGTTGATTCGTGTCGTGTCGTATGGATGAGGTCCATCTGTCGTGTAAAAGTCGTTAGTACGAAAACTTCATATAAATTTAGTTCATAGTGTGACTCAATGATCTAGATCTTGTAAGTTTGAAATTAATATGGAGGTCGGTATAATTAGACAAGAATGGTAATTTATACGGAAAAATTGTATTGAGTGTAGATTTACGATGATATCTTGTTCTCTGCAGTCAAAAGTTTTTGTTCACAAAGTTACTAGTCATGGACGTCGTCTCCTCACTCACACTCCAATATGAATGCCCCGATTCGTCATATGCCTTCTCTTAGATCTTCTCTTTAAGATTCTTTCATCTCTTGTTTAGTCTCTTTGCTTTTTTCCGACCTCCAGTGCAAGAAACCACCAAACACCATCACCATCTTGACGTCCGTTTATCAAGTTTTCTGGGTGTCGTTAAGACGACATTACTTATCGAATAACCCTTTGTTCACTTAGCGGTTAATACGAGCGAGTCACTTTGTCCGATTCGATTCTCATGTCGGATGTTTGTGAGAGAATGAGATGACAGGAGACAAATTACTTTCCCTTGTAATGTCTCTTAAAATTCCTAAAGTATATAAGTTTTCTTATATGGGATATGAAGTAAATAAGTACACTTCGAACTTGAAGGTCTGAAAATGTTACGGATTATAAAGAGTATAATTCAGTGACTAACTTTTTTTTCAAGATTAAGAAGTTCCCCTGTCTTGTCTTTTCATGTTTGAACAAATAAACAGAGGAAATTTACCACTAAGAAGTAAAGTATTTATAAAGGTTTAAATCCTGTTAAATTTTAAATGACTTCAATTCTTATTCACGACGAAATCCTAGTTTTCCATTCGATTATATCTCTCGTTCATAGACAAGTCTCAAATTTAGGTTTCACACTGGATGAAAATTCTGAAGTATCGGGTCTCCTTTTTCAGAAATCTAGATTTACAGTCGTTCAAGAAAATTTTAATAATGACACTAATAAAAATTGAGGTAGCAAGAGAGTTACTTTTTTTTGGTGTGTTATGTCAGATAAATAGTTTCTGATCGTTTATGGTGTAGTCTCTCCGATTTTGTATCGATATCCTCTTAATAGTACTTTTGTATTTTACATAGGAGTGACTGTCGATGGTAATCCTTACAAGCGAGGGTATGAGATTTATCGTAATTTCTAACTTTATTGTCCGAAAAGTTACATTCTATTTACCTTATCTACAAATTCTGTAAAAATCTTAAAAGAAGGGGATTATTTCTGTTTAGTCATTTTTTTTTTTTTTTAGAACAAAAAATTCATATACGGTGATATTGGGAGTGAGAGACATTATTATATCATTATTATTTTTCAGTGAGTCAGTACAGGTTCAGAAACACTAGGGTACCTGATATGTCAGGTAGCTTAAGAGGTCCAGTCTTATAACCTCACCCATCGGCAAGGGAAGAGGTTTGGTCCCTAGTTTGGGTCCAGAGGACGTGACGTCCGTCTAAGAAATGGTCGACTCGGTGGTCTCTTCGAGTCATAAGATTTTATTTTTAAAATTTATATATAAAATTTCTGTACCTTCCTAGTTATAGTGAATGTTTACAGAGATCTCTTGGTACTATGTCACCAATTTTCGTGAACCAACCTCGGTTCTGTCTGGACCCAAAGATCCGAAATTGTAAAGATCAAAAAGTATATATATATTTCCTTTCCTTTATATATATATACATTGTCCGTTTAATAAATTGAAGAAATTCAGAACCAAAAGAGCACACATTTTACCCCTTTATTATCGTTGAAGTCGTTCAACACCACTCTTTAATCTACTTTATTATTTATATTTCACGGGTTTGTGTAAAGACCATGGGTCTTTTACTATTTGGTTTTCATCGATATTAAAACAAAACTATACTGTGTCGGTTAACCTTTCGTCTATTTGTAACTCTTTACCAACGTTATCATAATCAAGAGTCTTATACGATTGTCTTAAGTTCTCATATAAAGTTTAGTTTCCTCTTTCGGTGAAGTAGTAGTACCAGTGGTAGTTTCTTACGACGTCTTGGGTTCGGTTTTCTGTGATTGACGGGAGTTCCTCGAATATTAAGTCTTGTCTACTGTGACCGTGGTTGCTCGTACATCGTCCGGTCTCGGGGACTGTCTCATAACGTGTTGTTTGAGCTGGTCTTTTCCCGAATGCTCGGTTCTTTCACTTCCTTAATTCGGAATGTTGTAATTACGTATTCTAGTCTCAAGGATCTAGACGTACTCTCCGTCCTTTCCATAAAACTCTCATTAAAAAATTGAAGAAGGACAGAGTGATCGTCGGGGGTACTCGTGGGGTCGAAAGGAAATTATCAGACGATTCACTGGTGTTCTTTTGAAACTTCTTTAAAACTATTCAGAAGTCTCCACCTATTACCACAGGCATAGGTGATCCTTTCTTAGTCTCAGCATAATATTCCTAATTTTAACACAACCATTCAGAATTAGTACTAGTCTTTCGTACTTCAACATCCCTTGAAAAAGTCCAGGACGCGGGGGTAATAGAACCATACTATTAGGAAATTCCCTTTTAATCAGGTTTTCCGTTACTCCCTTTCTTAAAGTTTCCGAACTGTGTTACTACGACAACAAGTAATAAGTTTACTTATGAGAGAGACCCCAACGAAAATACAAGGGGTAAAGAAGGGTTACAAGATTGAATGAGTAGGGAGTCCGTCAGTCACTTATCGAATTAAAACAAGTAAACCGAATATTTTTAGGTAATTAAAATCAATCTGTGTAAAAAAAAGAAAATTCACGATACATATAGTTTGATATGTTCTTTCTGAACTTCTCTCAATTAACTTCAATTATAAAATCAGAACAAGAACCTTTGTTGTTTAAGTGAAGGAAGATTTCAACCCTACAGTCAATAGTGAAAGGGAACCTTCGTTTAGTCCCTTTGTCTAAGGTTGTTGACAGTTCTTGACTCGACTAAAGCATTTTATCGTTAAGTGTTTTAGACTAGAGTCTAGAGTGGTAGTCACACTTCAAAGACATGCTGTGTATGATCTCTCCAAGTGGTTCTCCTTTTCCCTGATGTTTGTGTTTTCTAAAACTCTTGAACTGTATGTCTATATTTATTTAAAGACTCGACTATACTCTTAGTTCATTGTTATCGATTTGTCTCTCGAAAGACGGGGGATCCGTGACGAGATTCGTATATATGTGTGTGTGTGTAATGTGTATATATGTGTATATAAATGTGTGTGTATGTGTGTGTGTGTCTCAGTAAATCAGGAGGATTGTTCAGTTCGTCGGCCACGACAATGACAGAGTTGAATATGATCTCTTTGACAATAAGTGTATTCACTGCTCGGACCTAAACTTAGGTTCGTATGAAAGTCAGATGTGTCAATTGGTCATGTAATATCACTGAGAGTTTGAGTTGACTGATCGAGTTTTATTACGTATATTTTCGTACAACTTTTTATGTGTACGGAACTTTTGTTGAGAACGTTGTATTTGTAAGAAAATCACAAGATTTTTCTCTTTCTACCTCTGTCAAATTTGAATGTCTGACAAATCAGTAATTCAGCACAGACTGAGGGAACGTTGAAGTACCTGACATCGGGCGGTCCGAGGAGACAGGTACCCTGATGGGTCCGAGTTCTTATGACCTCACCCAACAGTAAAGGAAGAGGTCCCCTCGAAGAACTGGGTCCTTAACTTGGACACAGAGGACGTAACCGTCCACCTAAGAAATGGTGACTCTGTGGTCCCTTCGGGTTTCAAGGTCTATCGAGAGATGATTAGGTTCCATATTTTATTGATTAGTTTCAATAATTTAGGTAATTTTATTATGTGATTTCCCGAGAGAGAATGGGAACTATAGAACTTTTTGTGTCGTCTAGACATGTAGTACTTTCGAGAGTTAATTCTCGTCTTTTACTTAAATGACTCTCTTATCTTTTCATATAGGATTCTTAGGACCGCTCCGATGTCTTGATCCGAGTCTTTTACACACCCTTAACTATCCGGAACGTGTCCGTTCCAGGGTGGGTCTGAGTCCTGGGTCTTGTTCGGATCTGCTGTGTAATGGTGAAGTCTTGCAACACGGCTGAGGTGGCCACGGTGACGACGGGGACTTTTACTAACGGTGATGAGGGTGAGGGAGTATTCTCACTTAGGAAGGGTCAGTAATCGAGGACTTAGTTTCCGGTATCACCCACTTGACCTGACCAGTTCGGATCAAACTCATGTCAATTCAGAAGATTTTCGTTTGTAAGTTCAACCCTTGAGAGTTTCTACGTTTGTGCACAAGTGTACAGGTTAGTGTCTTCAATTAAGAGCACAGACCTCATGTGACAGTGTATATACGTAAGAGATGTTCACCCGCACGAAAACATCTGAAATACATGTCACGAGGTATCTCATGTCATCATGTCATAGAAATAAAGTTCGGGTCCTACAAGTCTTCATTCGTATTTTTCGTGACCATTACATGGGTCATGACGATCCTTCGCAGTTCGCTGTTATTGTCTTTGTTTTTACTTTTATTAACTTTCTTACCTCGTACCACTTTTCTACCATCTGTGACGACCAAGAATACTGTACTTAACAAGTTGGTATCCGTACTAAGATTTCTTGTTCCTTGTACACTTCAGACGACGTGGTTTCTACAGTTGTCATTGTAGCTTCTTCGCACCTTTTCACCTCTTCTACCTCCTTAAACAGTCACACATATACACCCTAGTCGCAGTTCAGGGTGAGTCGACTTACGACTAAGTTCTCTTTTGATTTTCGAAAATACTTCTGAACTTCTTCTTTGTACCGCTTCTTAGTCTCCCACGTAGAAAATTACGGTCAGTGCCGACCAAAATAACCAAGTGTACAGGTTCCAAACGATCTCGGTTGGAAGTGTCGTATTTTCTTTCACCACTCCGACGTTCACGTCTATATCATCGACGGACCCTTAAGGAACTTTGTGAAGTTCTTTAATATCTACTTCCATGCATAAATGGACTCGGCCCAAAATTACACCTACTCTGTCCTGACAGGACTTTCTCCTACGGTCTGGGTTCAATGTAGTTATTCGTCCTTTTTCAACTACGGTCCGTCGTTTTCTGTCCGATTGAGACAACAAACTACCGTTACAAAGACCACTATACTTCGACTTCGGAGAGAACCAAGTAGTAAGTCTCTTGGGTTCTTGGGAAGTTTTGTATCCGTTCCTGAGAAAAGGACAACATACCTTCTCATTGGGGTCTCGGAACAGTACAACTGTGGTTCCGACAAAGTTTTAGTAAAATTCGAATTTTATGTGCAAAATTCGAGAAATAAAATTTTATTAAGATTTGAAGTACTTTTTAATGTCTTTATAATGGATATATGGGAAATGGGTCGAAAGGGATTACAATAGTAGATGGTATTGGTACCATGTCAATAAATGTTTCGTTCTATAATTGTGACTGTCTTGTGATAATTAATCAGATGTCTGGAATAAGGTTAAGATGGTCAAAAGGACGATGACAAAACAAAAGACCAAGTCTGATTTGAGTCCGAGGGTGTGACGTGTGTCAACAGTACAAAAGAACCAGAGGAGGTTGGACCCTATGAAATAGAACTATGAACCCCTTTCATGACCGGTCAATGAAATGTCTGATAGGGAGGTAAACCTAAATAGACTACAAAGAAGCAATAATCTGTTCAATGGACGTATAAAAATTATTCTTGTTTTGTCATTACTGTAATATGGAAGAACACGTAGTATCGTCCTAAATATGTTATAGTCACAGTATAATGTCCACTATACTAGAAATTAGTGAACCAATTTCAGATGGTTCAAAGAAGTTACATTTTAGTGACTGTGAGGAAAACATCAACCATGGAACACTCCTTTATGGAACTTTAATACATTTATAGGACAAAGAGTTGGATGACAACGGGTGATTAAAATCGTAGTAAGTAACTACTAAGAACAAACGTTATTAATAATAACACCACAACGGAGTTCTACTAAAGGATAAAGACAGTAAGGAAAATGTAATTGATCTTAAGATAACATTCTTTAATACATACGTACACAAACATGCACACACTTGAACAGTCAATATACATGTGTATGTCTACATGTGTGTGTATATAAGGACCTACGAATTAAATAAGATACCTAACTTCAAATGTCTGAATAGGGTCTGAACAGAGTCTAAACCTGTAATCCTCGCTGAAGTTAAACCGAGGAAACAAGAAGACTTTACAGAGGTAGTAAAAATTAAGGAAATAGTTAATGGAAAAGTCGTGTTTATTTTATAAAAATCCTAAAAAGGGACAAAGTTAAAAATGACTTTATTAAAAGTGACTCTAAATAAAAGGGTAAGTTGAAAACCTTTGTTTTCTAAATTAAATAAGAAATTTTATGTGACCTGAACTACGTGGCAACACAGTTTAGGTTAAGATACCTCAGTTTATAATGTCTACATTCAAAACATTGTGTAAAGATGTAAACTTCCATTTTAAAATTTCCAGGAAATCGGGTCAGATGACTCAAAGGTCTTTTTCTCCGACTCCGTACCTCCCCAACTTACTGCCTGAAATTTGTCGACTAAGACTTTGTCGTCACCGTGTCTCGGATTATCTCGTGAGGACGACACAGGAGAGGATCCGAGATAGTTCTAGTCACGTATCCCTGAGACTCTTTTATGTAGAGTCCCAAAAAAATAACTCTTTTATGTAGTCATTATTCCTAATAACACGGTAGAGAGAGTACCTATACGTAGGTCTTCCCTAAAACTCGGTTTCCACTCATTCCGTCCTTCCCTTAACCATTCCTAGTATCAAATTGAACCCAGTCTCCACGATTTGTTTCACCAGTATGTCCATGTCTTCCGTATGTATCCAGTTCAGTGTCTTTAAGTTAGTCGTCTTTGTTCCTTTAGGCCGATCTAATACCTCCTTTCCCAGTCTAGAGTCACTCCAAAACCTTTTTCTTTAGGTCGGGGTCCGGTTTTTGATTCCGTAATAAATTTTATATCCCTTTCTCTCATCACCTGTACCTATAGTCATTTGATAGGGGTTCTTAATCGTTTAAGTAAGTAAATAAGTTGACTCAACCTACACCTGTAATCCTAAAACATTGAATTGTGTGGGGTTTGACTTGAGGAATGTCTGAAAGGAAGAGGGAGGTGAAGGAGTCCGTTTGGAGGGACGAGACTACCTACCGTACCCAGAAGTCACTGAGATCGGTCAGTGAGTCGGGAGTACGGAGTACGTGTTTGTAAATTTCAGTGCACACGGGGTGTGTACGATTTAGGGGAGACACTAAGTGAAGAGTCCAAACCAGAGGTAAGAGGAGGTCTCTGACCCGACTCAAGGTATAGTAGCGAGTAAACCCTGACCTGAATGAACTCTGGAAAATTGACTGGGGGAATGGAATTGACAAAGAACGGAATTAAAGGAGACTAAATAGAAGACATATCTGTTGTTTCACTAAAAAGTTTTTGAATTCAGACCAGTATGTAAAAAGAACGAATATCGGTAAACACACAAGTCAACGATTCAGTACAGGTTGAAAACACTGGGGTACCTGATATATCGGACGGTCCGAGGAGAAAGGTACCCTAAGAGGTCCGTTCTTATGAACTGACCCAACGGTAAAGGAAGAGGTCCCCTAGAAGGGTTGGGTCCTTAGCTTGGACTCAGAGGACGTAACCGTCCACCCAAAAATGGTGACTCGGTGGACCCTTCGGGATGCCGGTAAATGAGTTTCTCTTTATTGTTCGGAGGGAGAGTTCTAACGGGGTGAAGTTACGGTGGTTCTCTCCGTACCGTTCGGTGACACGTCCCATTCCATGTCTAAGAGAAATTTGTCGTATAAGTGAGATAGGTGACAAAGACAAACCTGTACCCAAACCCATCTGAGTCCGTCAACCACTATTTGTCCTCCGGACCACACGACACCAAGTACCCCAACGTTTCTCAGCCTGTGCTGACTCGCTGACTTGACTTGACTTGACAAAGACATTATGTGTCTCTTGACCTTCATTTCGAATCGTTTACAAGAATCGATTGACTTTTTGTGATTTATACATGACCAAAAGTTTTATAATTTTTTGCGAAAGGACATTATGTTTTGTCTTCGTAAACCAGTTTCAGATGGAAACATTTACCTTTTGGGGCACACACACACACTTTCATCGAGTCAACACAGGTTAAGAAGCACTGAGGTTCCTGATATGTCAGGTACCTTAAGAGATCCGGTCTTATGACCTCACCCATTGGAAAGGGAAGAGGTCCCCTAGAAGGGTTCGGTCCCTAGTTTGGGTCCAGAGGGCGTAACGTCCGCCTGAGAAATGGTCGACTCGAAGTCCTTTCGGGTCCCTTTGGGGTATATTTGTGTGTTGACGATAGTTCGAATGTGTGTGTGTGAACATTATCAGAGTCTAAATATGTCCTCCCAGTGAAAGAGATTCTTACACCTAAATCCTTATACCGTCTCTTAAAAAAAAACCGAATAGTATAGAATAATTTGTTTTCGTATGAATTAAATAGCTATATTTTTATTTTGATGGTACATAAAACGATATTAGAATTTGATCATAAAACCACGTTACAGATTTTATAGAGAAGGAGAAACTCTATTGTGTAAAATACACACCCTTTTGTAAGTTCGGAGTACGTTTATAGAAATCATAGAGGTATACAAAATTGAGTGTCGTAAACCTTTCAGACGAGACGATCATTTACCAAATATCCGTTTAGAAGGAGCGAAATTTTTATTTTGTCGTTTTACAGTAGACCGATGACCTAGATCAGTTACTGCTTTTTAAGATAAATTCGATAGCAGTAAATTTGAATCGTTTTACAAAATTGATATCCGGTAAAGATATTAGAACTAAGTGTCATTGTCATTATGTTATAACCCAACCGGGTTTTCAAGTAAACCCAAAAAGATATGTTATAATACCTTTTTGAACTTACTTTAAACGTCGGTTAGGTTATGTGTTTCGTAATTCTATCGTCTCTTACTTAATAAAGGAAGTCACTTACTGTTCACTAATGGATTACCTGTGTCACAAAAATACCCCACTACTTGTTCAAAACTTTGATCTCTCTCGACCACCAACGTGTTGTAACAAGTAAGTAACGTAGGTGACTTAATTGACTTAGAAAACTTTATCAATTGACATACAATACACCTAAAAATGGAGTTAAAATTTTCACATTAAAATTTAGTTAAAATTGATTCATTTGTTATTCCGTACCTTATCTATTCTTAATACTCTCACCATACGTTTGTTTTAGTCCCTTTGTCTCAATTGATCTCCTTACTCTGACCTAGTCATCCCTACTGTAAGACCCCCGACTTGATGTCTTTAGACTCTCCCTCTCGGAACGTTTGATTGACACCATCGAAAAATTCGATGGCCGTGGATTCATGTGACATTGTTATCCACTAAGACCACCCGTGTAGTCTACAGAAGTCCCCGAATCCCTCGGTGCCTTCCGTCCCTTTCTTAGAAGACGTAGACAGACGGAGGGACTAGATCTAAGATGTCGAGGGGAAAGAGGGGTAGTAAGTTCACGGATGACAAATAATACTGGAGACCAGTAAGTTACGGAGTTTGGTAAAGAAGAAGTCAGTTTGGAAGACAAAAAATTCACGTCCAAAATTGATACAAAAATTTCCTATAATCGGAACGGGTGGAGTGGACACTTCTGGTTTACTATGGCCCCTGTACTCAATCTTCACAAAACGTTTGAGACCTAAGATTGAGTAATCACCCAGTATTTCAGTTAAGTTCTCTAATACTAGTCATGAAAAATTTTTACTTTAGTTTACCTTACTTTTTTTAGCCTCATGTGGCATATGACGTTCTAATCCTTGACACTGCCACATCATAAAGTCCACAAGGCACACACACACACGCGTACACACAGTCAGGTACGGTTCTATACACACATCAGTCAGTGTTACATTTTACATTGAATGACACGTATTTCTGATGTGTCGAAATGTTCTGTTCAGTCAGGAAAGAGACAAAAGACTGACTCTCTTATATTTGTGCCAAAGAGAATTATTTTGTCCCAATGGTGTACTACATGTGTCGTTAACCGAGGGACTGGGGGACAGGGTACTCATAGACACAAAAGATGGGTTCCATTTTACAGATGTCGTTTTTCAGTTTAAGAAGTGGTCTGTCAAATCTAACTCTTATTCAGAAATATTTAATTGATATTTATTTAAACTCGTTGTTGAAATTTTTATGAAGACTTAATTCTAACCTAGGAACATAATGAAACGTCCTATCTCGACTTTCGGTGTTTTTGGGCCTATACCCTGTTTTGACCATTTATAAATTTCGTTAAGACTTAACGACTCTAAATTTTCTTAGAACGTCACGAGAAATTAAACCCAGAGTGTAATATTTTTGTTTTCAAAGACTCCTCAACATTCTTTACACCATTCCGAACCCATTCATTATCTCCTTGCTTCTACCCTTTTTTTTATTTTGTCCTTCTTAGCGACATAGTGGTTCCCAAAACCTCGAGTTTAGTAGTGATCAATGTAGTAAAGAGGTCAACTTTACTTAGTTTCTCATTCAATTTTCTCCTGTGTACGTCTGGTCTCGTGACAAAATGTAAAAAACCGAGTCTGAGATAAAAGACATATATTTTCGTGATGATCACCGAGATAACTCACTTGTAAATTGTAAATGATAGAACAAATATTACCAATTTTGTCATTACAAACCGGAACAGTCGAATGTTTTATTTAGTCCCGACAAGACATCGACCCTTTGTACCGAGTCCTTTATAGAGAGGATCTCTCTCCGTAGGGAATATATCCGAAAGATCTCTCATACCAGTGGGACGTCTCTCAGACTGGTAAAATCTGTTGTATCGTCGGGATGGATCTGTTGACGTTTCCCGAAACGAACATGTTACGTACGATTCAGTGAAGTCAATACAGGTCGAGAAACACTGGGGTACATGACATCGGGCGGTCCGAGGAGACAGGCACCCTAAGAAGTCCGTTCTTATGACCTCACCAAACGGTACGGGAGGAGGTCACCTAGAAAGACTGGGTCCCTAGTTTGGACATAGAGAATGTAGAGGACGTAACCGTCCACCCAAAAAAAAAAAATGGTGATCACGGTGGACCCTTCGAACATGTTGTCTTTTGTGATGTTTAGAAAAAAAAAAAAAGGAAAATTCTTAATCCCTCGTAAAATGGTATAACGGTTAACTATGTTCTATTATTATTTTCATTTTAGTCGACAAGTTTTAAACGATTTTATTACGTTTTGGTCCCGTCCAAAAGTACGTTAGGTTTGAGAGTTGAGAGTTTATTGGATGAATAGTGATCTTTTAGTCCGTGGTACTTTCTTTTATTAGTTTACACAAAATGACTTAGTAAAAGGTTTAATCGAGATAATATAGTCTCATGTTGATGAATTTTTCCATAGAAACTTTTTATGACACTTTTTAATGAAAATGTAATTTAAAATGGGTAAACAGTTAAGACCAAAGTTTTTTGGAAGTCTTAGGTTTACAGTGGAGTGGTGATGGTGGGAACAGGTTCTATACTGGACCTGTTGACGTTGTCGGTCGGAGGTTGGTCAGAGGAACGGAGGTGGAAGGTGGGGGATATCAATAAGAGGTACGTCTCCTATTGACGTACCTCTCCACTAAAAAGTCTTTTACATTGAATCTACTACAGTAAGAAGAGGAGGTTAGACAGATTACCGAAGGGTAATGGGAGGTTTCTCGCAAGTTTGAGGAACTGTGTCGGAGGTTCCGGGATGAACCAGACTACCAGAGAGTAGGGTTAGATACGGGTGAAGAGTAAGTGAGAAGGGATCTTTCCCTCTATCAAATGACTGAGTACTTACACCCTTCTTGATCAACTCTCGCGAACTGAATCATGAGAGGAGAAGGAAGGATCCATATTCGATAGGAATCCCGTAAGAAACGTAGAGGTGTAGGACTCGGAAGGACCCCATTCGGATCGACCCGTTTATACATGTTAAGGTCCTCAATCAGTCGTCCTCGAAAACCAAAAGTAGGAGAAGGTGGTATACTTTGTTTCCACCTAAGACCGGAAGTAGACAGTATAAAATCGTCAGAATAAAGAATTAAAGAAATCTTGGGTACATTCCTCTTCCTTATGATTAATGATCCCGATGGTTTTAGAGGTTGTATGGTTGTCTTTGTTTGTGTATATGTTCTGTATGGAATATATACTCATGTCGTTTCTTAGATCTTTATAAGTAGAGACCCATCATATCAATATCCTCAGATAAAAAGAAACATACGAAAAGATAAAATCCACTTATAAAAATATTTATTGATACCCAATGAAAGAATTTAGTCTTTTTAATTGGTTTTATATGAAAGAAACCCCCGTTAATTCCTCCCAGGACCATAGTTCAAAAGTCTCCTTTGATACTTGATACAACTTATGTACAAATTATTATGACTTTTGTCAATATTTTACTGACAGAGATTAGTACTAATGTATTAATCTTTTATTTTTACAGAATGGAAAAAAATGTTTGTAAAATATTAATGAAAGAGAAATGATAAAACCGATTTAAGTTCAATGGTTCATCACTGTTTTTAATGTAGTAAGAGAACTTAGATGTAATGCAGTAAGAGAACTTAGAAGGGAACACCGAGTCGACCATTTCTTAGACGGACGGCACCCCTCTGGACCCAAGCTAGGGACCCAATCCTTCTAGGGGACCTCTTCCTTTTCCGATGGGTGAGGTAATAAGATCGGACCTCTTAAGGTACCTGACCCCAGTGTTTCTCAGCCTGTGCTGATTCGCTGAAAGTGAAAGTGAACTCAGATATATCGGGGAGACCAGATAAATAAGTTATGTCCTAATATAGTCCCAGAAGAGACCACCGAGTCACAATTTCTTAGGTGGACGGTCACGTCCTCTATACGCAAGTTAGGGACCGGGTCCTTCTACGGTGTACGGCACCTCGTTGATTCGGACACACGGTGTTAATAACGCGGATGTGAGATCTCCTACCCTCGACGTTGATGACTCGCGCACACTACGTGGATGATTTCGGTTTCGCGGGATGTCGGGTACGAGACGTTGTTCTCTTCGGTGGCGTCACTCTTCGGGCACCTGGTCTTGATCTCTCATCTGGGACAAACGAGGTTGTTCTCTTTTCGAGAACGTCGTTGTTTCTAGGTCGTGTCGGTATTCATTTATTTATTTTTAAAAATTTTTTTCTAATATAATTGATGAATGAATATTACACATATGTAAACTGAGTCATTGTCGTCGAGAATATAAATTTGACCTCCAAAAACCAGGTACTGACTAAAGAAAAAGATTTATAGTTGTGTGTTGGTATTTATAAGTACGTTCAGAAGAAGATAGTGTAAGTCCTCTTCTGAGAAGATAAAAATGAATGTTCAACTTTACAAAATTTTTATGTATGTTCAGAAATATTCATTTAAGACACAATTGAGTTAAGTTTAAAAGGAAGTTCGAAGGGACTCGTTGAAGCTGGTTGTCGATATGAATTTTTACAAAAGTGTGTAAGAGTAGCCAATGTAAAAAAAGGAAGATATACAATTACAGATACGCAACTCCATCACATATTCAAAACGGAAAGGTTCCTATAACGTGTTCCAGACATAAAAGTTTAATCTTATACTTTCGTTCCCAGAAAACCTATATTAAATTTACGACTCCCACGTCCATGTAATTTGGTAACTTTCAATTAAGTTGTCATGACTATATATGAAACATATGGTTTCCTTTCCTTTATTTTTTTTAGGAACGGATGTCTCTCGCGCACTGTCACTGTGTGTTTGAAAAAGTAGGAACCAGGTGAATCCGTCTCACTTGCAAAAGGAAGAATTAGATGAGGGTAAAGGTCACGGTTCTCTTACATCCCAAGTTTCAAGTTGACATCTATGTCAAAGAATTTTTTAATATTAGGTAAAATTGTCATTCTTAATAGATAAAAAATTTGTCGATATAGTTTCGTATTGATGACATTTTAAGTGGGTAAAATTCATACGTTAAGTTGTTAAAAATCATTTAAATGTCTCAACACGGTGGTAGTGGTATCAAATCAAATCTTATAAAGGTAGTCCTACTAAGCAAAAACTTGGTATTGCGATACGTTGTATCGTTAGTCCTCATGTCCAAGATCATGTCTGACGGCCCTAGGTGTTAAATGGTCGACGTACTCGGACTGTTCAACAATATGGAAAGAAACTCGACACAATCAAAAGAATAGATTTTATAAACCAATTACTGTCATGGTTGGAGTGTCATGACAAGAGTCCCAGTTGACTTAATTGTATGTATATTTCGTGAATTTTGTCATCGACCGTGTTTAATTCATAAGTTCACTTTCACTTCAGCGAGTCAACACATGTTGAGAAACGCTGGGGTACCTGATATCGAAACGTCCGACGAGACAAGTACCCTAAAGGGTCCGTTCTTATGACCTCACCCAACGGTAAAGGAAGAGGTCCTCTAGAAGGGTTGGGTCCCTAACCTGGACCCAGAGGGCGTAACATCCGTCTGCGAAATAGTAGACTCGGTGGTCCCTTCAGGGTAGTTATTTATAATCGATAATAATTATAGTATGTGAAATTTTAGATGAATAATCTTTCGTTATCCGTTTATTCGTGTAAGGTATGACTTCCGATTTAGTTTACTGGATATTGTTGTGTAAGTAAACTATTGTTACTTCGGACTGACTGTCATTGAATTTTAAACCTTTGTTCTTATTGTCGTTGAAGTTTGTTTTAAGTAGGTTCTATTTTAGGTACTACGATTACTCTTGGATGACACATCGTGTTCCTTGAGATGAGTCACGGTCATTGGATTTACCCTTCTTGAGGTTTTTTCCCCCCGTATACATATGTATATCGACTAAGTGAAACGACATGTCATCTTTGATTGTTGTGACATTTCGTTGATATAAAGTTATTTTTAATTTTTATTTATTTATTTTGGATACTACGAGACTATCGTAGATAAAGGGATAAATAAGTTGTTTATAATTGACCCTCGTGTATGTAAGTAGATAAATAAGTTGTCTATACTCGACCCTCATGTTACAATTGACCCTTTGTCGTTTATTCTGTTTTTCAGGGAGTGGAATCCTTCGAATTCTCCTCTTTTTCACTTACTCGTCCGTGTACTTTTTATTTTGTTCCATTAATGTGTCACAATTCACGATATTTCTGTTATTTTGTTCCGTTAACCTGCCTCTTTGTCCACGTCTTCTTGCGGTCCCATGATGATGAAATCAGTCATCAGATCTGACCGAAATCTTGGTCGGAAGAATTAGATATAAGCGTTGATGACGTACCAAAATACCAAGAAACTCTACTGTAAAGTGGTCTCCGGTCTTACTCTCCAATCGTTGGGGGGGTCTCGATATTGGTACCGTCTCCGTCGTTTCTATTGTTCGTGTTTCCGATGTTCCACTTGTTCCGGATTGTTATAAACTTCTCGTCTTTCTCCGGTCGATCGAACCTCAAACGACTCGTACTTCCTGTTTCCATCTTCTACGGTAACTTCTGCATCCATTTGTGGTCTAAGGACGAAATAAAGTGATAAACTTAGTGGGGAAAGGATAAGTTATCGAACTCCACTATAATCCAGTTATTGACCTGTAAAGACGTCGGATCCCTTTGAGTGGTAGTGGTACCCGATTTGATACCGTTTCGTGAGAAGTGAAGAATTTTTCTACTCAAAAAAAAATTTCATCTTCGAATTAAATTTTTTTTTTGTTTTGTAAAATGAATTAAGACAATAAACTTACAGAAGTCCTAAATGAGAGGATCCTATTTATTAGAAGATCAGGTGTTTATGTCGTCGTGCTGACACGTTGTCGTGGTATCTTTCTTACCGTTGACTAGATGGAAGAAGTGACGCACTCTAGAGGAGATCAGTACCCCTCGACGGTCCTCTCTGTCCCGCCTCACCAGTCACGTCTCGTTCCGTGGTTTCGTCCTTCCATCTCCTGCTAGTCCTCCCTTGGATTAGACTAAAATTTTCCTTCAAAATGATAAATACCTCTCTCAACGCCCTCTATGAGATTCCGTCCTATTTCTGGTTACCTTTCTGACTTCCACGGTCAGACGTCTATGTACTTGATATAAGTGATACGTCATTCGTCACTTCCTCACTAACAATATGACTTGTACTAAATTTGACCCCGGACCACCGAGTCTCCTATTTCGCAGACGGACGTTACGTCCCCCGGGCCCAAGCTAGGGACTCAACCCTTCTAGGGGACCTCTTCCTTTACCGTTGGGTGAGGTCATAAGAACGGACGTCTTAGGGTACCTGTCTCCTCGGACCGCCCGATGTCAGATACCCCAGCGTTTCTCAGCCTTTACTGACTCGCTGAAGTGAAAGTTCCTTTGGTCTCTCCTACCTGTCTCTTCCCTTTCCTATAGGGCGTTACGTCCACTCTCCACTACTTTCAGACTTCATCTCACTTCCGTTTCCTCTTCTTTAACTCCCCTGTCTACGCTCCATGTGATTTTGTACCTTATATATCCTCTATCTCTTATAAAACTTCAAGATTTACCTTTGGGTTTAATTCTTTTTATCGTTTCAGTTTTCCTTCCCACTGAAGATTTCCTCTTTTCCTCATCACAAGTCCCATAAATCTCGAATTAAGAACCACCCTAACAGAGTGTCTGTTCACTTCCACGGAAGTCTCACGTCTTCTTACATATCCTCCCTTGATTCTCTGTGTCTGACCTCAGTGTCGTTCATTACTGTTGACTTGCATTTTGTCAAGTAGACGGGCTGTCCTCTGATCCTTTCTACTACAGGAAAATGAGATTATACCTCTGCCACCCTTTGTCGGGTACTTCCTCCGCCTCCTATTATTCTTGGTCTTCCACCACTGACAGTGTGTACAGTTCCAACGGAACAATGGACCCGTTCTCCCTTCAATCGTCCTCTTTACAAACAAAGTTTCCTACTATGACAGTTATTCCTGTTATTTCTACCATTTTTTCTGTCGACTTAAACCACGAATCTATCAAAAAAAAAAAAAAATTAGAAATTTTTCTCTCACATGTTACAAAAGACTATTTAGAAGTTTTATGGTTAAAAGGTCAAAGAAGTCCCGGAAACTTTCGTTTGACCTACCTTACCGACAAAACAAGTGACACCATGGGGGTCTTGGATCTGATCATCAACCCGGTCTCCTCCTCACCCATTGAAAACACCTTACTTACTACACTGGAGAGTTAGAAGGGAGGTACATAGCCGGGGAACTCGAGAAGTAAAGGAAGGGATGACTCGATTCTCCGGTCCTAGAGTATGTACAACTGGTTGACAGAATAGTTGTAGGATTTATTAGGTCGGGGTTATAAGAAGAGAATGTACAAAGGATAAAGATAGAGACACTTAAAAAGTCTAGAAGAGATATTTGGACCACAGGACTTTAAAGTACTACGGACCAAACTACGTTCAAAAGTAAGTGACACGACTCGTGGACTATTTGTTAAGGATGGGTCTTTTTTTTTAATGAAAGTCAAGATTTTGACACCACCTCCCGTGTCCCCCGTCCCATCCTCTTCCGGTCATTATTAGTAAAGAATGGATTAACGTAGGTAGGAGAGAGGAGACATAAAAGAGAAAGATTTTGAAAGACCAGTTTATGACTCGGAACTTGACTGGGAATTTAGATAGAAAAGAAAGAGTGACAAAATGTGACAAAAGATCTAAAGAAACTGATATAGAGAGTTATGATGGACGTCTTCCTTTACCGTTGGGTGAGGTCATAAGAACGGACCTTTTAGGGTACCTACCTCCTCGGACCATCCAATGTCAGGCACCCCAGTATTTCTCAGTCTGTGCTGACTCGGTGAAGTGAAGTGAACTGAAGTTACGATGGTACCGAAATGGATAGACAAAAGATTCTCAAAAAGAAACTTGAGGTTCACATGTTTCCGAAAAACGTTATAATAGGAAATTCAAAGTACCGACATTATAAGAGAGAAGAGAGACTCTTATAATTTATATCCTTGAAAATAACTTAATAAGAAGGCAAAGGATGGAACAGAGAGAGGGGAGACTCTGACGAAATCACAGACGTAAAGAACAATCACCTAATGAATTTTATAGACCACTAGGAACAGATAAGTAATTTTATACTCATTCAAGGATTTTTGGACTGATCTTTGTGACATCCTCAGTTTTAGAAGAAGTTATTTCCCGGTTTGTCATTTATCAAATCCGAAACTCCCCGTACATCAGACGATATTGATAAGTTGAGACGATAATATCGTATTTTCGTCGGTATCTATTATATTTTTACTTACTCGTTCCTACAAGATTAATTCGAAATAAGTACCTGTGACTTCAAACTTATAGTGTATTAAAAGTACACAGTACTTTATAAAAATAAAACAAAAAGAATATTTGGTGCACCGTCCGTCTCGTTACAGGGGTCGTTTCTAAAGGTGGGGGATTAGGGACCTTGGACACTTATACAATAGTATGGTCCATTTCCCCTTAATTCTAAAGTTTGACTTAATTACAACTATTAGTTGACAAGAATTTTGTACCGTTAATAGGTTCATCTATATTACATTCGTGTTCTCAGAAACAAAACACTACACTTTTTCTGAGTTTGAGTGATAACAACTGGAACTTCTACCTTCTTCCGTCGGTACTCGGTGTCTTATACGCATCGAAGATCTTCGACCTTTCCCGTTCCTTTACCTAAGAGGGGACTTCGTCGGTTTTCTCTTGTGTCAGGACGGTTGTGGGACTAAAACTCAAGTTACTTTGAAAAAAAATTATATTGAAAATTTTTGTAAAGTGAAATACAAATTAACCTCCTATTAATGAAATGTTATAACACTACCAAAGACGGTATATAGTTGTACTTAGACGGTATCCATATGTATATAGGGGAGGGAGAATTTGGAAGGAGGGTGGAAGGTGGGGACATCCAACAGTGTCTCGTAGTCGAAAACCAAAGGACTCAGTATGTGGTTTACGGGTGACCGATAGATAAAATATATACCATTACATATTACAAAGTTACGATAAGAGAGTTTAGTAGGGTGGAGAGGAAGGAGGTGACACAGGTTTTCAGACAGGAAGTGCAGACGTAGAGGAAACGACGGGACGTTTATCCTAGTAGTCCTGGTAGAAAGAGCTAAGGTATATATATACAGTTATATGTCATAAACAGAAAGAGAAAGACTGAATGAAGTAAGACATATTATCCGAGTTCCAAGTAGATGGAGTAATCTTGACTGAGTAGTTACTCTGAAGATTGACTGTATTCATATTCTTAGGACACGACAAAATTCGGTGATTCAAAAACCATTTAAACAATGTTACTGGTGGTTTTTTGTTGTGTTAGTAAATTTTTACTTTTTTTTTTTAGAAAGAATCGAACGTCCAGTATGTTTTTATCTACGCCGTGTACCCGGTGTCAAAGACTGGAAACCATGTTCGTGAACGAGGTCTGACGGATCGTGACTTAGGATCAAGACGGTGAATGTTCGACGTTAAAACCGATCCGTCGTGTTGAAAGAAAAACATAACCAAAGGAGTAGACATTTTATTACTATCATTGCCATGAAAACATTCCTAACAACATTCCTAATTGATTTCATTTTGTACATTTCATGAATTTTATAATGGATTGAGTTTTCATAAGTCATTTACGATATTATTATTGTCGTCGTTATTGTCTCCTCCTCTACTTTGTGTCGGGAGATACTTCTAAAAGTGGAATAGAGTCGAAACGAACCTGATACTTCAGAGAGACTGTCTGGTGGGATTTTCATTGAGAAGTCAGATCCCATCCTTCTCTTGACGTCCTCTTCGGTCAAGTAGAGAATATCCGAAAAGGGTAGGGTCGATTCCAAAGTCGAAAGAGGTCAACCGGTTCAGTCACTGGTAAGTGTGTAGACCAAAGATCAAAGGTTTTCACAGGACTGAAGAGAAAAACCGACAGTAGAGGAGAGATTAAGAGAAACTAACATACACAAATACGAAATTTTTACAGAAAAGACAGTAAAATCACCCCAAAATCCTTCTTTGTCTTGACTTACTTAGACAAATTGAATGATATAAATTGATCTTCGGAATTTAAGTTAGTAAGAGGACGGAAGTTTTTTATTCCTATTGTTAGTAGAGGTGAATGTTGTTTTTAAAATTGGATTGAAAAAGTTTTGATCGTATCAGAGTAAAAATAATTATGACGAGTGGATTTATACACTGTAAAATATTCTCTTAATAATCATTTTGAAACTTCGAAGGTAATTTTATTAACTGTTTAATGTCGAATTGAAATCCCGAACGTTCATTAAAGTGTGTCATAACTACCAAACACAAAACTTAGTTACTGTGTAAAAAACTTTTCACTCGAAACTTTTTATACGTACAATTTTTGTGATACTTTATTCAACATTCAGTATACGAAGGAGAATTTACAAATAAAATTTTTATTAATATTAAGTATTGATGGTTTCGTGTGATTAGTTACCTATGTATTTCAAAAACAAATAACTACCACTAAAATAAAGGTATGTAACTTACTGACCAAGATCGTCCCTAGATATAAGAATAGAAGGATTTGGTATGAAAAGTAGTGGTTTCGTAGACGATACGAGTTTAAGTACTGTGAAAGGTCTGTAACAATTTTAACGTGGGACTCTAGACTGATGTGGTAAGATGTTTTTGACGTTTAGGGGATCCCCGATTTTTTCTTTCTTATTCTGTTTGTTCAATAATTTTAGACGATACACATTCGGGACAAGACCTACGAAATTCATATATGGATTATGTTAGGAGTTTTATTGACCTGTTCTACCCCTAGTACGGAAGTAAATTACTTATTCCTTTTACTCCCACATCTCTCGAATCCTTTGAGTCCTGACTACCGATCTTTCAGGGTCCATTACACGTCTCATTAACATACAGAGCCCACAGTAAATATTTTATACGATATCTTGATGTGTCATCTGAAAATCAATAGGTATATATAAAAGATTTGAGGTTGATAATCCGGATTACTTTTCTGTTTTTAGATATAAACTTAAAAATTACACTGAAATATAAAAAATGTCTCGGTGTAGATCGATCTGTTTGGTTGTCTTTCTCTCGATACCTCTTTTGATGTCTTCCTATGTGACGTCCATTAAATATTCGGTCCCTTCGGGTTAACTGTTCGTATTACCCATCTTTATCCGATTACTCTCATCTCTATGTTGATTAGTATTGTCATTATTGTTAAAAAACTTTTCATATATAAAGTAAAAACATTTTAATACGAAGGGAAATTATTGTTTTAAAACTTTTTAGGTTAATCTTGGTATAAATAATAATGTTCCAACAGGTACAATATGAGAGTTTAAATTTTTCACTTTCACTTTCAGCGTGTTAGCACAGGTTAAGAAACTCTGGCGTACCTGACATCAGGTACCTTAAGAGGTCCGGTCTTATGACCTCATCCATCGGTAGGGGAAGAGGTCCCCTAGAAGGGTTGGGTCCCTAGCTTGGATCCAGAAGGTGTAACGTCCGTCTTAGAAATGGTTTATTTTTCTTTCCTTTGACATTTAAGAGATAATATTTTTGTTTTACAAAATGAGACAAACACATACATATGTATTGTATAATTATCTCCCTTCCACATCTTCCGGTTTTTAGTCGGATTAGCATTGAACCCGTGGCCTTCCACTGACGTGCAAACGTGTGAGTCAGTGAAGTCAGCACAGGTTGAGAAACACTGGGGTCTCTGGCGTCGAACGGTCGAGGAGACAGGTTCCCTAAAAGGGTCGTTCTTATGACCTCACACAACGGTACTGGGGAGGTCCCCTAGAAGGACTGGGTCCCTAGCTTGGGTGCAGAGGACGTGACGGTCGTATCAGAAACAGGTGACTCGGTGGACCCTTCGGGACTTCCACTGACCTCTGTAAATCTTTAAACACCTTGTGACCTGAGTTCGGTGATGACCACTGAAATAAAAAGCATAAGAAAGAAGAAGTGTGGACAAGAGAATAAGTGGTCCCCGAATAAACGAGTCTTCGAATAGAGGGCAACACTAGTGAACAGGAACGGGGTCGAAAGAGACTTGGTTTGGTTGAAAAAGATCGTACTGACTCTCTCACACCCGTGACTGGTTCGTGGTTCGACCTCTTTACAGAGACGTCACAGAGTGTCCGAACTCCGAAAGGACCATTCCCCAACATCACACACCAGTACAAAGATTTTCCCTGTCGGGGTCTTAGGCCTGTCCCTAACGTCCGGTTTCCTCGTCATCCTCCATCAGTCTACCTCTCACCCAGTTCAAAGACCATCATGAGATAACGGTTTAGTTTGAAGTTTATAATAAGGGAGGGCAGTGGACAAGATCCCTTCCGTTTTGAGGTACTTATATTACCCAGGAGTAAAAGGAGGAGTTAGAATCAGATGTTTATTACTGACGTTATGTTCCTTCGTGTAGTACAAGAAAACCATTTCTTAAACCGTATAACAGTTAAGAACTATCTATGATGTCTCGTGATGGTGACGAAGGTCGTTTTATACAGGGTTCTCAAGTCATCCAAAAAAATACACTTACCTTCAGTAGTGACCCATAAGTATTCTGATAGGTTCGACCTTATAAAATTTGCGGTCTTTAATATGAACTCTCTCTCTACTTTGTAGTAAAATTTTAGGTACATATAATTATGTCTAATACACAAAGATGTAGTAATTTCTATGTTGTTTTTAATACATGAACACCTGGAGTTATCGAGGGTAAGAGGAAGAGTATAGAGACTGAATAACACAAAAGTATATTGTATCTATCAAGAAATGCGATGATAAAAATTACTGCAGAATCTTTATTTGACTGTTACAGTTAGTTATTCATTTTGTATATCATATCATGTAGTCCACTACTAGCCGTGGTACCTTCTTTTATTCTCCCCCTCTCTCACGGTGACCACCGCACTTCCGACGTTAACATATAGCGTACCTCAGTTCCTTCCGGAACGACTTTTCTGTTGTAAACTCGTTTCACGACTTTCTCCACTTCCCACTTTCAGTACACTTGTGGATTCTCTTCTTACACCTCCGACCTCCAAGTCGTGTACGTCCTCAGGACTCAGACCTCCGTACGACAATGGAGAGGTTGTGGTAGAGGAGTATGAGACGCGGAGGGAGGGAAGGACGGTCGGTTTGTGACCGGAGGAACAACGACGAGTGTACGTTCGACCATTCCTCTCACTCCTTAACCCCTCCGTCATGTCTGGTCCTCTCCGAGGAGACTTCACCGGAAGGAGAGGTAAATTTTTGTTGAGTTGTAGTTTACTGAACTCTCGTTACGACCCGTTTGTTTGTGAGGAGAACTCGTTGTTACCGGTTGTCTTGAAAGACGTTACTACTCTTACAAGAGATAGACACGACAGGTCATTCACCGATCATACCGACTCCTTGACTTTAAAATTGAAGTAGAATAAAATTAATAAAAATTTAACTTTATCAGTTTACATCGATCACCGATATGATGGTCGGTCGTTTAAAGATCTTATTTCCGTCCGGAACCCTTGTGTCTTTAAATAGTGACTGTCTGCGAAATGAAGGTTCTTTTCTCTATGTAAAGTAAAGTAAACGACTTCAAGTTCAACCAGATTACTCTTAAGGTACTATTTTATGCCGTTAATACTATCGAAATGAGCAGTGTTTTGTATACATACTTCGTAATAAACGGAACATTAAGAAACCGATGACACACCCTTTTTAATGACAATAATCGAAAAGAATGGAATCGAAATCACAAAGGGAGATGTACTAAATAATAACGACTTCATTATCAATTCTTAAAAATTTTAGATAAAAATTTACTTGACCCAAAGGATTGTTCAAAAAAAAGGAGAATTAAACTAAAAAGAAGTCTACTGTGTATGTCCACGTTTAAATTCTTATACTTCTTTACATTACTTATACTACACCGTTTTATTCGAGATATAAGTTACATAATAATTTAAAATTGATTTGTCTTAGTTTCTAAGACTAATCTTGTTACCGAATTTCCAAAAGAAAAGATGTTTTATCCTTTGTACTCTATATGATTAATAAAATCCTCTATACGTTCCGATTGGAAATTTTTGATATAAGTTGAATCTTTGATACCAAAGATTTTTTTTTTTTTCCGTACATGACACGAATCAGCGAGTCAACACAGACTGAGAAACACTAGGGTACCTGACATCGAACGGTCCGAGGAGACAGGTACCTCTAAGAGGTCCGTTCTTATGACCTCACCCAACGGTACGGGAGAAGGTCCCCTAGAAGGGTTGGGGTCCTAGCTTGGGTCCAGAGGGTGTAACGTCCGTCTAAGAAATTACAGACTCGGTGGTCTCTTCGGGTACTTTTCGTACATATATACATATATGTGTGTATATACACCTACATACGTATATATGTATGTCTGTGTGATTTGTGTAGTGATAATTTCGATCAGTTCTTTTGAAAATTTAAAGATACAATTTAGTTGTCGTGAGTCTCTGCTACTTTCGGTCAATGATTTTTTAAATAACGAATCAATTTTGAGTCAAATGTTAAGTTTCCTAAAAATTTTAGGGACTCGACAATATTTCGAAATACCCCAAATATCACCTCTACTTTTGTCTTTATTTTTCTAGACTGTTTGTCTTTTACGGTTTCTACAAAGGTCGCAATAATTGTACCTAAGAAAAAAGAGATAGTAATGAAAAATGGATAAGGGTTTTTTGACTGAAATTGAGGTAGACGGACTTTTCTGTTGACAAAGGACCCCAGGGAAAGTTTTACTTTCACAAACTACCCGTTAAAATAAACTTTCTTATAATAAAAATATTAACAATTTTTATTTTTCTTACATTTGAGATACTTCCGTCCTTAAAACTTAGTAGATGTCATCAAGGTCAGAAGTCTTATGACGGACTTATATCATGTCTATTATTTATAAATAACTTAATTATTAAGATAGTCGTAGAAAATAATTTTATTTTATTAGTTGAAAATGACATTGTAATCACATCTAAAAGTAAAATTGTAACCATTAGATCTTATTGAGGTGAATTTTTAAGAACAAAATGGTAGATATGTACGTTGTTTCGGGAAAAGTTTCGAATAACCATTATGTGTCTTAATCGGTTTCTGGTAAGTAACAAAATAAGTAAGAAAGACACCAATATCTTAAGATACTAGGGAAATTTAAGGTTTAAAATAAAATAAGATTATTACTGAATTTTGACTTTTTTTTAGACTTTGAATAAGTTTACCTTACAGTACCTTACAGTTTGATAATAAATTTAATGATGTGTTCATTGACGAGTCGTTGAATACCTAGTGGGACCAATAAAGTACCAAATGAGTGGAGAAAATTTCCCATAAAGATTAAGAGACGAATCAGAACAAAATGTAGTGACAGTTTAAGAAGTGAAAGTTTAGGTTCATATAACTTTACAGTATTTTATTTGATATGATATAAAAAATGTAAAATATGGTTTTCTAACTCAAATACAGTTTTTGTTTTAGATTATGGGTAACCTTTTATGACTCAACCTTACAAACGATTTTACGACAAATGACGTCTCCGGGTCACAAAATAGTTGATTGTGACTTCAAATTTAATCCCGATTTGAGTCCTTTAACTGGAAGTATTATAAAATTGTACTACAAACAGAAAGATTCCACCGAAAGAAGAGTCTTTTCTCCTGAATTTATAGGAACTGAATGACAGTTTAAAGCCAGGGTCTAGACATACGAAGGTAAGACCGTTCGTCGACGATACTCCAAAGGTAGAGATGACATGCACGTACACCATCCTTAATGAAAAAATGGGACGTAACAGGCGCCAAATTTGTGTGAAAAAACGAAGAAACCTAAAAGTTGAAGGGTCCAGGAGTGTCAGGAATTTTTTTTCTTTTTTTCCTTCTAAAACTGAATATTTTTTCTTTCCTAAAATTTTAGGTTTTCTCAAGTGTTTCTGACGAACTGGAAAATTCGTATATTTAGATTAAGTACAAAAAATGTAAAAAATTTTATTTTACATGTCATACATTTACTCCAAAGGGTTACGTTATTTCAGTTGGTAGGTTTAACATGACAGTACTTTAGTTTAGTGTTCACCGTTTAAGATGAAGGTTAAAGTCTCAAGAATCAAGACTGGGAGATTTCGTCATCAAAGGTTGACTGATATGTGAGACTAGTCGTCTTGACAACTTGTAATATATGGGTGATGTATATGCCCAATTAAAGATTTAATGTACAACAGTATATGACAATATATTGTGTGTGGGCTTTTATGTGACTTTTTTTGACCAGTCATTTTTTCTTACTACACCCTGAAGGTACCGGTTTTGTCATTTTCTATTAAATTTTCTTGTCACCCTATTTATATTTATATTTTGTTTATGTTGTACCATCCAAATTTAGGTTGCAGTAGTTATTGACCTTTAAGGTAGTGTAATTAACCTTTACCGTATTTTTGAGATTAATTTTCCTTTTCTGACAGTCTAACCTAATCTATTTTAGTTTTAAGTCGTCTCAGATATAAAAATATATATTTTTATATATTTTTACACAAATATATATTTTTTGTGTGTTTTTAGAAATTTATATTTCGGAATAATTGGTACAACCTCTTCCGTTACCGTTGGGTTAGGTCATAAGATCGGACCTTTTAGGGTACCTACCTCCTCGGGCCATCCGACGTCAGGTACCCCGACGATTTCTCAGCCTGTGCTGACTCGCTGAAGTGAAAGTGAAAAGTGAAAGTACGTAACCTCTTCCTGTACCGTTGGGTGAGGTCACAAGGACGGACCTCTTAGGGTCCCTACCCCCTCGGACCACCCGACGGCAGATACCCCAGTACGTCAGTCTGAACTGACTTCGCTGAATCGTCGTCGTCGTAATTAGTAAATTGTCATTTTCCTACCTTTTTTCTACACGGTATTGTATTAGTTTTCTTTCGATCTTACTCATATAATTACAGTTTCACCTGAACTTTTATTACTTATTTTGATCTCTGTTTCTCCTTTAAAAGTAATACTCTTTCTCAGTTTTCTAGTTCTTCTTTATTTTATAATCCTTCTATATTCTTATACTTTATAATTCTTCTATATTCTTAGGATTTACGTATAGAGGGATTATTGTCTCGAAGTTTTACACTTTCGTTTGAATTATCTTTATTTTCTTTATGGTTTAAGTATGAATTGTCGACATATGAAGTTGTGAGGAGAGACACTGATTGTCTTGTTCATCTGGAGACGGGTGGAGTTTTTTTTTTTTAGTCATTCTGATGTCTTCTGGAGTCTTTGAGATGGTCTGTTCAACTCGATTAATTGTAAATATATTGTGAAGTGGGTTGTTGACCTGCACATAAGAAAATGTGTGACTTGTAAGTGATTCTATCTGGTGTAAGACTCTGTAATTTTGTTTAGATTTATGTGATTTTACTTTCTTTAGTATTTTCATATATGTGACAGATTTTTTACTTTGATTTATTTACTAGTTATGTCTTGACATAGACCTTTATATAGAGAAGGTTTTGTAAGTCTTTAATTATTTATGTTAAGATTTATTAGATACTCAGTTTTAAAGTATTCCTTATAATCTATTATGAGACTGAAGTTTTTTGTACTTTTATGTTGTATAGCTTTAAGTACCATAAACTGATTCTAACTCGTGTCTCCTTTTCTTTTTATCTGCACGGAGTTTAGTTACTGGATTTTAAGTTTGATCTTTTTCCTCTCTTATAATTTTGGTTTTGATCGTCTTCCCTCCTTTACTCTTATGTTTGCTTATTTTGTCTTTTGGTGTTCAGTCATCTCTTTAGTTTTCGACCAATAAACTCTTCTAGTTATTTTAATTTCTTAAAGATCCACCTTACTAATTTTTCGTCTTTAACCTCTGTTGGAGTTTGTGGTCATAGAACTTACTTTCTTTTCTATATTGACATCTTGAATAGTTGTAAGTTTCTTATTATCCCTTTAAAATACTTACTTAAATGTATTTATTTAAGTTATTAAATCTAGTTTACCTGTTTAAAGGAATTTTCTGTTTGGTCTTTTCAAGTGAGTTATTCTTTATTACAGATCTTATAAGGATATACTAATTTTTTTGATTCATATATCGACTTTTAGAAACGTGATTCTTACTGAAGTAACAACTTAAGATAGTTTGTAAATTCTTTCTTTAATTGTGGAATTCTTTCTTTTCCGGTGGATGACTTATCCTTTTTCAAAAACGTTTCTACATAGACTATTCCCCAATTATAAGTTTTATGTGTTTCTTCAGTACGTTGAGTCAGGACTTTTTTGTTTGTTGGACTAATTTATTACCCTTCTTCTATACTTATCTGTAAAAAGGTTTCTTTTGTATATCTACAGGTTGTCTCTTTACTTCTCTACAAATTGTAGTCCCTTTACGTTTAGTTTTGGTGTTATTCTATAATGGAGTGTGGACAGTCTTACCGATAATAGTTTTTCTGTTGTTCCCGAAGGGACCACCGAGTCACCATTTCTTCGACAGACGGTTACGTCCTCTGTGTCCAAGTTAGGGACTAGGTCCTTCTACGGTGTACTGTGTCCTATTGATTCGGACACACGGTGTGGTGACTCGGACACTCGATGTCAGACCCTCATCGTTGATGCCTCTCGGGTGTTCGGGATCTCGGACACAAGGTATTGTCCTTTTCGGTGACGTTGTCCTTCGACGTGTGGTGTTGATCTCTTCTCGGGGGTGAGTGACGTGTGTGTTGCTCTGCTTCTGGGTCGTGTCGGCTTTTATTCACTCGTAATTTTTTTTTATTATTGTTGTTCACAACCGTTCCTATATCTCGTTTTCCTTAGGAAAACGTCACAACCACCCTTATATTTGACCACGTCGGTGACACCTTTTGTCATACATCTAAGGGTGTTTTTAATTTTTGTTTTGATGGTATCTTAGGTAGTTAAGGTGAGGACCCATAAATAGACTTCTTTTTCTTTTATGATTGAACTTTTCTATATACATGAGAATACAAGGGTAACCGGTGCATACCAACACTCTCGACTTGACATTTCATCCGTCTCGTGGTTTCTTGACTACGGAAGGTTGACACCACGACCTCTTCTGAGGACTTTCAAGGAACCTGTCGTTTCTCTAGTTTGGTCAGTTAGAGTTCCCTTTAGTTGGGACTATAAGGAACCTTCCTGACTACGATTTCGACTTCGATGTCATAAAACAAGTAGACTACATTTGTCGGTTGAGTGACCCTTCAGGGACTACGACCCTTTCTAACTCTCGTCTTTCTCTTCTCCCATAGTCTCCTACTCTGCCGATCTACCGTAGTGGCTATGTTCCCTGTACTTGAACCCGTTTGAAGCCCTCTACCAATCCCTGTCCCTCCGGAGCACACGACGTCAGATACCCAGTGTTTCTTAACCTGTGTTGACCCACTGACTTGTTGTTGTTACAGGTGACGTCGTAATAGATGTTGACTGTTCTATACCTTTGTTGGGTTCACGGGTAGTTGTCTCCTTACCTACTTCTCCTATACACGTATGTGTATATATGTATGTATGTATGTCACCTTGTAATGTATGTGTGTGTATATGTATGTATGTCACCCTTGTAATGAGTCGGTACTTTTTTTTACTTTAGAACGGTAAACGTTGTCGTACTTACCTGGATCTCCTGTAATATGATTCACTTTATTCAATTCTGTCTCTTTCTATTTGTGACATACTAAAGTGAATGTACACCTTGAATTTTTTGTTTTGTTTACTTGTTTGCGTTGTTTTGTATTTGTCTCAGTATTATCTCTCTTCTTTACCCACAAACGGTCTCCCCTCCGTCACCCCCATCCTCTGTTTATCCACATAAAATTTTATGTTTGAAGGATTCAGTCTTTCTCTTTATTTATATGGTGTACGGTAGTAAAATACACCTTAGATTTTATACTGTGTTTACTTGAATGGATGTTTTGTCTTTGTCTGAGTGTCTGTGTCAGTTGTCTAAACACCAACAGTTCTCCGAGACCCTCACCCCCAACTACCTACTCGTCTACGTTTGATAATACATCTCTTGTCTATTTGTTGTTCCAGGATGACATATCGTGCCCCTTGATATAAGTTGTAGGATACTATTTGATATTACCTTTTCTCATTCATACATATATACACATTTTGACTTGGTACAACGACATGTCGTCTTTAATTGTGACATCTAGTTGATATCAAGTTAAATTTTTTAGATTTTTTTAAAAGTTTCTATGTATGAAGGTCAACGTTTTATTTACTTAGTGCTCATACTTTGCATGTCAGATCCATTATGTCAGTTATTAATCTGTTATAGTAACATACCACTGTCTACAATTGGTCTGAATAGGACTACTAGTAAAACTTTATATATCTTTATAATTTAGTGATGTAACACATTGTCCTTGATTGTATTATAACATCGTTTAATATGAATTTTTTATTTGTTTGATTATCTCGATCTTGTCTAAATGTCAATGGTCTCCACCGTTTCTCACCCCTCCTCGTCCACCTCTTTCACCTACTTCCGTCAGTTTTCCATGTTTGAAAGTCAATACTCTATTTGATTCAGGATCCCTCCGTCGCATGTTCTACTATATATATTAATTTTGACACCAACAATTCTCTCAGTGTTCCTTTTTGTCATAGAAGATAAAGAAGTTAAAACGTAGATGTACTCTACTACTTATAAGTGATTTGAATGACATCATTAGTAAAGTACTGCGTACATTCAGTTTAGTAGTGCGACATGAGGAGTCTGAATGTGTCACAAAGTATAGTTAATATAGAGTTTTGACTTTTTTTTTTAGACTATAACTCGGTTTCTCCTTCCTTCCCTCCCTCCCTCCCTCCCTCCCTTCTTCCTTCGGTTTGAGAAGGTCTTTTGTCTTTTCCCTTATGAAGAGTTGAGTGAGATATACCGGGACTACGGTTTTGGTTTCAGTGACGTTCTTTTGATATCTAGGCGTCACTTGTTTCTGTGTTTTTATGAATTGTTTTATCGTCACATGTTTTGACTATGGTACAGTACTAATTGACAATAAATTGGGTCCTTTCTTTTCCTTCTACCTTTTCTTACTTTTAATTTGGTATATTATGTGTATAGTTTTCTGATTCTTTTCTATAGTCTAGTAGAGTTGTCTACATTTTATTCGAAGAAAAAAGGAAAAATAAAAATAAGTAAAAATAACAAAAAAATTTAAATAAATTAACCTCCGATTAATGAAATGTTATAACATCACCAAAACGGTATTTTTAAGTTGTAGGTGATCACTATTTTGTTTTCCTTTTTTTGGAGAGTCATTAGATCTTTATCTTACCTTGAACGAGTCGAACTCTCTTCTGTAAATACTTTTTGATTATTCATTATACGAAGCGACCATCGAGTCCACCATTTCTTAGACGGACGTTACGTCCTCTGAGCCCAAACTAGGGACCCAATCCTTCTAGGGGATCTCTTCCCTTATCGATGGGTGAGGTCATAAGAACGGACCTCTTAAGGTACCTGTCTCCTCGGACCACCCGAGGTCAGGTACCCCAACGTTTCTCTGTCTGTCCTGACACGTTGATTGTGAAAGTGAAAGTAACCATTATATAAATTGTCCCTTTCCGACTTACGAAAGGAGTACGACCACTTGTTTCGTCACTAGAGTTTGGGAGTGGTAAAAAAAACAGGATCTCAACGGACGGTCACGTTATTCCATCTATTTTCTTTAATTTCCGAATGTCTGACCTTTATTCTTTATTTTGACAGAAATAATTCTTTGGTGTACTAGTAGATATGTCAATTAGACTTCTTAGATGTTTTTACGATGATCTTGATTATTCACTCAAATTGTTACAGTGTCCTATGTTCTATTTATTAGTATTTAGTTAAAATAAAGATAACTGATCGTTGTTTGTTGCCCCCTCGGACCACCCGAAGGCAGATACCCCAGTGTGTCTCAGCCTGTGCTGACTTCGTTGAATCGTCGTCGTCGTCGTCGTTGTTTGTTGACCTATAACTTTAATACTGTATTATAAATATTGTCGTTCTTATTTATACCTTAGACAATTCTTACACATCATAGACATGTGATTTTTGGTAATTTGTAAAGACTTTCTTTGTTCTTCTAGTTGTGTTTACTCTTCTATGTGACATAACTACCTCAGTTGTGACAAGTCTAAAGTAAACACGGGTTTAATTAAAAATTTAAGTTATGCTAGAGTTAATTTTAAGGTCGTCTCAGAGGAATCTTAATCTTTGACTCATTCGACTGAGATTTTGAATGTACCTTTATATTTGTTGAACCTTGTATGGGTGGTTAAAACTTTTTCTACATTTGATTAAGATGGGTCTAAGTGTGTAACGGAAGATTAAGATTAAGGGTGTAATATTGTGGTTAGTGTATTCAACGTTGATGTGTATAACTGTAGATAAAGAAGAGGTTCTTCTCGAGGAAATCTCATTTCCGAGACAAAAAACAAACAAACAAACAAAATTTAGTATAATACAAAAAGAAACAACGAATGAACGATTCAGGACGGGTTAAGAAAAACTGGGGTACCTGACATCGGGTGGCCAAAGGAGACAGGTACCCTAAAGGGTCCTTTCTTATGACCTCACCCAACGGTAAAGGAAGAGGTTTGTTTAACGACGACGACGACGATTCAGCGAAGTCAGTACAGGTTGAGACACGTTGGGGTATCTGCCGTCGGACGGTCCGAGGAGAAAGGTACCCTAAAAGGTCCGTTCTCATGACCTCATCCCACGGCAACGGAAGAGGTTTGTTTACAGATCCAAGATCGTTTGTAGAACTTGTGTTGTCCTTATATTATATATGGTCCAGGAGTTATTAATTACATTCTTTAAGTGACGGATAGATTCGTAAAGTCCGTAGTTAAAATTAGCTCCATATTGGTTATATGTTACTTTACATTAACTGTAAATTTACATATCCAAAGTTCATCGGTCGTAAACGACAGTTTATAAATACTAAATAAGGTTTGTTTCCAAAAAAAAAAAAAATTTATTGGATACGTACAGAAGAGGGATTCTAAAAGAACCCTTGAATTAATTGATAAATCGTAAGTAATGGTTTGGGATCAAAAGTCTCGACAACTTGGGTCACGGATTTTATTCTGACGTAGGTGATTTAAAATCCTTGATGGTTAATCGTTTTACATTCGAGTTCATTCTCAAACCCTTGTCATGTGTCCTTGTTGTCTTTCCGTGAGACGTTGAAGTCCTATATTTCGTTGGGTCTCCTTATAGGTCCTGTGAATTGAAATCACAATGTTTTGTGACGTTGTCGATCTTCGATAGTCGTCACACTGTCTAAGACAATCTATATATTAGGTTGTAGGTAAGAGAAAAGAAGAAGTTCAGACGTTAAAGGTCGGAGAACGTCTATGTACACTACTTTATACCGTTAATATGAAACTGGTTGTACCACATTTACCTTCCCATAAGTTCTTCAGACTTTTTCAGAGATTTCCTTCCAATCTCTGGGAAGAAATGGAGAAGAACAAATGAGGAAGGAGACGGTCTCTCCTATACTAAGGCCTGAGTTCGTCGTAGAATTTCGTTGTTTGTCTTCCGGGATCAGGAACTACTGTAATCTCTGTGGTGTAGTTGTGACATCACCGACAGATCTGAAGACTACCCATCTATCTATCTATCCGACATTCTATCCATTTCAAATAACCCCGGATTGTATGAATGTTACTTTAAGAAGAAAAATTTACACGTCATGACACTGAAAACTGTTTACTTATCAAGGTGGTGAGGTTTTCGAGTAGAACACAACGGAGAAATATCTTTTACGAAGTGTTGGGGTCGAAGTTGTTGACCTTTGATAATTGCCCAAAACAAAGGGCTATCAATTCGAAAAGGTTATGATATCACCATTTCTTGGACGGACAGTTACGTCCTCTGAATTCTCTGTACCCAAGCTAGAAAGCCAGTCCTTCTAGGGGACCTTCTGCCGTTTACCCTTGGGTCAGGTGGTAAGAACGGGTCTCTTAGGGTACCTGTCTCCTCGGACCGTCCGATGTCACGTACCCCAGAGTTTCTCGACTTGTTTTGACTTACGTGAATCGTGTGTACGTATGACATGCTTCGGAAAACTCGGAGCGAAGAAATTGAATCTTAGATTCAACAACATAGATTCAACAACAACATATATAGTCGACAACAACGACAACAACAAATCAGTGATTCAACATAGGTTGAGAAAACACTGGGGTGCCTAACATCGGTCGGTCTGAGGAGACAGACTCCCTAAGAGACCCGTTCTTATCACCTCACCCAACGGTAAAGGAAGAAGTTCCCTAGAAGGACTGGGTCCATAGTTTGGGTACAGAGGACGTAACCGTCCGTCTATGAAATGGTGACTCGGTGGTCCCTTCGGCATATATAGTCATCGGGTAAGGAAAAACAACGACTTATTGTAAGGTGATATGAAGGGACCACCGAAGGGCCCAAGCTAGGGACCCAGTCCTTCTAGGGGACCTCTTCCTTTACCGTTAGGTGAGATCATGATAACGGACCTTTTAGGGTACCTGTCTCCTCGGACCATCCGATGTCAGGTACCCCGGCGTTTCTCAGCCTGTGCTGACTCACTGAAGTGAAAGTATACCTATATGGTGTAAAACAAATAGGAAAACGGTTTAAGTCCTATCGTCCAACAAAGGTCAAACTCCACTAATATTTATTTCGTGATGTTTATAACGAAACACCTAAAGACCGAAAAAAAAACAAAACCATTTTTATTCAGCAATGAAGAGAACCAATTTATGAATTTTTACTTTAACTGCCAGTATACCCTTTACATACGAATTGTAATATTCTTTAACGTTTTGACAAAAAACTTCGCCAACAAGGTAAGACGTAAGGATAGTCGTTACATATTCTCAAGGTTAGTGAAGTATAAGAACTGTCGTTAACATCATAGTCGAAAAAAATTTCGGTAAGATTTTCCATACGTAACCATGACACTAAAATTAAATGTAAAGGATTTACTGATTACTATGACTTCTAGAAAGGTACATGATAAATGGAAGGTACAGAGAAGAAGTCACTTTACAGAGAATAAATCAACAAATAAAAGATTATGAAATAAAAAACTCTCAAGAAATCTATAAGACCTACATTCAAGAAATAGTCCGTATACAAACCGTTTATAAAAAGTTCAGACGTCGAACGAAAAAAGTAAAATTTTCAGAAAGTTTATATTCACAAAATTTAAGACTACTTGAGGATAAATCGTTAAAAATTTATAATGTAGATTTTTTAGAAACGGATTGGGTTCCAGTATCTTTAAGACAAAAGAGGATCTTTAAAATGTCAAAATTCAAAATGTTAATCAGATACTAGATAAACTTAATAAAAATGTACACCCTACTTCAGTTCCGAGAAAAAATTGTATACCTACAGATTAATAAGGTTATGGTAAAAATAGACTCGTAATATTATGGAAGTGGGGGTGTACTTACATAAGACATAACAAATGGATAGAGACAAGTCATACAAATGGTGTCCATTATACATGTTTTTCAACTCTTCGTAGATTACACGGAAAAGAAAGATGGGATTTGAGAAGTTGTGACCCCTATTTAATACTATCAAAGAGAAAAAAATTATTGACTTGTAGAGGTTTTCAGCCTACTAGTAAATCTTGATCCTATACTTTCTGGGGTGTGTTTATGATATTTCATAGTAATAGTAATAGACCGAACAAATTTCAAGTAGAGATTTTGATCCTATTATTATGGTTGTTACTCCCCAACACTCCTAATTTACTCTAATCCCTACATTTGCAATAGACCCTGTCATAAACCTTATGTCATCCGTGAGTTATTTATGACCAAACAAAGACGAGAAGGAGAATCTGGTATTTATTTCGGAATTTCGATTATTTGGGTTGTTGATTCATACAAGGTAAATAAAGTCACCAAATAATTGTCAAACTCGATCAGTAGTTTTATTGTCTTGTTTTTTCGTCGATTGGATCGTATATCTATATACTTTTTATTTAAATGTATCGTAGACTACCACTGATTAATGTCACACCAAAATACCGAGACTAAGGGACTTAGATACGGACTTTTTTACCTACGATTTCACGATCCGGTAATCCATAGACAGTTTTGTAAAATACGACATCTTGTGTATAAAACTTTGAACCTCACTCTAGACCAGAACATTTTAATTTTGACACGAAGTATTTTTATCTAAATTTTTATCTTCTTCCTAGACGTACCCGGAAAGACCTGTGTTTTACTTTTGTGGGTCTTCTGTTCTTTTTCTGTGTCCACCCCAGTAATGTGACGGGGTCCGTGTTTACGAAAGATAGAATTTTAAAACTTAAGAAAGGTTTATGTTCAAGATTTAAAAGACCGTAGACGACGTATTTACGTAGCGTCGTAAACCGTCTTTAGTTCCCTTCGTAATTAAAACGTACCTTTAGTGAATTCTATAGAACCAAATTAAAAAGAGTTTTCTGATGTGTTCGTTGATGAACTCACTTCATTCTCAGACTTTGAACGCCCGAGAGAACCGTTTTGTTTAGGTTGTTCTTTTTGGAAGAAAAAAAATTCCATAATACGGTGTCTTTATCCCTTCTACAAAATTGAAGATATATTTGGGTACTATTAGAAATATTTGATGTGTATTCAGTGTGATACGTGTGTTTCATTAACGTTATTTTTATGTCGACGTAAATCTTCTTTACATAAACACAATTACAAGATACGAAAATTAATAATTTTAATCCGGAATACTTTAGATCTGAATCTTATTCCTTATTTATGTCATTATTTATTGGTGAATGTGGGAATGTAAATACTGGTTAACTAAAAGTTGTTTATACGGATTTATTAAAGTACCTTTTTCTTACCAGAAAAGTTTTTGACTACGACTTTATCGATTTATGGGTATACGTTTTTTCTATTGGCTCCTAGAAGTACAGTGTAGTATGTTTTTGATTGAGTTTTACCTAGTGTCTGTATTTACATTTTGATATTTTTTGTACTGAAATCCCATACCAAAGAATCTATGTGATTTTCGTACTTACTATTTTCCTTTATTTTTCTATTTAATTGTAGTAGTTTTAATTTTTAAATGTTCGAAGTTTTCGATGATACTTGTTTTGCATTCTGTTCTGTATTTGAACCTCTTTAATAGACATCTAGTATATGGACTATTCTCTGACCACAACTCTTATGAATTGCTTAAAAATGTTATGTTATTTTTTTACTTACTGAGAGTACATACAAATCTACTATTAAGTAACATTGACTATTTTACATGTCGGATGGTTTTTTTTTTTTCTACTCACTAGCAAAAAAATTTACCCATTTTCTACACTTATGTATAAAGTGATTTCTTATATATGTTTACGGGTTATTCGTTTGTTTTTCTTCGGACTGTAGTAAACAATAATCCTTTTACGTTTAGTTTTAGTGTTCTATGGTGAAATATAAGCTATTAATTTTCTGTGTATTATTATTCACAACCACTACTTCGTTTCTTTGACCTTGGAAGTATAAATGACCATCCTTACATTTTACCCATCTCAGTCAAACTTTTTGTCAAACGGTATAACATTTTATCATTTGTCTAAATGGTGGATTGAACCGTTAAGGTGATGACCCATAGGTGGGTTCTCTTGACTTTTGTATGATACGTTTTTGAAAGTGTGTTTAGAAGTGTCTTCGTAATAAAAATTGTCGGGGGTTTACCTTTGTTGGGATTACAGGTAGTTGATTACTTACCTATTTTACATTTTGACAGTATGTTACCTTTTAATGAAAAAACCGTTATTTTTATTTTTCCTCACTATATATGATATCATGTACTGAAAGAACTCCAAAGGTAATTGTTATTCACCCGAAGGGTTCACCGTGGTCACCATTTCTTAGACAGACGGTTACGTCCTCTGTGTTCTCTACGTCCAAACTAGGGACCTGACCCTTCTAGGGGATCTCCTCCTTCATTGTTGGGTGTGGTCGAAAGAACGGACCTCTTAGGGTACCTGTCTCCTCGAACCACCCGATGTCAGGTACCCCAGCGTCTCTCGGTTGTGCTGACTCGTGCTCGTGTCTCGATCTCCATACTTACCACTTGCTGATCCGTACCTAAGAAAATTCCCACTCCCTTTATATCTAATCTTACAACACCACCAATGGGTTGAGAGTTTGTGTGATTTTTAGTAAATTACCGGGGTAGGAGAGGGTCAAAGTCCACGAATTGCAGAGTAATTTAAGGATCTTGGTGGTGGTTGTTAGTTTGTAAAGACTCTTGGTGAAAGTATTTAGAGTCTACTCCTTCAGTTAGTTTACTTTAACCTTCTCTAAGAGTTAAATTTTATGTACGGTTTGACATTTCGTTAATAGGAAGTTATTTTTTATTTAATTATATATATACATGGTTTTATGAAAATTCGGTTTTTAATCCGGTACAATAATATGTAGTTTATTCTTGAGTCTTCGAGAAATGTTTCGTGAAAATTTTAGAAAGTAATTTAGTTTGTTCTCTCTAGTCCCAGATTATACATCCAATTCTTCGTTTCCTAGGACTTAATGCGTCTGAAGATAGATCAAGTTCACGTGACGGTCTAGTGACATCCACTTCATCATGAGTTCTCGAAGGGTGACTACAATTTAATTTTGGTATATTTATAGTTTATAGTTTACAAGTCGACGAGTCTTCAAACACATGGTTATCTTTGATGTCTATATATTATACAGAGTCCTTTGAGTTTGTCCCCGAGACATAGTTGGATCTCCCCACCTTATCTCTCCCTCTACCCTCCCTCCCCTATATACATATAAATACCGACTAAGTACAACTCCAAACTGTCTTTTGTTGTTTTAAGACATTTCGTTAATAGGAAGTCAATTTATTTATTTTCTTTTATGTCTATATGTTATATATAGTTATAAAATATATATTATATATAACTCTTCAAGTATAGATAAAGAGTTACACTTCACTTCTCTTCAACGAGTCAGTACAGGTTGAGAAACGCTGGGGTACCTGACATCGGATGGTCCGAGGAGGTAGGTACCCTAAAAGGTCCGTTCTTATGACCTCACCGAACGGTAAAGGAAGAGGTCCTCTAGAAGGGCTGGGTTCCTAGCTTGGGCACAAAGGGTACAATATCCGTCTGCGAAATGGCAGACTCGGTGGTCCCTTCAGGTAGAAAAAGAGTTATACATTATGATTTATATTACTATCTCTTCCTCTTTTTCCCTTCCCTTTCTCCTTTTCTTTTGACATATAAGTCTACATATGGGTTGTACAATTCCGTCATCCAAGGAAAAAAGATTCAGGAAAATAAAATTGGATAGTTCTTTGAGTACTCTTTTCATCACATCACAAAATTCTTTTGTGGGTGTCCATCTACGACTCTTGACAAGACGAGTCTCAATACTGTTTTTACAAAGTGTCCAATAAAGTTTTCTTATATGTCTCTAAAAGGATGTGGAAGATTATACGGTTTAATTTTAGAAGATTTGTCTATGAGTAAAGTTGAGGAAAATAAGAGAATTATAGATCGTAGTAAAACATGTATAGTGTCCGAAAGTTATTTTAATTTTAGGATACCGTCTATATAGATTCATTATATATAAATATATTATTTTATACGTGTATAAATGTTATCTATAACAGTAATATAAAGTCATGATAAGATACAAACTCAAGAGAAAAAATTTAAATCTTGATCATGTAAGTAACGATTGAAAGTGATAAATTGAACTTAAGAGAACTTTACAAGAAGTTGTATTGAACGAAGTTAATTGAAAACAACTCTACACTCGTGACAAAGAGTGACTTCTTCGTTCTTAACTGATCCTACTCCGGAAACGGAAGTACCTTTAGTGTCGACCCGTTTACCTATATTACATGTTCGTTATTTGGTGTCCAGTTATCAAGTTGTATCCGATCTATGGACCCTTATGATTCCACGGTCAAGAGGTTCGTGTATATTAGATGACCTCCTCTTTTTGACCCCCTTTCTGTAGTAGTGTGATATTCCGTTGTAGGTCTCCTCCCTTTGTCCATTGAGTGACCTTTTCTAGGTCTTTCCTAAGGAGTCTCCACACGAAAAACTTCTTCTCAACTTTATGACGTTCACTTTAAGTGTCAACGCCCCTCTCCCCACTTAGGACCTTTGACTATGTCTTATACGTTTCTATTTCACTGAACGTTTTCGTATCGAATAAGATCCTTGTTCATAACTATCAGACGAGACCGGTATACATCTTCTACTCTGACAGTTATTAGTAACCGTTAATAATCTGATATTTCCCCTAGGATATTCGACATGACCCTAATATCCGAAATGTGAATACCTCTGGTACCTCGGTGATTTATCTCCTTACTGAATTCAATATATTAGTCAGGACACAAAATCTTTGGGTGAACCCACCATCACCCTTTCTGACGGACCTCTCCGGTTCAGACATCCAACGTATTCGGTCCATTCTCTACTAGTTCCGGACCCGATACCGTTACTTCGTCCTCCCACATTTTCTTTTTATTGAAACTCCTCCCCTTTCCTCCACCTCGGCAAGTAAGTCACTCTGTCTCAACACCTTCACCGTTATATTCTGTTTTCCGTCGTTGTCATTTCCTCCATTCAATTCCACTCTGTTGACACATCGTTAGTCCACCCTTGGAACGTCCACTTTCCTTATGTTAATTCTGAGTAATCTTCCGTCTGTCTCTGTGTCGACACCCTTGACGTCTGCCGTCTGGGGGACGTGTTGTCTGTGAAGTTTTATCCGCCGTTTTACCCTTTCCTCACACTGTCCTCTGTCCTTTTTTCATGGTCTCCGTCCTCCCCTGTCACAGCCATTTCTGTTTCCTCTTTCAAATTTTCCTTCCGTACTAGTTCTTATATTTAAGGAACCTCTATAATTCTAGGATTCCTTTTATTCCTGATCTTCCGGAAGTGACCTACATTGTCTTCAGTATGTACTCCGGACGTTCTTTTTAAAATCATCTGACTACCCCGTCTCCAGTCTTACGAGACCTTAATCCTCACCCTTCACTAATCCGTCTCTCACGAGGGGGTTTTTTACGATAAATTTAAACCTATCCTTAGATCCCCATCCCTTCCTATTTGATATTCGTACCCCAATTGTCTATGTTGAGGATATGTATTTTATTCATTCATTATTCCTAAATGACACATCGTGTACCTTGATATAAGTTGCAGAACATTATTGGATATCACCTTTTATTAGACCTTTTTATATGTGTGTGCATTTATATTTATATTGGTTCAGTGAAATGACTTGTGGACTTTGATTATTTTATTTTATTTATGTGATACGAAGTTAATTTTATATTATTTTAAATGTTTAATATTTATTTTTGATATCTATCCTTAACTATTTTGAACTGATCCTGCTTTTTCATGGTTTTCGTAGTTGACTACGAAGACTTGACACCACGACCTCTTCTGAGAACTCTCAGGGAACCTGACGTTCCTTTAGTTTTTATCAGTTAGGATTTCCTTTAGTCAGGACTTATAAGAAACCCTCCTGACTACGGTTTCGACTTTGAGGTTATTAAACCGGTGGACTACACTTCTTAACTAAGTGACCTTTTCTGGGACTACGACCCTTTCTAACTTCCGTCCTCCTCTTCCCCTAACTGTCTTCTACTCTACCAACCTACCGTAGTGGCTGAACTACCTGTACTCAAACTCGTTCGAGGCCCTCGACCACTATCTGTCCCTTCGGACCGTACGATATCAGGTACCCCAGTGTTTCTTAGCCTGTACTGACTCGTTGACTTGAACGAATCCTGCGTTTTGACTCCTTCTGTCCGTCTCCTCTCCTATATTGTAAACTAAACTGAGGATTTACCCTTCTTCCGTAATACCCCGTTTAAAGTATACTCCCTTAAATACCGTCTTCCTTATGGTACCCTTTTCTGGAACTCTCCTTATCAATTATATCAGAATATATCAATGTCATACACACTTGACACACACACACACACCCCCCCACCACATGTGTACAGATCTACTCCTGCCTTTGTTCGATCCTGACCTAATCCTTTCTGGGACGTTTGAGACAATTTGGTCAGTACATACCTATACTCTCAACCTGCTGTTTCTTCCGTCTGACTTTATGATTACGAAAGCTTGACACCACGATCTCCTCTAAGAACTGTCAGGGCACCTGACGTTCTCTAGTTTAGTCAGTTAGGATTTCCTTTAGTTGAGACTTATAAGTGACCTTCCTGACTACGACTTCAAAGTTATCAAACCGGTGGACTACGTTTCTCAACTGAGTGACCTTTTCAGGGACTACGACCTTTTCTGACTTTTCCTCTTCCCCCGTCGTCTCCTACTCCTCCAATCTGTTGTAGTGACTGAGTTGTCTGTGCTTAGACTCGTTTGAGTCTCTCTCTCGCCTTCTGTCTCCTCGACCCGTCCGACATCGGGTACCCTAACGTTGCTCAACCCATGCTGAATCGTTGACTTGTTGTTGTTGTTTCTCGTAAGACATTTGAAACCCTTTATCTCTAAGTTATCCCAAACCCCTAGTTTCGGACTGGAGGAGAGGATCTGTTCGTCGTATGGGGCTTCAGACGTTCCTGACCAGGAGGTTGGTGTCCCGACTTGGTACCGACGTCTCACACCTCGGTTCCTTACTTCTGTTACAGGGACTGTTTCCAGGACCTGTTTCCTTTTACTACCGACAATAGTTGTATTTACCTTTTAGACTCTTCTTTTACTTTAATTTTATAATTTATTCCTAGGTCACGAAGATTGTCATACACAAAGACTGGTTGACCTTTACTTGTGTTTCTTCAGTGACTTCTTTTAGTTGAGAACCTCTCCCTTGTCTGTCTGTTTAAGAGAGTAGGAGGGTGGATACATAAAGATACATGAACTAGTCCCCTTTAAGTGTTATTTGGGTGAACTTCGTATTATGTTCAGTGAGTCACAATCAATGATTATTAATGAGAGTACGTAGTTTTATTCTTGAGTATACACCTAAACCGGAATTTTACATCTCTTTATACATCCACGGATATTAATGTTTACTAACAATACAGTTCTTCAATAATGATGGAGAGTTATTTTTGTTATGTTCCGTGTCACCCACGCCCACCTCTTACTCCTCTATACCTTCTTCTCCTTTCTCTTATAACGTCGGTCGTGTCCTATTTCACCCATACTGTTTAGAATCTTTTTAGACGGAGGTGGGTGGATGAGACTACGACGGTCCCGAGTTGTCAAAGATCTGGTTGAAGAGGGACTTATACTCGTCCACGTCCGTCCGAAAGGTTGGCCGGTGACGTCATTCCTTGATAATAAGAAGTACTAATGTCGGTAATATGAAATAAAAAAATTACGAAGACTTTATGTTATGTATATACTTTAAAAGTGAGTTGGTTGATGTAAAATTTCGTCGTCGGAGGTGTAGACGTTTTGTCTAAGATTTCTATTGTTAGATACGCGGTTTCTCACTAAGTCACGTTTAAACTTTTACTCTATAAGAAGAAAACTTTGACTTACCTACCAAAAAGGGCTGACTTTTCAATTTGTGACGAATTAGTTCAACATCTCAAATCATCACTTCAGTTACAATGAAATCTTCAAACGTGATTTTTCCTACTTAGAAAGGTTATAGAGATTGTTTAATTAGATGTTGTCTTGAGGTGATGAACCTCTTAATAAAAATCTTTAGTCCTTACGGTTTTGCACAAACTATTACTTGAGTCTTATGACTTAATTATTGGACGTATTTTGGATTCTTAACCTGATTATTAGTATTATCTATTGTAAATACACGAGTAATGTTTCGTTCGTGACACGATTTATGAAATAGTGAATTATGAGTGTTGTGATACTATAATTCTTTCATGATAATAATCGACAAAACGTCTCCTGTTGATTCCGTGTTTTCCTAAGTCTATTGACTTTTTTAGTTGATGATATGCATGACGAGTAAGTACAAAATATCACAACAGATATACCTAGGTGACTTCTGTCCATTCCAGAGTATAATTGAAACCTAATTATACGGTATTTAGAACTACCAAGTTCATTAAAAAGAACTCTTTCTTATGACTTTTAAAAGGTATGGATATTGCAGTTACACTTCAGCGAGTCAGTACAGGCTGGGAAACGCTGGGGGTACCTGACATCGGATGGTCCGAGGAGACAGGTACCCTAAAAGGTCCGTTGTCATGACCTCACCTGACGGTAAAGGAAGAGGTTCCCTAGAAGGGTTGGGTCCCTATCTTGGGTCCAGAGGGTGTAGCATCTGTCTGGTCACTGTTTATTTCAACTTATAATAAACATAAAACGTAGAAAATTCTTATTCGTCACTTAGATTTTCAGATATTTCATATGACACAATGTCTTTGTATCATGGATAATTGTTTTATTTGTGGTTGAAAAGAGAAAGTTATTCCTTTCTTTAGTTACTCTTTTGTGAAAGTTTTCCTATGTTCCGTTTTGACTTGGTCCTTCTTTATCTTTTAGAATTGTCTGGGTAGTGTTCGTACCTTTAATTTGACATTAGTCTTTAGAAGGTCGTTTGTTTTCGGGTCCAGGTCTGCCGAAGTGTCGACTTAAGATGGTTTTTAAAGCTCTTCTCGATTGTGGATAGGAGGAGTTTGAGAAGGTCTTTTAACGTCTCCTTCCATTTGAAGGTTTGAGTAAGATACTCCGGTGGTAGTGGGATTATGGTTTTGGACTGTTTCTACAGTGTTTTTTCCTTTTGATGTCCGGTTATAGTGACTACTTGTATCTACGTTTTTAGGAGTTGTTTTAAGATCGTTAGTCTTAGGTTGTTGTGTAATTTTTCTAGTATGTGGTACTGGTTCACCCGAAATAGGGTCCCTACGTTCCTAAGAAGTTATAGGCGTTTAGTTAGTTACATTAAGTGGTGTAATTGTTTAACTTTTTATTTTTGGTATACTAATAGAGTTATCTACGTCTCTTCCGGAAACTGTTTTAAGTTGTAGGTAAATACTATTTTTGAGAGGTCTTTCGTCCTTATCTTCCTTGTATGGAGTTGTATTATTTTCGATATATACTGTTTGGGTGTCGTTTGTAATAGGAGTTACCACTTTTTAACTTTCGTAAAGGGGATTTCAGTCCTTGTTCTGTTCCCACAGGTGAAAGTGGCGATGATAAGTTGTATCAAGACCTTCAAAACCGGTGTCGTTAGTCTCGTCTTTTTCTTTATTTTCCTTAGGTTTAACCTTTTCTTCTTCATTTTGAGAGTGACAAACGTCTACTGTACTAGGAGATGTACCTTTTGGGATTTCTGAGGTGGTCTTTTAATGATCTCGATTAGTTACTTATATCATTTCAACGTCCTATATTTTAGTTGTGTGTCTTTAGGGAACGTAAGGATATGTGCTTATTACTCTTTCATCTTTTTCTTTAATTCCTTTGTTAAGGTAAGTGGTAACGTTGCTTTTCTTATTTTATGAATCCTTATATAGATGGATTTCTTTGATTTCTGGATATATATCTTTTGATATTTTGTGACTACTTTCTTTAGTTTCTCCTGTGATTATCTACCTCTTTATATGGTACAAGTACCTAGCCTTCTTAGTTATATCACTTTTACTCATATGATGGGTTTCGTTAAATGTTTAAGTTACGTTAGGGATAGTTCGATGGTCGGTGTAAAAAGTGTCTTGATCTTGTTTATTAAAGTTCTAAACATACCTTTATGTTTTTTGGAGCTTATCGGTTTCGTTAGAACTCTTTCTTCTTACCTTGACCTCCTTAGTTGAACGGACTGAAGTCCGAGATGATGTTTCGGTGTCAGTAGTTCTGTCATACCATGACCGTGTTTCTGTCTGTATATCTAGTTACCTTGTTTTATCTTTCGGGTCTCTATTTAGGTGTGTGTATACCTGTGGAATAGAAACTGTTTCCTCCGTTCTTATATGTTACCTCATTTCTGTTAGAGAAATTGTTCACCACGACCCTTTTGACCAGTTGGTGAACATTTTCTTACTTTGATCTAGTGAAAGATTGTGGCGTGTGTTTTTATTTGAGTTTTACCTAATTTCTAGATTTACATTCTAGTCTTTGATATTTTGAGGATCTCCTCTTGTATCCGTTTTGTGAGAGTCTGTATTTAGTGTCGTCCTAGGAGATACTAGGTGGAGGGTCTTAAGACCTTTATTTTCGTTTTTATTTGTTTACCCTAGATTAATTTTAATTTTCGAAGACGTGTTGTTTCCTTTTATATTCGTTCCACTTTTCTGTCGGAAGACTTACCCTCTTTTATTATCGTTTACTTCGTTGACTGTTTGTTGATTAGAGTTTTTATATGTTCGTTGAATACGTCGAGTTAAGGTCTTTTTATTTGCTGGGTTAGTTTTTTACCCGGTTTCTTGATTTATCTGTAAAGAGGTTTCTTCTGTATGCCTACCGATTGTTTGTGTACTTTTCTACGAGTTGTAGTGAGTAATAATCTCTTTACGTTTAGTTTTGGTGTTACTCCATGGTGAAGTGTGGTCAGTCTTACCGACGCTAGGTTTTTAGACGTTCGTTATTTACGACCTCTCCCACACCTCTTTTCCCTTGGGAGGATGTGACAACCACCCTTACGTTTGATCATGTCGGTGATACCTCTTGTCAGACCTCTAAGGAATTTTTTAACGTTTATCTTGATGGAATACTGGGTCGTTAGGGTTACGACCCGTATGTGTGGCTCCTTTGGTCTTGACTTTCTCTGTGTACATGGGGTTACAAGTAGCGTCGTGACAAATATTATCGGTCCTGTACCTTTGTTGGATCTACAGGTAGTCGTCTACTTACCTATTCTTTCGACACCATGTATATGTGTTACCTCATAATGAGTCGGCAATTTTTCTTAAGTAAACTTAGTCAAGACTACTCTACCTACTTTGACCTCGGCTAATATGTCTCACTTCATTCGGTCTTTCTTTTTGTGGTAATGTCATATGATTGTGTATATATACCTTAAATCCTTCTACCGTTACTGCTGGGACATACGTTCTGTCCCTTTTTCTGTGTCTACACATATTGCCTGAAAACCTGAGTCTCCCTCTCCCTCTCCCACCCTACTAAACCCTCTTACCGTAAGATTGTACATATGATAGTACATTCTTAACTCAGCGGTCAGATACAGACTACGTCCTATATCGTACGAACCCCGACCACGTACCCCTACTGGGTCTCTGTACAATACCCCCCAAGTACAAACCCTTGCGTACATTCTTAATTTCTAAAATTTTAAATTTTTTATTTTTTGACTTTTTTTTTTTTTCCTATGTTCCTATTCTCTAAAGTTAATAATAGTGACGGAGAGAGACAGGGGGTAGGGAGTGTGAAAGGGTAGGAGGGTCTGAGTATTATGTAAACAAGTATTCGGTCCGTAAAGGGAGGACTTATTCAAGACAATCTGTACGAAATTTTTATAGAAATCCCTTTATTTTAAAAGACGCACATTCCCTCTTCCTTGTCGGACCTCTTCTTAGTCGTCGGTCAACTACGTGACTCAAGTTTACCCCTTTTTTGGTTCCACTTCGTTCTTCAAAATTTTGAGTCGTGTGTGTCGAATTTCGCGACGTATCTCCGATACTTGATGATTTTAGTTCTCGTCTCCTCGGTAGGTTCATCGTAAATGGTAGTCTTTAGTCAGGAACCTCTTTTCTGTGACACCTCGGAACGATTTCTTCATGATATGTGTTCCTGTCGGGTCCTGTTTTTGCCCAACTTTGAGTCGTTTGAGAGGTTTGTGAGAGGTCTGGATTCCTGAAAAGTCACTGTATTCCTCTACAAGTACTTTTGAGGGACCGTCAGGTCACCAATCCTGAACCGTGAAAGTGACTGCACCCGGTCCCAAGCTAGGGCCCAGTCTTTTAGTCCCTAGGACGTTCTATGACACCAAGTCACGGGTGGGAGAGTTTTTGTAATTTCTACGAGTGACAGATATCGTGATGGTGATTCATATTAATTATTTTCGATTTGTGAAGAGTCCAGACGTAATATGATGGTGATCCGATTCCCAAAAAGTAAACAATGGCGTAAAATTTAAGTTTATGACTTTGTCCATGGAAATAGTGAGAATCAAATCTATACTCCATACACTTCAACACAGTAGACAGGTATTAGAATGTCAATCACCGTCTCAATTCTAAAATTAGATCCAGTGGACCGAACATTTTCTTGGAACTATGGATTTCCTATACACATCTGGAGCCTGACGTATTAGTGACATATTTTAACACGATCTATGATGATTTCGGTCACCTCTTAAAAATCCAATATAACGATCCACAGACTATATCCCTAAAACTTTTCATGATAACTGTCATAATAATCAGATCAAGGGTCCCTGTTAGTGATGAGTACTGAAGGATTTTATAATTTTCCAAACTGAAATATCAAACCACAAGTGGACAGGGACGTCAATTAATCAGACTTATGTTACCAGTCGTGTGAATTTAAATGAGGTCCTCTTTATTCCTGGTCTTATGTTATCGATTTTACTGGGTAGGATTTTGATTCATCACTCTGATAGCGTCCAGGATTATTCCGTCTATTGACGAAATTATTTAAATTTATTATTTTCAAAAGTATGTGAAGGGGGTAAGGACCCTCGAGAGATTTCAGGACACTCTAGTCCCTAAACCTTAGATCACTTTATAGAGGAACGACACTGAATTCTTCCCTCTTCGGTTGATTATAGGTTGTCGATCAATTACGTTTTCCTAGACAGGGGTAAACTGTGTCGATGATAAATAATCAAATAACGGAATCTGAGAGACGACGGGTTGAGATGTAGATACATGTCAAAACCTCCTACTTAAAAAAAACCCCCCACCCCCATTCTCCCTCTCCTCCAGGTACCAAACGGATTTTATCATGTATACATATGAAAAACTTCTTTTTCAGACATCGAATGGGATCTAGTAGTTTCTCTAGGTTGTTTCCAAATCTTGTGTCGAGATCCAATTGATTTAAAATGGGGACCGGGTTTATTTTAGAAGCCTCTCGACCGACATATAAATCTGACGTAACGAAACTAGGGGAGAATCTTACCAAAGAGAACTTAAAGTAAAAAAGCAAGACGGGAACTGAATGTTGTTTTTTGTCATTGTCCTTAGATCATTTCTTTTTACTAATTCCCACTCCTGTTACTTCGGTCTATCTAAACGGGTAAAATTTTAGGAAAGAGGGTGAATGACGTACTAAAACCTGTTCAGTGAATTGGAGAACCTCGGCTTCAAAGGAGTAGACTTTTATTAATGAAGTGTCTCAATAACATTTCTTAACTTGCTCTTTTGTCTGTATTTCCTGAATAAGGAGCAGGTATTACAATCCCTATGACAGATGTAGTTAGTCGCGAGAGATATCCTCCCAGGGGTTCTTTGTACAGAACATATGAGGAAACTTTCCTTTTCGAGCTATAAAAGTGGAACTCCTAGGACCCTGGGAAATGACTCGTGCAGAGTTAGAAACGAGACCGGCGGTCGTTGAAATGTCGACTTAGATGTTGAATTGAAATGGAAGACACGTCGTTTTGGGATGATCGCTAAAAAACACTTGATTGAAATTTGGAAGTGGGAATGAAAGGGTACCGGGACTTATCAAATAAAAAATATTCCGACACAATGATGACAATAAAACTCGAACAGGCTTAAGAAAGAACCTTACTCCATTCTCTACGGATTTTTATTTAATTAATTGTTCGATTGTCTTTTTTATTTATCAAGATAAAAACGTGACTACTATTAAACCCAATTTTAATTTTCGATGAAAGGATTAAGTACCCATATGGCTGATATCTCCGTTCTCTATTTAAATCAAGAAGTCTGAAAGGTTTCATCTTAGACGGGATCTGACCGAAAATCTGAGAGGATTCCTCTTCCGTTACCATGGGGTGAGGTCATGAGAACGGACCTTTTAGGGTACCTGCCTCCTCGGATCACCTGACGTCAGGTACCCCAGCGATTCTCAGCCTGTACTGACTCGTTGAAGTGAAAGTGCGTAACCTCTTCCTTTACCGTTGGGTGAGGTCACAGGAACGGACCTCTTAGGGTCCCTGCCCCCTGGGACCACCCGACGGCAGATACCCCAGCGTGTCTCAGTCTGTGTTGACTTCACTGAATCGTCGTCGTCGTTCCTCTCGACTTAGTTCTCAGTAGTCAGTTTTTCGTTTTGGTTAGTGACCCTACCACTACTCTTGAAGTATACTTCTCATTCATGACTTCCTCATACCGTTGTACGACTCCACAACCACTTACGAAGAGAGTTTCAATTAATACAACATCTTAAGTTACTCCCTGTAAAGTTTTTCTTCGGTGTTTAAGTGTCATTACCCGAACCACCATAGTTAAATACTCCTTTTACTTTTGTTTTCAAAGGGTAGAAATTGACATAACCTGGGTACCGTTACCGTCCATTATAGGTCTGACTGAATTTCCAGAGAAATAAAAGACTGGGTGTACTTACCTTTACACGGTATCGACAGCACACAATTCGTCTACCCTGTGGTTTCCCCGACTCGACAACCGGTCTCTGTTTACCCTCTTTTTAAGTTTTACATTCGGTTTCTTCAAAAGGTATCGAGGAACCGTTATGTCGAAGATTTATTTGATAGAATTAAATTAAGTGTACACTACTCACCTTTTAATTTTTGTCCTGTCACTTTTTCTAATTTACTTAAGTAATTTATCTATTTTAATATTTCGTCAAAGTGATGATGTATACAACTATAGTCTTTGATATAAATGGTATAGAAATTCAGTATAACAGAGTTCGTATGTTTTGTACTCTAAGATTAAAAACTCTTTGTTTACAAAAGGGGTTCTTCTTTTCATACTGGAGAATTTCTTAGTTATTCTGTCTTATTTTAGGTTAGTAAAATTTCATCGTGTAATAGATCCGAAGGGACCATCGAGTCAACCATTTCTTAGATGGACATCGCGTCCTCTGGACCCAAACTAGGGACCCAGCCCTTCTAGGGGACCTCTTTCCTTACCGTTGGGTGAGGTCATAAGAACGGACCCTTTAACGTACCTGTCTCCTCGGACCACCCGATGTCAAGTACCCCAGTGTTCTCAGCCGGTACCGAATCACTGACTTGGTGGTGGTGGTCTTGTGGTGTTCCGATATATTTTCTCTTCTTTGATACTTCTATCTCTCTACTTGAAGTTTTTTTTTTTTACATGATATCTTAGAAATCCACTGAAGAACAAACATCCTCGACAACGGATAGTGTTTTAGAGGTAAAAACACGGGTTAGATAACTTTCGATATTCTTTCTTTTACTTTGACAACTTAATCAGTGTTGTTACTTTGTTTATTCAATTATATCATTTTAAGTTTAAAGAAAGTCTGATTTTAGTTTAGAGACTCCCATGATTACAAATTAAAAAGGTTTTAACAACAATCTCAACCTATAAAACAGAAAAAAAGAAACGAGAAGATCTCCACTTACATAAAATAAAAAATTGACCGCCCATTAACGAAATGTTATCACATAACCAAAGATGACAACAACAAGTCAGCGATTGAGCCTAGGCTGAGAAACGTTAGGGTACTTGACGTCGTGTGGTCCGAAGAGACACGTAGTGATGGAGGGACTCAAACGCGTTTGAGTACAAGTGACTCAGTCACTACTGTAGGTTGACAGAGTAGGAGACAGCCGGGGAAGAGGAGAACGGGAGTCAAAAAGGGTTGTAATCACAGTCGAGAAGTATAGTCCACTGGTTTCGTAACCTCGAAGTCGTAGTATTTTGTTACGTCTAGTAGGTATTAATATATGTAGCGGACGGACAAGTCAGAGGAAACGGGTGAGGGTAGTGTGGGGAGATCCAGTAGTGTCTCGTGATTCGACTCGAAGGATACGATATGTCGTCGAAGGGTGAACGATAGTAAAATGTGTACTATAATAGATACAGTTGCAATGAAAGAATTAAGCAGGATGGGAGAGGAAAGGGACAACAGAGGTGTTCAGGTAACAGATTCAGATCAGAAGGAAGGGACGTTTGTCCAAGTAGTCATCTTCACTTATGTAAAATTTAAAAGGAAGGAAAGAAGAGAGGGAGGGAGGGAAAGGGAAGATAAGTCAGTTTCTCCTAAATACCTGGATGACTATCTGATCAGTCAGTCAAGTCAACAAGTCAGCACAGGCTGAGAAACGTTGGGACACCTGACGTCGTATGGTCCGAAGGGACAGGTGGTGGTTGAGGGGCTCGAACAAGTTTGAGTACAGGTAGTGCAGCCACTACGGTAGGATGGTAGAGAAGGAGACAACAGGGAAAGATGATGGAAGTTAGAAAGGGTCCTAGTTCCAGAAAAGATTACTCAGTCAAGAAACGTAACCCACCGGTTTCATAACCTCCAAATCGAAATCGTAGTCAGGAAGGTTACTTATAAATCCCAACTAAAGGAAATCCTGACTGATCTACCTAGAGGAACGTCAGGTTCCCTGAGAGTTCTCAGAAGAGGTCGTGGTATCAAGTTTTCGTAGTTAAGAAACCGTGAGTATAAAGAAATACCAGGTTGAGAGTGTTGGTATGTGTTGATGACCTTTTTTGGTATCGAAACTGAATGTGCCTGGAAACAGTCGTTTCATTACAAATACGAAAAATTATACGAAAGATCCGACGAGTATCGAAAAGAAGGTTCCTCGTTCGTAGAAAATTAAAGTACCGACTTCAGTAGTAGTCGTCACTAAAACCACGGGGGTTTTATTTCAAACAGTGACAAAGGTACCAAAGGACTAGATAAACGATACTTCTCTACCCTGGTCTACGGTACTAGAATCAAAAAACTTACAACTCAAAATTCGATCGAAAAAGTAAGAGGAAAAAGTGAAAGTAGTTCTCCGAGAAATCAAGGAGAAGCGAAAGACGGTATTCCCACCACAGTAGATGCATAGACTCCAATAACCATAAAGAGGACCGTTAGAACTAAAGTCGAACACGAACTAGGTCGGACCGTAAAGTGTACTACATAAGACGTATCTTCAATTTATTCGTCTCACTGTTATATGTCGGAACTGCATGAATGAGTTAAACCCTTGTCAGACAACAAGGTCCAGACCAAGATTGTCAACGAAGAACTGGACGTATGTCTAAAGAGTCCTCCGTCCAGTCCACCAGAAGATAAGAGTAGAGAAATGCTTAAAAGGTGAAACGACACTAGATGTGTTTCCGAAATCGTATCAGTCATTTCGTCTTCATTTGTAAAAAGACCTTAAGAGAACGAAAAAGCTACTAGGGTGTCTACGACCGTTAAAGTAGAGACTAAGGAGACAGAAAAGATTTAGGTCGAACTTATAGACTTTCAAGAGCCAAGTGCATGACAACTTTGAAACGAACCTCTTAAAACTTGTAATACAACGATCGCACACTCTACTTACGTTGACACGCCATCAAACTTGTAAGAAACGGTAACGGAAAGAAACCCTAACCTTACTTTTGACTGGAAAAGGTCAGGACACCGGTGACGACTCAAAGGGTTTAAACGACCGTATAACTCGCGTTGTGAAAGTGTCGTAGTAGAAAGTCCTAAACTTTATCGAGTTGACCTTAAGATAGTGGAGGTGATCGAAACAAGTATCACAACGAAGGATTCCGGGTGAACTGAAGTGTAAGGTCCTACAGACCGAGATCCACTCACTAGTGTGGTAGCACCAATAGACCCAACACTTCTAGGAAAAACATATCAACAAAACACATAACAACGGGGGAGAAGAATTATAGAAGACGAAGACAATCCAGGTATGGTAAAGACAGGAAATAACACGGGTAGAAACGTACTTTACAAGGGAACCATTGAGATAAAAGAACTTCTCTAGAGATCAGAAGAGGTAAAGTAACAAAAGGAGATAAAGAAGTTTCACTAGTGAATCCTTCCGAAGGAATAGAGAAGAACGATAAGAAACTTGAGACGTAAGTCTACCTATATAACAAGGAAAAGAGGAAACGGAAAACGAAGAGAAGAAAGCAGTCGATAAAGAAACATTCCGGAGGAGTCTGTTAGTAAAACGGAAAAACGTAAAGAAAAAGAACCCCTATCAAACTAGTGACGGAGGACATGTCACGGTGCTTGGAGGTAGGTAACGACAAGTCCGTGAGACAGATAATCTAGATTAGGGAACTTAGATAAACAATGAAGGTGAGACATTAGTATTCCCTAAACTAAATCCAGTGTGGACTTACTAGATCACCAAAAGGGATGAAAGAAGTTAAATTCAGACTTAAAACGTTCTTCCCAAGTACTAAACTCGGTGTCAGCCCTTTGACTATCTGATTCGTGAAGAGTCACGTTCTTTATGTCGTGACTTGTTTTGTCTGTTTGTAGTAACAGAAACAATCAGATCAGTATATGTAACTAAGTAAACAAATAAAAGAGTAAAGTTATAGAGAAATAACACACGGAAGTTCCTTGTATCCAAACTTCTTTGTGTGATCCTTAATCTCTTTGTTTTAGTTTATCGTCGTAGTCCCAATTCTGACGTGTTCCTTTTAATTTTGAAGTTTATATAATAAATTCACTCTTATGTTACACATCTTCTCTGAACGAAGTCTAAGTCTAGTCCCAGGTGGACACCTCCGTAAGGGAGCGAAGAGGTTCGATTTAAATAGTGAAAAATATACGGAGATACTCAACTCATACAATGTGTAGAACATATTTTGAACAGTATCGTGTAATATAAAATATGGTTCGTAAGAAAGGGGGGTGTAATCTAGAGGAACGTCTGTCTCAGGTTAAAACATGTAGAAACACAGGGGTCGTAGGTCTGGACACGGAACGTTTACTCAAGTTTATTTAAATGACTTAAATACCGTGCATTAATATCTTTCTATTATGGATTTTACAACATAGGAGTAATATTTTTGTCAGTTTGAATGAAACTAGAAGTTATTTTGATTCTTGGTACTCTATCTGTCGGTTCTTTAGCCATTCAATAATTTGAAAGTATTTATCCCATATTAAACTCGACTTACCAATTGATGACCTTCTGATGAAGGTGTACAACTAATGTAACAATGGGACGTTGAAAGACTGTAAGTATACCAGAGGTGATTGTCACCCAAACAGTCAATTTCGGTATTTTATTTCGCTGTTACCAGACCATGTCTCGGACTTTTTTCCCGTTTTGTTTTTAGAACTATTCAAAGATTAATAAGTTTAGTAATCGTAGTAATAAGGAGAGGTGTGACGGACATAGTTAGTTACGTGGTGGGAATGACTATGAAGGGGATTAAGGTGGAGAGGCTCGGAGAAGCGAAGACGTGGTTGTGGAGCAAGTGCAAAAAGTACGTTGAAGTGAAAGAACAGAGAGAGTGATAAGAAAAAGAAAAAATTAAATAAAAACCGACACGACCCAGAAACAACGAAAACACGTCTGAAAAGAGATCAACGTCGTTCGCCCCAGATGTGAAGTGCCACCACGTGCCAAGACGGTGCTAAGACTTTGATTTGAGACACTCTGGTCGTCATTGAGGGACCGACAGTGTACATTATGAATTGTGTAGATAGAAAAGGAACTTCAAAAAAGAAGAGACGGGAATTCAAAAGGATAGAGAAGACGACTTGGTGTAAACTGGAGACGGAAACTTCTCAGTCCCAAACTGTTAAAACGGTAGACTTCGTTGTGTCTACCTGACGAACCTCCCGTAATACGATTCACTTTACTCAGTCTGCTTCTGGTATCGACGGTATCGTGAGTGTACACCGTAGATTTTTTATGTTGTTTGATTACTTATGTCGTTTTTTCCTCGTCTGAGTGTCGATACCTTTGTCTGATCGTCAATGGTNTACCAACCCGCCCCCCCCCCTCCCCTCCCCTCACCTGTTATGTCCCCACCCCTCACCCTCCATATTTGATACCCACTTTCTATACGAGTCTCTGTATGACATGTGGTGTCCCTTATATCGGTTACAAAATATTATTGATATTTACCTTTCATTGGAAATTGTAATATATGTTGTATTTTTTTTTCTTATCGCAAACAGTCCCAAGACTCCCTTGATATGTTTTGAGATGACGAATATAGGACTCTTTTGGTATTGACTTTTTTTCTATGTACATGGGGTTACGAGCATCGTCGTGATAAGTGTTATCGGTCCTATACCTTCGTTTGACCTATAGATAATTGTCAATTTACCTAAAATTTTTACACCCTGTATATACGTTACCTTATAATGAGTCGTTTTTTTTTTTTTCTTACTTAAACTCAGTCAAGATCACTCCATCTACTTGGATCTCGGACAATATGTCTCACTTAATTCAGTCTTTCTCTTTTTGTTTATACCATATAATTGTGTATATATGTATACCTTAGATCTTTTTACCATAACTACTTGGATGGACGTCCCTTCCTTACCTCTGTATCTCTTACCTGAGTACCGGTGTCAGTCCCTTCCTCTCTCACTCTGTTTACCTCTTTCATTGTAGTTGTATATATGGGATGGTACACATTCTGTCTAAGTCTGGATTCGACTGATAGGTGTATAGGTGGACAACGAACCCAAGGTTAGGATCTATAGGTTGATGGTTGGTCTGCACACCAAAAGGACAGTCGTAGACCTTGAATCGTACAGTTTTAATCTTACATAATAGAACCTCTTCTGAGAACTCTCAGTAAAAATACAGTCCCATCTCTCTCGAGTTGATTTCTGTCTCTCGACATAATCTACTATGTAAGACTTCTTAGAGTAAGACTCGTACGGAGTGTAAACAAGGGAACAAAGGTGGTTTGACAGTGGTCACGGGACCTGACCTGGTAATATTGGATAACAGACAGGTGTGAGACCTTGATTGGAACCCTGGTTCGAGAGACAGAAATCAAGTCGAGAGAGATGGGACTGTATTTTTACTACGAAAAAAAGTCCTTCCACCCATTTAGACAAGACTCCTTTTGGATTTTCTAGTCTTTCATGTCTTTTTTCAAGGTCTATCGTGGGTTCTCGGAAGAATTTCACTAGTGTTAGATTTGAGGTGAAAGATCCGAGACCAGGTCAATAAAACCGACGAAATGTAATCTATGTGACCTCCCACTCTTTCCCAACAAACCATCTGTCCCAGTCTTCCTTCCTGATCGATCGTTGAGGAATTTTTAATTTTTCTTGGATTAAAAAGATTATCGGCTACAGTTTTATTTCAAATTTTTGATTTGTCTTCTTAATTCACCATATTTCTTTATTTTATATCAACACACTGTCTTGACCCTACCTCTGGCCCCTGGTCCCCGCCAATGATTCAATGTATGTTACCGGTCCTTTCCGTAGAGTTTCTGATGCAGAAAGACCTGAACTCTAGACTCACTATTCTCGATACAGAATGGTACTTCTTCTTGGTGTCCACTTTCCGGAAGTACACTCGTTCTCGAACCACACCCCTTACCTCTCTTCCTACGACACCGACGTCGTCTCACACGGCACTCTATCAGTCACTTCATCCGTCGGACGTCTCAGAAGATCAGACCTAAGGTAAGACTTGACGATTAGGTGACCTACTAAAATTCTTCCTTTTCCCGTAGTAGACTAAATAGAATTTTTAAGGTTCACCTCTTGACTAGGTAAGTAAGTGAGTAAGTAAGGAAGTAAGTTGCTTATAAATCACCGTGGACAAATGGTCTGTGACAAGACCCGTTGTACCTATATCGTCACTTGTTCTCTTCATTTCGGAAACGGAAGTATCCCGAAAATAAGATCTCATAAGACACTTCCGTTTTTCCTCGTTTCTTAGGTCAATTCTCTGGTGACGCACAGGTGTACTCCCTAATACTACTGAACCTGTTCTGTCCCTCTTCTTTACCTGTTTATGTGTAATATAAGGTCTCCATGTTGTCTATCCTGATCTTTCCATTTCCTTTCCCCTTGACCCTTACTGAGAGTGTAGAACGTCACTACCAACATTACAATTTTAGTGATTTACATTAGTGATCTTATCTCCTATTATCTTCTTCGTGTGTAGATCCCTCCTTTTAGTTCTCCAGATCGAACCACTCTTTCTCACTCCACGGATAGTCTGTAGACTTCTCCTCGATAGGTCTTCCGACAACTCAAATCCTCGGATTTCAAACCACCTCTTCCATCTTGAGTTCGATGTCTTGCATCGTATCTCCACCATAAGTTTCTATATTTAAATCCCTTTCTCAAGTTTGTTCCTCTTGTAGATCCTAGTTTGAAACTCCCCAACTCGTTTCTTTCGTTTTTTCGTTTCTGATAACTCTTCTTCACTAATCCCTTCTCTATCACTTTTTTTACATGTCACAGAGACACCGTCACCTACATACGACGATCCTAGAGGGTCCCTGTTTGGTGAATAGTAAGTCAACATTCCTCACGTCAATAGACTGTTGGAGGTCGACAATTGTCCGAGTCTTAGGCGAATCGGAAATTCGGTTTCGGTGTAAGGAGGGTCCAGTGGGGTCGATTAGTGACTCGTGTGATGTCCATCGTACCGGTCCGGTTGAGACGGATTAAGTCCAGAGAAGATTACTCTTAGAAACGACGTCTCAAGGACCGTCCCAACATCTGAGAGAAGCTAGATGTGGTGTCAGACTTCAAAAGGGACGGATTAAGACAGAGAAGAGCAGAAGGAAGGAGAAAGACTTCGGGACTGGATAGGTCAGAACGCGGGAAGGAGAACTGAGAAGGTGACCGTTCGGGGAGGCTGGTTGTTCGGAGACCGTGTGGAGAGAGGTAGAGTCGTGGACGTAGGGTCTGCTGGTGTAAATTGTCACTGTTTTTGGTTCTTCCTTCTTACAGGACTCTTCCTTTACCAGGTGACACTACTCCAAACGACTCTTTAGTTTACTCCTTTCCTCTCTCTTGATGGACACTTAGCCCGTTTTACTGTCAGTAACTCGTAGGACTTAGTCTCCCGTAAAAGTCCCCTCGTCGCCCTTAGTTTTGACTTGACCTTTTCCGACGTCCCATTTACTGTCGAGGAGCTCCTGTCTCGTTTCTGCTGTCTATTGGTCTGAGAAAGAGAGACTTCAAAAAAAATATATTAAGGGTCGATATATTGTTCGCGAGACGTTCTTATCGTGATCCTAAAATTTTTCACATTGTCCCCTTAGATTGCATCTACCCCCTTCCACATAGACTCCTTTATGTCAAATGGTGTTATGATCTTTCTTCTTGTAAGGGCCTTCTCCCTTCTCGTCCACGATTTCGGTTCCTCACCCTCTCTCAAACTCAATGATCTGCTGGTCTTTTGGTCAACGACACCTACTATATTTCTGTCGGTCTTGGTCCAATACGTCCCAGTACATCCTTCACTATTTATAAAGTCTAGAATCGGATTTCGGATCTGTAAAATTCGATCTGAAATAAACACTAAAATTTTTGTATAGTGATACAAACGTTGTCCCTTTTTTGGTCTTCACTTGTTGGACAACTCTCGACTACCACTAAACAAAAAAAAATGAAAACTGAAAATAAAAGACAAAAATTTAATTAAAATAATCCATATCAACGAAATGTTTCAACATAATCAAAGACGACATGTCGTTTCAGTTAAGCGATATGGACTCTCTCGATTATCACTAAACTTGAACCCGTCGACTCATGTAAGTAAGTAAGTTTATTATAAACTATTTACTCTCTCCATTTACCTAAGTTATACCTAAAAGTCTCCATCTTAGATGTTTTGACCACTTTTACCCCAAGTTTCTTCCCCTCAATAGTTTCTATTAAGGATCCTGAGACCGAGTTGGTTGACTCATTTTGACCGATACTACGGGTCGTCTCCATGTGGTTGAAGAGTCCCCAGGGGGTGTGGTCTATATAGGTCGTCGGGGTGAAGAGTCCCCGGGGGTCTAGTCTACGTAGGTCACCGGGGTGAGGAGTCCCCAGGGGGTCTAGTCTACGTAGGTCACCGGGGTGAAGAGTCCCCGGAGGTCTAGTTCACGTAAGTGATCGGGGTGAAGAGTCCCCAGGGTATCTGGTCTACATAGGTCATCGGGGAAAAACCACCATGTGGTTCAGAAAGAGTAGGGTGGGTTTATTAGTATTGTGGTTTCTATGTTGATACATTGTGTAAGGGTAATGTACTGTGTCCGCATGTGTCGTACACAGAGGAAGTCACGAGTTGATGGAGTAAAATACGGACTCCCTTACCTAACAGATGATCTCGACCTTAGGTCAGTATGTATAATTACTACGAGAGAACTGGAAATGTACATTAAAATGTGTATGAAGTCCTTGTCCGGTATTAGAGAGTCAAGTCGTTGAATAAATACTCAGCGAAAACTTTGACAATAGTGACCGAAGAGGTAAACCGAAAAGGACCCTTAATCTTTAGGCACGAATTGTACTCGACCAGGAAAGAGAAAAAATATATTTTAGTGGTGATTTGAGTCTTTTGATCTAGAATTATAAGGACTCGGTAAAAAGAAAAATTAACGTCCTCAGTAAGGGAAAACGAGGACATCGAGACTTATAGGAAATGTTTCTGTGTCCTGTGTAACCACTGTAACACAGTTCGGAGATAATAGGGACATTTTTTATTTCATGTCTTTTCTTAGTAGAGTCATTTAATTTATATGGATTTAATGGTTTTCCTTCCTTCTTCCCTACCTTGGTTAAAAGATTCACTATTGGTTTTTACAAAGTACGTATTTTTTTATATACTTTATAACATTCACAACGTACGACTCGGTTTTCATTGATAATGGGGTCATATGAGAAGACTTCATTTGGGTATCCCATCAAATTAATAAGTCGTCCTTTACTAAGTTACATGAATATGGTTCACCTGTGCACCCGAATTTTATCTGGGTGATCTTCAATGGTTTAAATAATGGTGGAGATCCTTTCTTGTCTGATGAGGTGCCTCAAGGAACCACCGGATCACCAATCCTAAGGACCTACAGTGACGGTCATCGGACTCGAGTTAGGGACCGAACCGCTTAACTCTAAGACGATCGATGTACTACACCGGTTTTTTCTTTTTGTCTTTCTTTTTTCTAATCTGATAATGTGATTGAGAATGTATAAAACCATAACAGGACTTTCTGGTAAAACCTAGGTCCCCGAAAAAGCTCTCTTGCTAACATAGTATAATAGTCTCTTTTCTGACATACTGTTTTGACTGGGTTGTCCGTCGTGATGAATCTTTAAAACCAAAATTTCACTGACAAATTTACAACGAAAACGGATCTTAATGTAAGTTTTAGTTCGTAAGTTTGGGTGTTTGTAAATAGTTCGTTATACATAGACGATCCGTGACACTCCTCCCGATTCTTCTTTTTCTACTCATTATGTTCTGGGGTCGGGATTGTCTTTGTTATGTTTAAACCACTCAGGTCCTTGACTGATAGAGACCGTTTCATGTGACTACTTGAGTGTTAAACTCCTGCGAGTTTATATGATGTGGTCGACACTTTAATATCGTTCCCTTATTAAATCGACACTCCTTTGAAGTGTCTTCACCCCCGCAAACTCTTTGTAGAACTTTCTTCTGACTCGAGTTATTTTGAGGTTATGTTTTTTTTTTTTTTTTCTTTCTTTCTAAAATTTACCTTCCTTGTTGAACACGAATCTTTGTTTCCGGTACGAGGGTTGACAGGATTTCCTGTTAAGAAGTCTGGAGTGAAACACTTTCAGTGAGTCAGTACAGACTGAGAAACGTTGGGGTACCTGATATGTCAGGTACCTTAGAGGTTCGGTCTTATGACCTTACCCATCGGAAAGGGAAGCGGTTCCCTAGAAGGGTTGGGTCCCTAGTTTGGGTCCAGAGGGCGTAACGTCCGTCTGAGAAATGGTCGACTCGGTGTTCCCTTCGGGATCTTATGGTCTCACCCATCGGATAGGGAAGAGACCCCCTAGAAGGATTGGGTCCTTAGTTTGGCCCAGAAGACGTAACGTCCGTCTAAGAGATGGTTGACTCAACTAGAGTTTCGTTGAAAACTAGGACTACTGACAAGAACGTAGGAACTGTGTAAGAGGATCAAAACACCGTGACGTGAGACAAAGGGTGCATGGGACCAATTAGAGTGGGTCATCAGAAACTTCCGCAGAGAGACAGAGAATGTGTCATAGTAAAGGAGTCTCAAATCAGGGTCCGGGAAAAAGAAGTGGTTACTTTTCGATGGACAGACCGACGGAGTAGAGAGGGTCCGAAGTTAATGACATATGGGTACTGGGAGTTTCGAAGTAGAGGTCTTGTCGAGTCAGGAGTCAGACTCTCGGTTTACTGACGACAGAAGACCTATGAAGAAATTTCAAAGTGTTCATGGAGTCTGAAGTTTGAAAGTTTTACTTTGATGGAAGGAAGGTTTTGGGGACGAGAAGGACACTACGGGAAAATGAAGTTACTTGACCGACCAGGCAAGAGGTTCGGTTTTTAAACCTGCAATAGGAACTGAGGAGAGAGAGGTAGTGTGAGTGGTAAATAAGTCAGCGATACGGGACACGGAAAACGGAAAATGAACTTACGTAAATGAAGAGAAGTTGGGTCTCTATGACAAGACTAAATACCAGGGTAGTAGAGAATGTACTTAATGACATTTAGCAAGATTTATCTGGGGGAACGGAGACCAGAAGGAACTAATAGAACACACTATGTCAAGGACTAATGTAAGACCTGAATTGAGAACGGTGTTCGGGGATGTGTCAGGTATAAAGGTCGGTGTAAGTTTGTAAATAGAAGGGAAATGTAGAATGATATATGTAGAGGGTACGTATTTTACGATAAAGATAAGAGTAAAAGAGGGATTAAAGGTGAGTGGGAAATCTAGTTTTGAAAAGTAAAGAAGTTCTCTCGGTGACTAGAGAGTTGACGAAGAGAGAAAAAAAGAAAGGAAAAACTTATCCAAAATGCAAAGAAAAAAGTAACTCCATATTGACTGTTTACATTGATTAAATTTCACATGTTACACTACGAAACTACGTTTATGTGTGACATTTTCTAAGGATGGTATCTCAATTAATTAATAGTAGGGTGTGTAATTCACACATACACAAACATCGTCTCTCTCCTGTGTTCAAGATATGTTATATTATAATATTTGATATCAGTGGTACAATATGTAATCTAGGAGTCTGAAATAAGTAGAACCTTGACATTCAAATACGGGAAAATGATTGGAGAGGGATAAAAAGGATGGGGGATAGGGAACCGTTGGTACTAAGATGAGAGACAAAAATAAAGAAAAAGAAAAATAAAAATCTCAGGTGTGTATTCACTATGGTACGTCATAAACAGAAAAAGACAGACCGAGTAAAGTGAATCGTTACAGAAGGGTCCAAGTAGATACAACAGTGTTTATGGTTCTAAAAGATAGAAAAATTCCGACTTATTACCAGATGACACAAGCACACATATATACTTACACTATATATATATATACTCTATATGTACGTTATTTATATATATATACCCTATATATATAAAAAATAGAGTGTAAAAGAAGTATGTAAGTAGACAACTGTGTGAATCCGTCAAAGGTCTGGAACCGAGAGTACTTATTATGACGTTACATGTACCCTCATGTCTATAAGAAGTGTAATTCCTAAAGTGACGGAAACCGAGATATTGGTCTTCACCAGCCTATGATGCCGTCAGGACAAAAAAATTAAAGAACTCCTTGGAGGTGTGTCAAAAGCTATCTCCGATGTTGTTAGATGCAGGGTGGTTGTCGTGTTCCCAAGGGAAACGAGGTGTAGGAACGGTCGTAAACAGTAGAGAACAGATTGTCTGTAGGATTGTCCACACTCCACTACAACATGGTACCAAAACTAAACGTAAAGGGACCACTAATCACTCCAACGCGTTGAAAATGACATGGATAGGTTGACGAAGGAAAATACACAAGGATGGGATCCACAAGGATAGGGTGGTATTAAATTAAACCACAAACGAACAGTCATAGAAGGGTCTGACATTCGAGTGTTCTCACGAACCGTGTCACGGACACGTATGGTATTTTCGAGTTTTTGATAAACACGATACCGATTTGTTTACTGCTCCTTTAGGAATTGTGTAAAGTAGTTTTGTGCATTCTAATTTCTTACCCATGTCCTACTGTCTCCTGAAGGACACCAGGGGGAAGATTATTCCAGTTGTCTTGTTTATTAGATACTCTATGATAATATTTTCCTGTCGTTTCTGTGACTTTTTCTAATGAGCTTTTTACCATTAAGTTAAGTTGTTTGTGAACCTCCATGTTGTCTTTACTGGACGAAAACAGAAACTAAGTGATTAAAACGTCTTTATAGTAAGTCCTACTAAAAGGTTCTTTCGTTGTCGACTGGTTTTTCGTTCGAATACAGACTTAGAAAAAGAGGGGAGTTTCTTTGTACAAGATTCTGGTTAATAGCGTGTCTTCAATCTGTGACGACGTATTATTTGATGGGGTTTAGGTCCCCGAATTTTGTTATAAAGAACGAGAATTTAGGTCTCCAGTCTTCCGTTAAGGTAGAACCGACACGAGAGAGTACTAAAACTATTCAGACTATTTAATCGAATCTGACCGAATATATCTTACCGGAGGGAGTGTGTAACACGCCAACCGACCGAGGACCTCCCTCACGTCCAACTACCCCTGTGTAGGACGTCCGATCCGGTTCAATTAAGAGGATTGTGGATCTGTCCCAAGGTACCCGTCTTTACGTGTTCCAGAGAACTCCGATTCGAAGTATTGACTATGTGGTAATGGAGACGATGTACGTAATCGGTTTCGTTCGATGTTCGGGTCAGGTCTAAGTTCTTCATTCTTTTTTTTTTTTTTTTGAAATGGACATGTCTCAATGTGACGTTCCCCTATCTGTCTCTCTCTTTTTAGTTCCAGTAAAAAACGTTAGTTAAAGGGTATGTGATAAACCGAGATATAGATGGATACGAACCATGTCAAGTCATATAATATAAGTATTACTACTAAAACTAAGTCGTTCCTCAATTTATTGGGAATCATATAATGTTCCGTCTCTTCAAATGACATTTTCCCAAAAGGACTAGTCTTACTTCCAATTTTCTAATGTGATCCATTGAGTGAGTGACACCACAGTAAGGGGTAACGAAGGTCTCTTGTCACAAAAATGACGTCGCGTCAAACAAGTGACACTCACGCTAGGTGTCTGAACTCTTTCATTATCTTGTCAGGTAACATAGTGGTCACTTTCCTAAGTTAATTTCATTTGTTCCCGATTTCGGGTTCGGTCTAGGAAAATTATCTCTCTTTTGATATATGGATGTATTAAGTCCTTCTCCTTAAGGACTTGTGGACGTCTCTATTTTAAGAGATTTGTATGACTACTATAGTAAGTGATCTGAGATCATGGTATTCCTCAGTCCGTTAGTCCACCCATCCCTATTTACTCCTCAAGGATACTGTTTAAGTATATTTGAAACTTTCGATAGTCTTTCTTTTAATCTAATTTTACTTTTTGATGAAAGTATACACGTTTGACTACAGTCATTCCATAAAAAGTCGTTGGCGTTTTTGATGCGACCGGTACTTATCCATTTATCTTTGGTCTGGTTTAATGTCTATTCGAACTTTCGTACGTCTAGAAGTTTAGGTTTCTATAATGACCCACGTGAACTAGGAATCTGATACACTGGATCAAAACGACCTACTGGGAGGTTAAAGACTTTTCACGATGTCCTAGGAGGACTGTTGCTGGAGAGGATTGAGATCGTACCCTTGAGAATCGTAAAGGCTACACCTAAAATCTCTGTTTCTATCTTGTGACTCTAGACGGTTCCGACTTTTCCTATAGTGAAAGTTTCCAATTTTTTTAGGCGGGGGGAAAAGACTACTGATGGGTTAATGTGTTCGGTCCGTACTATTGGCCCTTGTCACTTTCTTCAGAAGATGTCTGTACCTGTTTTGACGAACAAGTTCGCGTCACTTTTTTTACGTACTCTGTGTTACTATTTTACGTAGAAACCCCCCGATGTGTACCACATCGATTGAATCGTACTTTTTTTTTAAAAATTATATTTTGGTTTTTAAATCTTGGATTAATATTCTATTCGTAAAGAATGTTCCCGTATAAAATATTATAAATTTATCGTATCTAAAAGTATTAAATTTAAAATGTATTCTCTTAGTTCAATATGTTCTCTAAATAAGAATTTTTAGACATCCGTCTTGTTTTAAAACATTTCACTTTGGGTAAGAAGGAGACTCTCGATAATATTTTAGGTTGTACACATAGATATATATTTGTACGAGGACTCTGGTACCTAAATCCAATATAAAAACACATGGTGTTATTTTCAACATCACACTACGGGTGAAAATGCTACAGGAGTAAAAGGTGGACGGGTCGACTAGATGATCCAAGGTTCGTAGAGGACAGTTATAAGTTGTCACCGTTACAAAATCAGGAGAATAAATAAATTTTTAATTTTATACTACAAAACTAAAAGATGAGTGTCCTCTTTGGATTCCGTACTTAAGTTCTTCCCTCATGGACCAACCGGACCCCCAAGAAGATCACAGAGTCGGTAAACAACTTCCATAAACGGTAACGAATAAGGATGTCTCTGTCACGTTTTGTCGATGGTTTCCTTTTCAGGGTCATTTGATGATAATAAACGAGAACGTCTGGGTTCAAGACAGTAACGAAGGATTCCTCTCAGTCTCTTCAGAATATCACTATAAGGATTTTGTCCAGAAAAAGAGTCTTAATAATACATTAGTTGAAGTCTTGTAGAAAAGTGACGTGTGTATACAACTTCACAATATGTTATTTTCAGAATCCTACTCAGACTGCCAAGAGTCGACTTGATTTAGGGTCTACTTGATATTTCGTCTAGAGATGTACTTGTTTTAGGAGTAGTATGGACGGTTGAAGTTTTTGATAAGGGAAATGGGATAGTTCGGTGCTAAAGTCGGTTAATTTTGATCTAATTACAACACCCCATCCGTGTATAAATACTAATAATTAGGTGATCAACAAGTATGTTAGTCTACGGATTTTAGTGTATGAATCATTCCTGGAGTTCTCAAACCGCACTCACTTCTTTACTCATACTAGACATTTCTTACAGTTGACAAACACACGTTTTTTCCTTACAACGATTCTGATTTTTCTTACGTTTCAAATACAATTTCATAAAATTTATATTTAAGATAATATTGACGATACATTTATGAAAAAAAAAAAAAATGACACTCTCTTTCCATAAGATTCGTTTCTATTTATGTTAGTTCCAGTAAAATGAATGGAGTTAAACGCCCAACTTCCCTTCTTTATGTAGAGTTTAAACGTTTTTATTTTTGTTTTTTACTCCATCTGTCTCGTTTTAAAATGATTTATTATCATCCATTACTACATGATGATACGAATTACTTTTGTATACCACCATTTAAACAAATGTTGTATTTCCTTCATTTTGGAATCATTGTGTAAAGATGTTTATAAAATATCACATCTTGAATTAGTGTGTTATAGTGATTATACTTTCTAGTCACCATAATTTGATAATAAATACTCTTACAGTTACGTTGTAAAATCAGCTCTTCATTGTTTTTCATCTAATCACCAACAGTGTCCAACTCCCTACCCTTTTGACCCTGTCATTGACGGTTACCAATACCCCGAAGTGAAACCTCGTCACTTTTTATAAGTTTTTAATCTTTTTACCAACGGGTTGAGAAGTTTATATATGATTTTTGTGTAAAAAGTATTTTTGTTTATTACGATTTGTAAAAATAATGGATACACTTAAGGATTTTTATTTTATTAATAAATAAGGTCCCATTATATGACTCATATAGGTATAGAGAATAGACATTTCAAGAAACGGATAATAAAGGATCCTTTAATAGAGGGACTTCCCCAATGAGACTACGAAATTTATAGGTAACCGAAGATTTGTTAAGAAGTTTAGTATCTTTACTGTGATTTGTGACTTCTAAAAATGTAGGACTGTTTATAGAAAAAAAAAAAATTCCCAAATTTAAGGTCACCCGATGTTTTACATTCCTGTGGACAAAAGGACCCTTAATTGTCAACATTTATGTCTGTTGTATTCATTAAAGTGTGTAGTTCGACTACACATTATTTTATTTAGATGAGTTCCAAGAAGAAAGTTGTTCTATTGTCTGAGATTACCATTTACTGATGTCGAGTAGAACAATTCTAGTTTTCCCTTACTGAAAACGTCGTTTTATACGGATTGTCGATTCGATAAAGTGGTCGAGTCAATGATTACTGTGTTTTCGTCAGAACGTACATCGTCGTTTTTCTTCTTTCTTCCCTAAGAGTTTTCTAGACTAAACCACTCCGACATTTGACGAAACGTTGAAAATAAATCTGCAATTCTGAAAATACATAGGTCTACTTTCATAGTCTTAACACGACTCTTATGTTATTTAAAAAGGAATTGAACATTCGAGAGACGTCTATAAAGTTTAGGTGGTTTGAACTGGATATAATTGTCAAAGAAGAGTAACGATGGAATATTATATTATAGTCTCGATTAAACGGTATTGACCATATAGTTCTTTCTCGTTCTAGACATTCTAATAGAAGAAACGATGGCATAGTGTGTTTACAATGTATCGCGTCAAGTAAAACACCACTACAATAAAGATTTTCCGATTTTATCGAGTTAAAACATAAATTTACAATTGATGTACTCAATGACTTTCACAAAGACGTATTTTTTTACTCGACGTGAATGTGACGGAAACTTTATTTTGTCTGTGTTAATCTTTCTATAGTTACAGTAATCTTTTTTTTAGAGAAGACTTTGGTAATTAAGTCTTTGTGAGGTTACTTTTTTCCATTTCCCAATATTCATTTATCACACAATCACAATCAGTGAGTCAGCACGGGCTGAGAAACACTGGGGTACCTGACGTCGGGTGGTCCGAGGAGACAGGTACTCTAAGAGGTCCGTTCCTATGACCTCACCCAACGGTAAAGGAAGAGGTCCCTTAGAAGGGTTGGGTCCCTAGCTTGGGCCCAGAGGACGTGACGTCCGTCTAAGAAATGGCTGACTTATCCATTTATATTTATATATATAGTCTTTTTTCTCTATTGAGATAGAAATAGTATAGTATTTAAAATCGTAATCTAGAGTATAGCGACAGTATGGTTACCATCGGAGTGTTAAAGTGATTTTCGTTCCCCTTTTCCTTGAAAAAAGGATAGAAGTCAATTCAAAGGAGGTTTTGATAGATTGTACGGGGGTATTACCAACTACTCCTTTGACTCGGAGTTTCGATAAGACTCGTCGAACGTCCAAAGTTTGGGTAGAAGACTAAAAAGATCTTACAGTAATATTTTTTGTTTCTTTTAGAGGGTGAAAAGGTGTGTTTTAAGTTAATACATGAACCACAGTAGATAAGTGTACGTCGGAGGTCCTGATATTCACATAGAACCCATGGTTATCATGTTCCCCATAGGTCTCCCGAACGGGATTAGGTAAAGGAAGTTTATAGAGAAAGAAGGAACTGTTACAAGGAAAGTCAGCTTTGAGAGATTTAGGTACAGGAGAAAAGACAAAAGTGTGATTAGGTAATTTGTTAAAAATTTCTACATTTGTCGTTTACGTGAATGTCGAAGTCTACGATAGAAATACAATTTAGCTGTCTCTCTTGAAAAGATCGAAAATGATTTTTGTGGTTATACAGTATTATATTTGATGTCATTTTTCTTAAGATGGGTGGTCTCCTAATTCGAGACGGTTATGTTACTCTGAACGAAATATTTTTATTGGGAGTATTACTATACCGGACAACGGCTCTGGGAGGATGTCATCTAGGACAGGAACAACCCCTGTTTTATTCGGAATCGTGGTACGGTTGTATTGTCGACGGTTGTTACTTAAGGAGGACTAAGACCTCTTGACAGTGAGGTAACAGGTTGGTTCCATCGATTGGAAGGAATAGAAAACACTGGTACATAAAGCTGATATATTGAATGTGTTTGTAAAATATGTCGAAATTTACCAACAAAACAATCGGGACACATACGGTAGAGATACTACAGTTAATCATTTTTTCTGAAATAAAGATTTTCTTAAGTTTTTATACTAGTAGAAATACTGGTTTTATTGGGTCCCGAAGGGACCACCGAGTCACCATATCTTGGGTGGACAGTCACGTCCTCTACACCCAAGTTAGAGACCCAGTCCTCCTAGGGGACCTCTTTCTTTACCGTTGGACGAGGTCATAAGAACGGACCCTTTAGGGTACCTGTCTCCTGGGACCGCCTGATGTTAGGTACCCCAGTGTTTCTCAGTCTGTACTGAATCACTGATTTGTTGGTGGTGTTGTTTTATTAAAATAGGGAGACAAGAGATATAACCAATAAAGACAAAAAGATTTTGAAGCCCTCTCGAATACCTCCTATTTTCTCCATGTTCTATAAGGACGAAAGTACCGTGAATTTCGTTATAATTTCTCTATGATTTTATCTCAACTTTTATTAATCTTTTGTAAATTCACCTGCCATGCTGTCTGACATGAAGGATTACCGGAAAGACGTTATGGGTACTCCATTCTGTACCAATTCAGACATCGACAGTTAGTATCGGTAGGACGAATCATCTAGAGGGGTTTCCATACATATTATCTGATGAACGAAGTTCTTTAATTTCCTTCATACTCCAACTATGTCATTGTCACTCGTGTCGTACTTGGACGGTTAGTTCCTATGCTTATATGGTGTACCGACTGAGTCGATTTCGGTGACGGACTGATCTATTTAACGAAACTGGACATAAAAAAAAAAAGGAATTCTGACTGAAGACATTCGGAACCAGAACATTATTTGATTTACTACTTATCGACCCGCGCCCCTCCGCCCCCATCCCCCCACAGAACCCTTCTGTGTTGCTGAGGTCGACAGTGTTTGTATATCCTGATCAGAGACAAAAAAATACTGTTTGATAATTTCGTGGAGTCTGTCCAAGTAAAAAAATTAAACTCTATACAACGTCAGACCAAACTTATTTATGATGTCGTTAGTTTTTTATTGATTCTTTATGTTGACGTGCAAGACAGTTTCCCGTACATAAAACTTCTAAACTTTCTTCTCTTCTCCATTTTTTTCTTTTCACAGTTAGATTATATCTGTTTGTCTGTTGTCGTATATAAATCGAATGGTCTGTGAGAGAGTATAAGCTGAAATTTAGTTCTTAAGATCCCTTCCGCTATATCGACATCGAATTTGTGACGTGTAGAATTGGTTTCCTCGACTTGGTCTACTAGATCGACAGTAATTTTGACATATTGAAATTGGTTCTCTTTTATGTATTGTCGTGTTATCCAGTCTCTCTACGGAAACTTATGTCGTCTTTCTTTTATTAACCAGTTTTCCGTCACGACTTAAGTATAACTAAGACTTCTTATAGACTGAGACTAGACCAGGACGTTTGATGATGTGACAATCATAAAATGTTGTTAGTATAGTTTTTATTTACGTCCCAGACATGGAGAGGTAGAACTTAATATATCTGAGGATTAAGTTCGATGAAACCGTTGTGAGTTGATATTTGCCGAAAAGACCCAAGATTTAAGAGGGGTATTACTCGAAACGAAGTCAACCGACTAATTTTAATGTTTTAAAACAAGACGATAGTTTTCCCTCCATGATTTTTTTAACTTTTTCAATAGAAGTTTTTTCAATACTTGTATTCGTTATTTATGTCACTTTGTCTCCATGTAGTCGGTTTCGTTTTTTTTTGTGTATTGACTTTCTTCACTTTCAAATAAAATTACATTCCTTTTGTTTTCCTCGAATCACAATAACCTCCCATTACTCTCAGTTAGGTATTAGAGGGTTCCGAAAGATTTCCAGAAAAGACGACGATGACTAATCGTATGAAGATCGTTACTTCATTGTGGGTTCATTCAGTCATAAAATGTTGAAATGTTCTTGTACGAAACTTAATTATAAACAACACCTCTCTACTTTCTCCTCCTCCTATACACTTCCTTCTTCTCGTTCCCTTCTTTCCCTTCCTCCCCATCCTTCTCCTCCTCTCTCCTTCTCTCTTCCCCCTCCTTATTCGCTACAGTGTAGGTTCGAGTTATACAGAACGAACTTCTGTCCCATTGTTATGTGTATTAATATACATAGTTTCCTTCTGTTTAATAATTATAAGATCGATTTCTATCCCGCCATCATCCCTATTCCCCTTTTTCCCGTTGTTTTGATCCCGATCATCGAATTCTTACTCTAGCAACGTCTCACTGAACGAAAAGAGTTGTCTCCTTAAATTTGAATAGAGATGTTTATTGTATTCCTTCTTGTCTCTTTATTTGAAAGTGGTTCTTACCATATAATTTCTTAGTTTCCTTCTGTAATTTATACGACTCAAGTTTTGTTTTTTTAAATTTCGGTCGTCTATAATTGTACCGTTGTACATGGAAATTTTTCATTCAACGTTCGACAGTCTTTTAAATCTATCTAATGTAGTATATTTATGAAGATTTACAGATTATAGAAAAACTTTAAATTGTAAGTTTTCCCGATAGAAAGGTGACTTCTTACTGACTTTGAGAATATCTTGCAATTATAATACTTTGAACTTATCGGTTACGTAAACTGTAAAAATCTCACTTTGTGTCACCAGTACACTCAAGAACATCCTTAACATAATTCTTATAATAATAATAATTCTTTATTTAATATTAATGTTTAATTATATATTATGTATAAAGTTTTATTTAAGGTTCTCCTGAGATTTACGAGTGTGTTACTTTTATATTTATTAAGTAAAAAATAATATGTCAGTTGAAAACACCCCATCTAATAGACTACATACCTAATGAGTTCCCTTTATATAAATAAATTATTTTATGAATCTTAATCGTATTTGGTTTGTTTTAAGAATAATCTTCTACGGATTGTAAACTTTGATATATTGGTGGTTTCCGTGACAATTATATATTGTCGCAATGTTCTGTATATTTGTGCGGACTGTGAGGAGGTCGAAATTTGGCAAGGAAAATGGTGATTCTGATATCGTAGAGAGTCAGACACAGTTTCACGTAGAGGTCTTGTTTCGTTACTAAAGTATAAGGAGTCTTTCTTATCTACTCCTTCACTTCCTTTTTTCCTTCTTCCTAGAACATTGACGGGTTGGACAGAACAACGTTCTCTTAATTTACTCAATTATGTATGTTTCACAAATCTTCTCACGTAGACCGTGTGTCGTTCGTAAGTCATTGTGACCGGTTATGAGAGTATGTTTTTGTCACAAAATGTCTTCAGGATCAGAGACATTTGATAGATTCTTCTTATTTATCGGGAATAAACCATTTGAGTAGCGACTAGAAGTCCCAGTCACGGAACGGTTACGAGAAGTTCCGGGTAGTCGTAATTAATATTGTCGATGAACCCACCAGTAATTGTACTCACTAAGACAATTCGAAAAAAAAAATTAATGAAATATTTTACAGTTCGTAGTCAAGACGACAAAACTTTGTTGTTGGTTGAAGAATAGTACGACCGATTAGTATGTGAAGTAAGGTGTTAATTTTCATAATACGGGATAGTCTATCTCAGTCCTCTTCCGTTGCCGTTGGGTGAGGTCATGAGAACGGACCTTCTAGGGTACCTACCTCCTCGGACCATCCGACGTCAGGTACCCCAACAATCCTTAGTCTGTGCTGACTCGTTGTAGTGAAAGTGAAAAGTGAAAATACGTAGTCTCTTCCTGTACCGTTGGGTGACGTTACAAGAACGGACCTCTTAGGGTCCCTGCCCCCTCGGACCACCCGACGGTAGATACCCCAGTGTGTCTCAGTCTGTGCTGACTTCGTTGAATCGTCGTCCTCTATCTCAGTTAAATTCAATTGATTAGAAAAGAAAACCTTCGAATAAGTCCAACATAGATTTTTGGTTTGGAGTTACTAAAGTAAAGAGTATATATTGAGGTAAAGTTCTTCTTTCATTTTTATAATTTAGGACACATTGTAGGGTTGTCATGTGTGAAGGATTATATTGTGATGAAACCTATATTTCGTTGACCGACAACTGAGGGTAGGAGATGTTGTATGAGTGGGGTGCCTAGATACTTTTTTATAATTGAGTATGGTGATTCAATGAGACACTTGGTCTGACCCCAAAAGGACCATCCAGTCAAATCAAGTCAAGTCAACGATTCAGCGCAGGCTGAGAAACACTGGGGTACTTGGTATCGTGTGGTCCGGAGGGATAGGTTGTGGTTGAGGGCCTCAGATGGGTTTGGGTACAGGTAACTCAGTCACTACTGTAGGTTGGTAGAGTAGGAGACATCAGGGGAAGAAGAGGACGGGGGTTAGGGAGGGTCGTAGTCCCAGAAAAGTTTACTCAGTTGAGAAGCGTAGTCCACCGGTTTCATAACCTCAAAGTCGAAGTTGTAGGCAGGAAGGTTACTTGTGGGTCCTGACTAGCGGAAGTCTTACCTGACCAACCTAGAGGAGCGTCAGGTCCCCTGAGAGTTCTCAGAAGAGGTCGTAGTGTCAAGTTTTCGTAGTTAAGAAGTCGTGAGTCGAAAGAAACATCAGGTGGAGAGTGTAGGTATGTACTGATGACCTTTTTGGTATCGGAACTGATCTGCCTAGAAACAACCGTTTCATTACAGAGATGAAAAGTTATACGACAGATCCAACCAGTATTGAAAGGGAGGTTCCTTATTCTCAGAAAATTAAAGTACCGACGTTAGTGGTAGACGTCACTAAAACCTCGGGTCTTTTTATTTCAGTCGGTGACAAAAGTAACAAAGGGATAGATAGACGGTACTTCACTACCCTGGCCTACGGTACTAGAAGCAAAAGACTTACAACTCGAAATTCGGTTGAAAAAGTGAAAGGAGAAAGTGAAAGTAGTTCTCCGAGAAATCAAGAAGTGAAAGACGGTATTCTCACCACGGTAGACGTATAGACTTCAATGACTGTAAAGAGGGTCGTTAGAACTAAGGTCGAACACGAAGGAGGTCGGGTCGCGAAGAGTACTACATGAGACGTATGTTCAATTTATTCGTCCCACTGTTATATATCGGAACTGCATGAGGAAAAGGATAAACCTTGGTCAGACAACAAGGTACAGGTCAAGATTAACAACGAAGGACTGGACGTATGTCCAAAGAGTTCTCCGTCCAGTCCACCAGACCATAAGAGTAGAGAAAGTCTTAAAAGGTGTCAAATAACACTATGTGTGTCAGTTTCCGAAACCGTATCAGTTATTTCGTCTTTATCTACAAAAGACCTTGAGAGAACGAAAAGGGTACTAGGTCGCCTACAACCGTTAAAATAAAGACAAAGGAGACGGAAAAGATTTTGGTCGAACTTGTAGACGTTCAAGTGCCAAGTACATAACGACTTCGGACCGATCCTCTTAAAATTCATAATGAAATGATCGTACACTCTACTCACGTTAACATACCATCAAACTTGTAAGAAACCGTAACGGAAAGAAACCCTAATCTTACTTTTGACTGGAAAAGGTCACGACACGGGTGACGACTCAAAAGGTTTATACGACCGTATGACTCACGTCGTGAAAGTGTCGCAGTAGAAAGTCCTAAACTTTATCATTCAGTACTTAAAAAGGTTACGTAAATAACGGACGTGAAGATGGTCGACGGTAATCCACCACGGACGATTATCTTAGATTCTTCGTTTCTCCGTTTCGTGTGTTAAGATATTTATTTTCTTATAAGATAGTTACTAGTGGTATTATTTTACGACGATTGATACGTGATATTCCACCAATATATTTTTATATTAAAATTTATTATGTTTATTAAGATATTGTACATAAATTGGAAACCAATGAAAAAAGGTCATTCAAAAATATTTTTAGACATTGACTATTGGATCTTCTGTTGTTGGATCTCGAAGACAAGTGACGAAGACGAATAAGAGGGATAGACACTGGTAAACTTCTGAAGACCCGGAACCTCAACCATAATTTAGAATGACCACCGACCTTAATAAAAGGAAATTGATTTAAAGGATCTTCTGAAGTTGAGTTTATCAGTTGGGAGTTGAGTTTGTAATAAAGGAAACACTTGGAAAGGGACTAGTACCATTGTAGTATGAGGTTAGACGGTGTTTCGGACTCCGCCCGCCTGGGTCCATATCATGAATAAATCGAGAGGTATTACGTCACCCGGTCCCGTATTTGTACGTACTCAGTCGTTACGACCTGATACTGGTCATAATTTAGTCGGACATTTCTGTCGGTCGAAAAGTGTCCGGTGCTGGACCATCTCAGTACGAGTGATAAAAGGTGTTATTGAGACTTTGTCCATGTACTGGATCATCGATAGAAACCGGCACAACCGATTTATTTTGTTAGATTTACATATTTGTTTACCTCATGACGTGATTTTGTTACCATCTCAATAGTAAGAACGTTGAGTACTTTTTACACTTTATTGAATTAATTGATTTATCTTAGTTGACTTAGTTGACAGACGACACTTTTCACTTTCACTTTCAGCGAGTCGACGCAGGCTGAGAAACACTGGAGTACCTGATATGTCAGGTATCTTAAGAGGTCCGGTCTTATGACCTCACCCATCGGAAAGGGAAGAGGTCTCCTAGAAGGGTCGAGTCCCTAGCTTGGGTCCAGAGGGAGTAACGACCCCTTAAGAAATGGTCGACTCGGTGCTCCCTTCGGGTAGACTATACCTTTCGACAACGATTTAGTAATAGAGGTATTTGGGTAACTCTCTCTATATTTGTAAAGTTGTTGTAATTGGTGTTGTTATTGTCGTTTATTGAATGTCTCACGATGAAACTTTCCTTGTGATGGGATTCGAGAAGTCCATATATTTAAGTAGTTTACGAGTGTCTTGGGGTAAAGTGTCTTCTGTTTCGTCTCCGTTTTGTAGTGACATGTACCGTCTCAAACCTTAGTTTGGACGTCTCAGACCGAGGTCCCAGGTTCAACTCTTGATGTAAAGTAAAGTAACGGAACATTGATCTTCCTTATACTTTATAAAGGTTTCTGACCTCTTTTCTGTGTTGTCACTTCGATACTAGTACAGGACATGACTGTCTCTCACTGAAAGACCTTTATGTCTTCCTTTATGTAATGTGAGATCCCAGGCCGTGTGCGTGTACGGGTGAGTGGGAGGTTGCGGGTGTTGACTTTGTTTGTACCGTTCTTTGTCATGTGTCTTGTTGTTAGAGATGAACTGAAAGAAAACATTTTTTCCGACCAGTACTGTGTTTTCTCCAGAGTGTCTCGAACCTTTTGTGACGTAGTGGCCGTCCTAGTCGAACTGTACATTGGTAAATAAGACTTCCTTCTATGTCGTTTTTCCTATGTCTACTAACACCTGAATTCTATTGATTTCGATCGTTCTCTACACTATATCACCTCGGTCTGTACTCAGGGTTAGGGATACGGTGGGGTTTGTCTGCACACTAGATCTTTCAGTGAAGGAAGAAGTTCGGTTACGACATGCCTAATTCACTTTGTCTCATATATTTCGAGAAACGGGTAATGTGTATATTTCTTTGTGACTGAGAACTCCAAATGAGACAATCAAACTTCATCGAAAGTATTTTCGTCTCCAACTCCGATAAAACTTTATCCTTTACTAGGTTATTGACTATGATTCTGAATAACTTCTGTTCGTGGTAGGATGGACCCTTTCTTGAAAGAGGAGGGATGCACAGACTTGATTGAGGGTCCGACTTTTCATTGATCTCCTTTTGATACCAGAAGGTAATACTCTAGGTACAGAGGACCGTTTGTCCTGAAGTACAAGGAGACTTCTTTGTTAGGTCTTACTCGGTGAGGGTATAGGAACGACGGTCACACTACCCACGGGTTACTGGGGTCCTCTGACCCTTCGTGGGACCTCTCATTGTTGGTACAATATAAGTAGAGACATGTAAATCAAGTTTCGTACTACGAATTACGTCCCGGATTGGGTGTTGTTGTCTATATTTTATGAAAAAAAAATTTAAATTTAAATAAATAAAATTAACCTCCGATTAATGAAATGTTATAACATAACCAAAACGGTATGTAGTTGTACTTAGGCGGTGCCCACATGTGCACAAGGGGTAGGACTTGGGGGGAAGGTGGAGGGAAGGGTATGGTAGGGAGACCCAGTAGGGTCACGTGGTCGGGGTTCGTAGGACATAGGACGTAGTTCGGACCTGACCGCTAAGTAAAGAATATACTATAATATGTACAAAGTTACAATAAGAGTGTTTAGTAGGGTGGAAGAGGGAGAGGGTGTCTCAGGTTTTCTGACAAGATATGTAGACACAGAGAAAACGACAGAGTGTATGTCCCAATAGCAATGGTAGAAAGATTTAAGGTATATATACACAATCATATGACATAACCACCAAAAGAAAGACCGAATGAAGTGAGACATATTAGCCGAGGTCAAAGTAGGTGGAGTAATCTTGACTAAGTTTACATAAGAAAAATTACCGACTCATTATGAGGTGACACATATACATGGTGTCGAAAGAATAGGTAAGTAGACGACTACCTGTAGATCCAACAAAGGTACAGGACCGATAATATTTGTCACGACGCTACTTGTGACCCCATGTGCACAGAGAAAGTTAAGACCAAAGGAGTCACACAATACGGGTCGTCACCCTAACGACCCAGTATTCCGTCAAGATAAAGGATTTTATGTAAAAACGAGTAGAAGTAACTTCTTTTACAGAATCCAGACCAGACACCTCTTTTCCAGGAGACTTACGTTTAGATATAGTAGACAGAGTAAAGACGTACTGAGGGAAAAACGGAGAAGAGACACGTGAGAGTATCCTCTGTCAGAAAAAAGAAAAAATCCTCTGTCAGGAGAACCATTGATGAGAATTTTGATGGGTGGCGAAAGCGAGAAGAAAGGATTAGTTTCAGATAAATCATCACCGAGTGAAGAGACATTAAATCAAAATCTTAACAAGAAGTGTTCCTATTGGTCAAAAAGAACTTTCCTGTCTTAATTTAGTTCCAACAGATTTAAAATTAAGATGTCTATCTCTGTGACGAGGTTCTTCCCGTTCATACAACGAGTTCGAGAGTGTCCATCATCTACTGTCTACGACTTAATTAAATACCAAGTTCGAAACGTAATGTCATTGTCGTTTGAACCGGAACATATAAAATTTGTGCAAACCAACTTCTTTTATTTTTCGGGTTTTATCTTCATTTGAACATGACTCGTGGTTGATACACGGTTCTTGATGCGAAAGGTATATAATGGTGTAAATTTTGAACTTTGTCTTGATGTTTTAACATGTTTATACATAGAACGTTTAAGAGACCCACTGTACCTTTTTGTGTCTTGAAACTTCTACGTATATCGAAAGAAACGGTTACGAATATATGATTGGAGTGATCTGACATGAGTAACCTCTTCGAGTTATACTCGACGATTTTTACGACTCAATGTATAAAATTTCTTTATGTCATGTGTGTCTTGAAAAATAACGTACAGTGTTCATCTTAATTTGATGAACACTTGATTCGTCTTAATTCACAATACTGTTTATTTAGAAATTTTCGACTGTACCTACCGTTAAATCGTTTTACGTCAGTATCTGTGATTTTACAAGTGTGTGTGGGTTCCTCGAAAACAGATATGTATAGACATCAATATTTACAAATGGTGTTGTCGTGTTTCAAAATTTTATAAATAACTGAGTGGATTCTTGTAATTGTTTGAACCTCTCAAAGATTAAGTTTCGAAAATGACCGTACCGGACCCAAGTTAGACACTAACCCTTTGACTCTAGGGTGTTCGACGTACCGGTTCTTATAATTGTATGAGTACATAATCATACAGAAAGTCAAGTCAAGTCAGCGAGTCAAGACAGGCTGAGAAACGCTAGGGTACTTAGCGTCGTGCGGTCCGGAGGGACAGGTCGTGGTTGAGGGTCTCAAGTGAGTTTGAGTACACATAGCTCAGCCACTACGGTAGGTCGGTAGAGTAGGAGACAGTAGGAGAAGAGGACGGGGGTTAGGGAGGGTCGTAGTCCCAGAAAAGTTTACTCAGTTGAGAAGCGTATTCCACCGGTTTCATAACCGCAAAGTCGGAGTCGTAGTCAGGAAGGTTACTTGTGGGTCCTGACTAGAGGAAATCTTACCTGACCAACCTAGAGGAACGTCAGGTTCCCTGAGAGTCCTCAGAAGAGGTTGTGGCGTCAAGTTTTCGTAGTTAAGAAGTCGCGACTCGAGAGAAATATCAGGTTGAGAGTGTAGGTATGTACTGGTGACCTTTTTGGTATTGGAACTGATCTGCCTGGAAACAACCGTTTCATTACAGAGACGAAAACTTATACGATAGATCCAACCAGTATTGAAAGGAAGGTTCCTCTTTCTCAGAAAATTAAAGTACCGACGTTAGTGGTAGACGTCACTAAAACCTCGGGTCTTTTTATTTCAGACTGTGACAAAGGAGACAAAGGGGTAGATAAACGGTACTTCACTACCCTGGTCTATGGTACTAGAAACAAAAGACTTAAAACTCGAAATTCGGTTGAAAAAAGTGAGAGGAGAAAATGAAAGTAGTTCTCCGAAAAATCAAGGAGAAGTGAAAGACGGTATTCTCACCACAGTAGACGTATAGACTCCAATAACTATAAAGAGGGCCGTTAGAACTAAGGTCGAACACGAAGGAGGTCGGGTCGCAAAGAAGAGTACTACATAGGACGTGTCTTCAATTTATTCGTCCCACTGTTATATGTCGGAACTGCATGAAGAAAAGGATAAACCTTGGTCAGACAACAAGGTACAGGTCAAGATTATCAACGAAGGACTGGACGTATATCCAAAGAGTTCTCCGTCCAGTCATACAGAAGTATTTTTATATTTGTTTTTACAGAGTACTTTTATATTGTTAATAAAAGGTTTCGTTTGTTTTTATCATTCTTAAATCGTGACAAGATGTAAAACGTTTAGTGAAACTTCACACCGAATCATCTCCTGTCATGAATCATGGAGACATAAGTTAGATAATGTTATACAGTAAGAACAATTTGGTGTACTTCCCTATAGGTAGTGTTTCCATACGTCACCCTTTTTTCCTCACAAAATTATCGGAAAAGTCTATCAACAACTATACGAAGTTATGACGTGATTTTAAGTTGGTTACCAGTAAAGAATTTCAATCAATGTTACACCTTCGACCTTAGTATGTAAAATACATGAGAATATGATTTTAGATATCCAAATAGAATTTGAAACGTCTCTAGGAAAGACATTGTAGTACGTGACCAGTGAACTTTTTACAACCAGTAACTTGATACGTTTAGAACTTTTACAACTATACAAAGTAATTTGTTAACACGACCTCTTCTGAGAAATCTCAGGGAACTTGTCGTTCCTGTAGTTTGGTCATTTAGGATTTACTATAGTTGGGACTTATAAGTGACCTTACTGACTACGACTTCGACTTTGAGGTTATGAAACTTCTCGGTTGAGTGACATGACATTTTCTGGAACTACGACCCTTTCTAACTCCTGTCCTCTTCTTCACCTACTGTCTCCTACTCAACCAACCTACCTTAGTAGTTGAGTTACCTGTACTAAAACACGTTTGAGGCTCTCTATCACTTCCTGTCCCCTCGGACCACACGACGTCAGGGATCCCAGTGTTACTCAACCTGTACTGACTTGCTGACTTGTTGTTTATAAATTGGGCTTTTGAGTTTAAAGTAGTACCCTGTACTTGGACGGTTGAGAAAAACAATTTTACTGTCACTGACAAGTAAAAAATTTCTTTTTACAGAAAGTTTATAGATCAGACTTATTAGTATTAAATAGACGACTATCAAGAATGTTCATTTTTATTACAAGGTACTTTTTTTTCAACCGAGTGTTGAGTTGGTAATTTCACGAAAAGGAAGTCTGTCGATAGTACAAAACCATACGCACGAAATATACGGTAAGGGTACGACAGTATGTCTTGTTATTTCTGTACATGAGTTCCCAATTCTAGAGTCTTTGGATTACTAAAGACGACGAAGTAGTTTATGTAGGAACTCCTTTTAACCGTAATTTTTTTTTAATATTGATACACCGTCATCTATTTTATTAATGTGAGGACGTCAAACTATGGTAACGGAACTGATTCCGGCTCTATGGTTCCAGAAATGGAGGTGACGAAACCACAGTAGTCACGTTTACAGTTGTGTCATTTTTTTTTTTTCGATAAAAAATACTCAATGGTAAAACTACTTTTATCAAAACTGGAACATTTCGTCGTTTTTCTAGAGCCTCTGGAGGGGTCCAGGGACCTAGTATGAGACTTTGGACGACGACGCTTAGTCAAAGTAAGTAGTAGAGGATGTGACCCAGAAGTGTAGTCTCTCAAACGATGCATATAAATTATGAAAGATTATCGGTTAGGTGTCATGTATCATTTATGTAAGATCGACTACTACGATTAAAGTATTTAGGTTGTCTTTAAAACACGTTTCCTGAGACCTTCTAAAAGAGTTACCGGTGAACTTCACGAACGAGATGGTCGCCGATTGATAGACACACTGGAACCGATTTAGTGAAGAGAGTTGTAGTTAAAAGGATAGTCATTTTAATCTATTCCCGACCTGATCGAGTCACTAAGAGTGGACTCCACACCCACCGTATACCTACCTCTATTCTAAATGATGTTTACTATTCATCACAATGACTACCCTCACAAGGTATGTACTTTTGGGATGTTCGTCTTTTTTTCTTAGTGACTGGATTGTCTTACTTTCGGTGAGTATTTTAAGAATCTTATCACCAATGTTGGTAGAGTTGGAGGTGAGTAAGTTAAATAAGGTATCTCTACGACGACGACGACGATTCAGCGTATACGATCTCATTAAGTAAAATTACATTTGGACACAGTGAGGGGACGAATTTTTGGAAAAAGCGAGAACGTCAACAGGGACCTTATTTTAGGTTAACACAAGTTGTACCAGACATTCCGGGATGTACTAAACCGGGGGTAGATCTATTCATTTAAGTAGCGTACGACGAGAGGTAGAACGAGTGACCCAAAATCACTGCAACCTAAAGGGAGGCAAGGACATTGTCCGTAAAATTATACTACAAAGGAGACAGACCCTACCGTGGGGGAAGAGACGACTGTTAATTAGTGAGTAGTAAGTGTAGAGTCGAATTTATAGTGTAGGAGTTTTTGGAAAATGATTGAGAGATCATATGAAATCCAGAAAGTACATAACAAGGAAATGCCGTAAAATGTGAGTAGTAGTAAATGTGACGATAAGTGTTCGTAAAAGTTTAGAGATAGAGGGGTGACAGAAAATTTAAGATACTCTCCTTCTTGACGAAATAAATAGGTGTTTCAATCGATTCGGTCTCGTGGGTCACCCAACAGTTATTTATAAACGACCGACTATTTGTTTTACTAAAATGTTCTTGTCTTACCTTAATTCTTACAATTTTCGACACACAAATATATTCCCACATAAAAAGACATCTTTTTATTTAATAAATTACCCAATACTTGTTCGTACTATTAGGAACCGGATGAACCCTGGATATTCATTTTGGCGGGTTCTTTCTATGTCTTACGATTGATGTTGTATCAATACACTATATTTGGTCTTCGACGAGATGAAGAAGTCAATAAGATACATCTCTATTTCGATACATTGGTGTAAAAACAACTTCTTTTACAGTAGTCACTCGGAATAAGGGAAGTACTTTTGTGTCTGACAATAACATTCTACATTCACTGGTATACTTCACCACAATTTTTTCAGACAATCAAGATAAATATCTATTGAATCATGTCGAAAGGTTTTTATAGTAAACAAAATAAGTCTAATTCTCTTGTGTCGGGTAATTCCTTTGTACATAGTTTCCCTTCGAACATTAATTGTTAAATACTCTATAAAGATGAAATATCAGATGAACTAAAATAATGATAATATTTTTACCTTTTTATAATAGTCCTTTTCTTATTTGTTAAAAGTGAACCTCGGAAAGAATTTTCGTCATTGTTTTAAATTGCAAAAGGAGTTCTGTTCAAAATCTTCATGGTAGTGTTCTTTCCTATCAAATATTCTGTATTTATCAAAATGTTCAGGATATTTGAATCTTCAATTTCTCTTCGTTACCTATTCCCGTTGAGTAATAAGTGTGAAACATCGTTTCACGGACTACTAGACAGCGGGATTGAAGTAGTTGAGACATTTATACTTTGACTTTTCTACTCTACCGTTAAAAAAGTTTCAACCATTACCTAAGTTGTCAAAATTGTCTTATCTTTTGTTTCTTAAGTCTTTGTCATGCGTAGATGTAAACGGAACATCAGTGTCTTTGAATCCTCTCTTTACCTTCCCTATTCTATTTTTCCTTTTTAGTAAATAATATCGATTCTGTAAGTTTTTGACTGTAAGTTTTGTTTCTTTGTAAACTTAAACTTAATACTCAAAGTTATTACCGTTTTTACGTTCTATACCTGTAGAAAATAAGGGTAAGGACGCTGATTTAAGTTACGTTGTTGAAAGTGGTATTGTTATAAGAAGAAGTATTTGATGAAGTATTTACCGGTTCTCCCGGTGGTGTGTGGTATTGGCGTAACCATATAATCAGTGTGTATGTATAGGTAAGTCAGTACGTACCTCATCTGGTCGACATGACTTCGATGACAAGGACCGGGTCTTTAGGGACCTCCTTTAAGTTTGGTGGAAGATAGTTTAGGAACCAATTGGATCCCTAAGGTCATTTGTTCATATGAGTAGTTGTAAACCTCTGTAGGTGTAAGGAAAATTTTGATTTGTGTCTTTACTTACTTATTCATAAAATATTTAACTTGACTGTATTCTCTGTATAACTACTTTAACTACTACAAAAAGAATACCTAAAATTCTATTTCTTTTATGATTTTTCGTAGAAGGTGGTAAATATTAGGGATCTATCTTTAATAACAAGTCGTGAATATAAGGGTGTCGGTTTTGTTCGATGACTAATTGTTGATACTTTTCACACGTTTATTTCATTTTGTATTTAGACTTGAAGTAGAGTCAAAGTCAGTTGGAATAAGAACAATGTATACCGTTATATCATGTGCACTTGTTGTAAAACATATTTTTATTGGATTTTAAATTTACGAAGTAACTGATACGATTTCGTAAACTGACATACCTAGTGTTGTTTGACCTTTTAAGAAGTTCTCTACACTTATGATCTGATGGAGTGGACAAAGAACTCTTTGGATATACGTCCAGTTCTTCGTTGTCAAACTTGACCTGTACCTTGTTGCCTGACCAAGTTTTAACCCTTTCTTCATGAGTTCCGACATACGACAGTGGGAATAAATTGAATATGCGTCTCACGTATTACTCTTTACAACCCGACCTACTTAGTGTTCGACCTTAGTTCTGACGGTCCTCTTTATAGTTGTTGGAGTCTATACGTCTACTATGGTGGGATTACCGTTCTTCACTTCTCCTTGATTTCTCAGAGAACTACTTCCACTTTCTTCTCTCAAATTTTTCGACCGAATTTTGACTTGTAAGTTTTTTACTTCTAGTACCGTAGACCAGGGTAGTGAAGTACTGTTTATCTACCCCCTTTTCATCTTTGTTACTGTCTAAAATAAAAGAACCCGAGGTTTTAGTGACGTCCACCACTGACGTCGGTGTTTTAATTGTCTAAGAACGAGGAATCTTCTCTTCGATACTGTTTGGATTTGTCACATAATTTTTCGTCTCTGTAGCGTTGTTTCCAGGCAGATCAGATTCGATACCAAAAGGGTCTTCAGTACATACCTATACTCTCAACCTGGTGTTCTTCCGATTCGTGACTTTTTGACTACGAAAGGTTGACATCACGACATCTTCTGAGAACTCTCAAGGAACCTGTCGTTCAGTCAGGATTTCCTTTAGTTGAGAGTTATAAGTAGTCTTCCTGACTTCGAGATTATGAAACCGGAGGACTACATTTCTCGGTTAAGTGACCTTTTCTGGGACTACGATTCTTTCTAACTCCCGCTCTCCTCTTCCCTTGCTGTCTCCTACTCTACCATCTACCGTAGTGACTTAAACTCGTTTGAGTCCCTCTGACACTTCCTGTCGGAACGTTCGACGTCCCCAACGTTTCTCGCCTTGTGTTGAATCGCTGACTTGTTGTTGTTGTTTTTAGTTCCTATTACACTGTAATGTAAAAACATATTAAGAATCTCTTTATTCAACTTCATAATATAACATTTGTGTACTGTTTTTATATGGATTCAACTTTCATGACCCTTTTAATATTAGTTTGTTTCCGATAAGTTCGTTTCATCCTCGAATTTTTAGTTTAAAATATACTTTAATTTTACGAATTGACATATATTGAGAGTGGACAAGTCATTCAAGTTGAGGGAACCATTATGAAATAATCGTATAAAACTCAATGTTTTGTATTTACTGTAATATAGAGTTGAATTTTTTTTTTCTGGTCAAGACGTAGACAAAGTAATTTTGGTGATTTTTTGACACGATGTCAAAATTGTAAAAAAAATTTATGCCAAATGATTACTCAGTTTGGTGTAGTGGTAGTCAATCGTCTCATTATGTATTGAGTAGGTATTTCAGTGTCCATTTTATACTTTAAAGAGGAGACGCAGATCACGATTGATGAATTCTAGTGGTGGGTCAATGAAAGTCAGTGGTACTTTAGTTTTTAATAGACTTGACGAAAAATTACACAAGAAAAGTTCAGAAATTTTTTGTTGACTAATTTATTACGGGATAAAATAAAATCCGAGAATTGTTAAAGATTCCCTTTTGATAAAGATCTCGGGGGTTATGACGTATCAAGAGTTATTGATAAGTAAAACAAGAGGCTTACTCTATGTAAGGTCCTAAAACTCAAAGTAACATAGTGTAAAGTACTGTCCTTGACTCTTGTGACTATAAAAGGTAAATTTTATTTATATTATTTTATTTATATTATTTTATTTATTTTATTTTTATCTAGTGTTTGTTTTTTGTTTTTAGGTTGGAGTCAGACACATTGTTTAATTGAGTGTATTTTACTACTTACCACTATAAATCTCCCGTTGGTGTTAGTATTTGGGATTAAATTCAAGATTTGGATTAGAAAATTTCTTAAACATAAGAATCTTTATGAATTATAATTATTAATATAATTTAATCATTATCATTATCGAAAGTATTAACACCAATAATTACTTATTATAATTAATTACTAATATAATGGTTGATAATAACTATTATAATTTCTACTATTATTGAATTATCACTATTATCGAGACGTTACTCTATGATAGTGATAAAATTTTAGATGTCTGAAAAATGGATGATACACAAAGAGTTCTCTTTATTTTATCTCAACTCATTTTCCTTTAATAAAACTCTAATTACTTAAACATACTAGGTTTACTTACATACTATTTTAATTTTCTTCTAGAGATAAAAAAAAAGGTAAGTTCGGATCTTTTTTTCTAACAGTTATCTTTGATTTAGTTTGATTGTCGTTTTACACGTGTAGAGTTAATGTCGTCGTCAAACTCTTATTTAAGAGTAGTAAGAGTCTTGAATATTTCTTTTTCTCTAAATTTTATATATACTCATTTAATACAGAAAATAATATTCGTATAAAGTGGTATTAGTTGTCGTTCAGACTCATTTTTGTAAAAGTCTTAAAGCCCAGAGTCAAGTCAAGTCAAGTCAGCGAGTCAACACAGACTGGGAAACGCTGGGGTACTTAACATCGTGCGGTTCGGAGGGACAGGTAGTGGTTGAGGGTAGGTAGTTCAGCCACTACGGTGGGTCGGTAGAGTAGGGGAAGAGGAGGACGGGGGTTAGGGAGGGTCATAGTCTCAGAAAAGGTTACTCAGTTGAGAAGCGTAGTTCACCGGTTTCATTACCTCAAAGTCGAAGTCGTAGTAAGGAAGGTTTCTTGTGGGTCCTGACTAGAGGAAATCTTACCTGACTGACCTAGAGGAACGTCAGGTTCCCTGAGAGTTCTCAGAAGAGGTCGTAGTGTCAAGTTTTCGTAGTTAAGAAACCACGAGTCGAAAGAAGTGTCTTGTTGAGAAGGTAGGTATGTACTGGTGGTCTTTTTGGTATCGGAACTGATCTGCCTGGAAACAACCGTCTCATTACAGAGACGAAAAGTTATACGATAGATCCAACCAGTATTGAAAGGAAGGTTCCTCATTCGTAGAAAATTAAAGTACCGACGTTAGTGGTAGACGTCACTAAAACCTCGGGTCTTTTTATTTCAGACTGTGACAAAGGTGACAAAGGGGTAGATAAACGGTACTCCACTACCCTGTCCTACGGTACTAGAAGTAAAAGACTTACAACTCGAAATTCGGTTGAAAAAGTGAGAGGTGAAAGTGAAAGTAGTTCTCCGAAAAATCAAGGAGAAGTGAAAGACGGTATTCCCACCACAGTAGACGTATAGACTCCAATAACTCTAAAGAGGGCCATTAGAACTAGGGTCGAACACGAAGAAGGTCGGGTCGCAAAGAGTCCTACATGAGACGTATCTTCAATTTATTCGTCCCACTGTTATATGTCGGAACTGCATGAGGAAAAGGATAACCCTTGGTCAGACAACAAGGTACAGGTCAAGATTGACGACGAAGGACTGGAAGTATATCCAAAGAGTTCTCCGTCCAGTCCACCAGACCCTAAGGGTAAAGAAAGTCTTAAAAGGTGTCAAATAACACTAGGTGTGTCAGTTTCCGAAACCGTATCAGTTATTTCGTCTTTACCTACAAAAAGACCTTGAGAACGAAAATGCTACTAGGTCGCCTACAACCGTTAAACTAGAGACCAAGGAGACGGAAAAGATTTTAGTCGAACTTCCCAGATGACTGTGGATTTAGGATTGATTAAGTCCCAAACAAAAAAGAAAACATAAAACCGACACACTACGTCGGACACCCTAGAATCAAAAGACTGGTCTCAAACTTGGGTCCGGGGGACGTAACCCTTGTGTCTCAGAATTGGTGACCTGGTGGTTCTTTCAAGGAGATTAATTAAAAAATTACTTCAATACAAAGTACATTTTAAAGATAATTTACGAAATTTTATATATCTGTAAAATTTAATGTGTGTCACTTTTATTTTAGTTTCCGTACTTAAAATGTTTACGACCATCGACAAGTTTTTTTCAAATTTTTCGTAATCTATATTCCTAGTTTTTTAACTTAGTCCATTTTTGTTTCAGTCTATCATATCTGTGTTCTAGATTTACCAAATTCTGGAACTTGGTAATACTCCTCATTGATTGTACTTTACAGTCGAAGTCCACATGTTGTATTACTAAGTTATAAACATGTATAACGTTTCACTTGTGATGTTATTGAGGTCAATTGTATACTTTTGTCATAATAAAAGACAAAGATTTCCCCTAGTGGTTTTTTCTTGCTTATCCTTATATTTGTGGTGGAATGAATAAACCGTCGTACCTGTCATGTTTTGAGACGGGTCTTAGTCTTTCATTCGTTCTTTTTCAGAGGATCGTCGGAGTCTACCGTTGTAAATTACACGAATTTTCTATTTTGAGTATACAATGTGGTTGACGAACAAGGAAGACGTGTTTAAGATTTTTCGATGGGGTCGTGGTCGTGTGTCGAATTGTCTTCGTTCTTTGACTCCATCAATCTGTCTAGTGGTATGGTTGTAATCGTTCTTATTGTTAATTATCTTTCCCCTTTAATTGTTTCCTTTTTATCGTCAGTTTCTTGAGTTTTTCGATATTTTATCCGGACGTGTATGGTTCTGAAAAGATTGCGTATAATATATGGTACTACATCGTTGAATATCTAATACTTCTACGATTGTGAATACATAAGCATTCACAAAATTTATATTAAGTATTTCTTTCGATTATATAAAAAACAAAGGTTTTTTTCAAATTTATCTTTTTTGAGAAACTTAATGTCTTTTCAAATTAAAAGACTCTAGGTGAATATATTTAGTAGTAAGAAACCTTTTGAAATAATAATATAAATACAATAACTATTATTTTTATTTCAGTTTATACGGATCGTGGGAAGGTCGTTTTCGGATATTTTAAGTCCCCATATAATGGTCGAGTTCCAATACTACTCACCATCTCATGATTTCAAGGAGAACCAGACCTTTCACGTACGAGAAAGATAATACGGAACGGTTTTAACTGATTTTCTTAAATTAACCATTTCACGTAGTAATGTTCGACGTTGGTTTAAAATTTTTATTAATATTAAATGACTTAGGGTGACATTTTCAGTAAATGATCACCGTTAGTAGAAAGGATTTCATATAAGGACCCTTGTAATACGGGTCTCGCATTGTCCACAACGACCGACATCCTCTCTCTCTCTCTCAACATGGTGATACAGATTTTTTTACAACCAAAGAAACAATCACGTAAAGAGTCCCAGAAATGGTTATAAAAATAGACCCTTTCGAACTTTCGATGTTTTTTCAGTTTTCTTCATGTTATTTGTAAGTATATGGAAAAGGTTACTTATGGTATATGGGATTGTAAGTAAAACAGTGTAGGTATAAGAGTTAGAGAGAGAAAAGGTATATATATATGTAAGTATATATGTATGTGGGTATGTTTATATATGTTTATGTGATAAAGACGATATGGTAAATTTTCATTCAACGTATAGAGTTCTGTGTTCTGTAGATTTAAGTAGTCGACCATAGAAAATTCTTGTTTCTATAAGAAGATATATTAGTACTAAAATACATTGTACTTCGTTATTATAGTAGACATAGTCAATTGTTGGTTATCTATTCTTTTGTAAAAGTAAAATAAAGACTATATATTATTTTGTAAAAGTTTTAAATTACTGAATTTTGTCGTCCGTATGGTTCGTTATAACTCTTTTTTCTTGTTCCGACCTCCATATTCACAAGGTCTAAAGTTTGTTATGATATTTCGACGTCACACCATGACCTTCTTTTGTCTGTATATCTAACTATTTTGACTTCTCTCTCGGGTCTTTATTTGAGTATGAGTGTCAGTGAATTAACAGTTGTTTCCTCCGTTCTTATATGTTACCTCTTTTCGGGTAGAGAAGTCCTTCACCATAACCTTTTCGACCTGTTGACGTACATTCAGTTACTTCAATGTTATGAGTGAGTGCGGTATGTGTCTTTATTTGATTTTTACCGAATTTCTGAATTTATATTCTGTTCTGTGGTATTTTGAGGATTTTTCCTTGTATCCGTTTCGTAAGAGACTGTATTTAACATGGTGACAAAACCGAGTCTGCCATTTCACAGACAGATGTTACACCCTCTGGACCCAAGCTCGGGACCCAACCCTTCTAGGGGACCTCTTCCTTTACCGTTAAGTGAGGTCATGACAACGGACCTTTTAGGGTACCTGTCTCCTCGGACCATGCGATGTCAGATACCCCAGAGTTTCTCAGCCTGTGTTGACTCGCTGAAGTGAAGAAAGAATCCAGTCAGGGGGTTCCGTTTTCTTCATTTTAGTTATTATTTATTCACCCTGAATTAATTTGAATATTCGAAAACGTGTCGTTTCTTGGTATTTGTTTGACTTTTCTGTTGGATATCTGTCCCTCTTTTATAAACGTTTACTCCCTTGGTTGTTCCAAAATTAAAGATTTTGAATGTCTCAAGTATGTCGGGTCATAATTTGTTTGTTTTTGGTTTAGTTTTTCACCGTCATTTGGATTTATATGTGTAAAGAGGTTTCTTCTGTATCTCTACCGGTTATCCGTGTACTTTTCTATAAGTGGTAGCGATTAATAAGTCAAGTCAAGTCAAGTCCAGTCAAGTCATCGAGTCAGTACAGGCTGAGAAACACTGGGGTACTTGACGTCGTGTGGTCCGGAGGGACAGGTAGTGGTTGAGGGTCTCCAGTGAGTCTGAGTGCAGTTAACTCAGCCACTACGGTAGGTCGGTAGAGTAGGAGACAGTAGGGGAAGAGGAGGACGGGGGTTAGGGAGGGTCGTAGTCCCAGAAAAGTTTACTCAGTCGAGAAACGTAGTCCACCGGTTTCATAATCTCAAAGTCGGAGTCGTAGTCAGGAAGGTTACTTGTGGGTCCTGACTAGAAGAAATCCTACCTGACCAACCTAGAGGAGCGTCAGGTTCCCTGAGAGTTCTCAGAAGAGGTTGGGGTATCAAGTTTTCGTAGTTAAGAAACCGTGAGTCGAAAGAAATATCATGTTGAGAGTGTAGGTATGTACTGGTGACCTTTTTGGTATCGGACCTGATCTCCTTCGAAACAACCGTTTCATTACAGAGACGAAAAATTATACAACAGATGCAACCAGTATTGAAAAGAAGGTTCCTCATTCGCAGAAAATTAAAGTACCGGTGCTAGTGGTAGATGTCACTAAAGTCTTGGGTCTTTTTATTTCAGTCGGTGACAAAGGTGACAAAGGGGTAGATATACGGTACTTCACTACCCTGGCCTACGGTACTAGAATCAAAAGACTTACAATTTCTTTGCGTTTAGTTTTGATGATACTCTATGGTAGAGTACAGTCAGTCTTAGTCAAGTCAAGTGAGTGAGTCAGCACAGGTTGAGAAACGCTGGTGTACTTAACGTCGTACGGTCCGGAGGGACAGGTAGTGGTTGAGGGTCTCAAGTGAGTCTGAGTGTAGGTAGTTCAGGCACTACGGTAGATCGGTAGAGTAAGACCCAGCAGGGGAAGAGGAGGACGGGGGTTAGGGAGGGTTTTAGTCTCAGAAAAGGTTACTCAGTTGAGAAGCGTAGTCCACCGGTTTCATGACTTCGAAGTCGAAATCGTAGTAAGGAAGGTTTCTTTAGGGTCCTGACTAGAGGAAGTCTTACCTGACCAACGTAGAGGAACGTCAGGTTCCCTGAGAGTTCTCAGAAGAGGTTGTGGTGTCAAGTTTACGTAGTTAAGAAGCCGTGAGTCGGAAGAAGTGTCAGGTTGAGAGTGTAGGTATGTACTGATGACCTTTTTGGCATCGGAACTGATCTGTCTGGAATCAGCCGTTTCATTACAGAGACGAAAACTTATATCTGTAGTAGTTTTTCAGATGTTTATTATTTACGATCTCTACCACACCTCTTTTCCTTTGGGAGGATGTGACAACCACCCTTACATTTGACCACGTCAGTGATACCCTTTGTTGTACCTCCAAGGAATTTTTTTGATTTTTATCTCAATAGTTTACTAGGTTGTTAGGGTAAAGACCCTTATTTAGGTTTCTTCTGAGATTAAACTTTTTAATGTACATGGGGTTATAGTGTCGTCGTGACAAATGTTATCGGTTCTGTATCGTCGTTGTATTCATAGGTTGTTAAATACTTACCTATTTCTTCTATACCATATATATGTGTTACCTTATACGACGACGACGACGACGATTCAGTGGAGTCAGTACAGGCTGAGATACACTGGGGTATCTGCCGTCGGGTGGTCCGAGACGGCAGGGACCCTAAGAGGTCTGTTCTTGCGACCTCACCCAACGGTAAAGGAAGAGGTTACGTACTTTCACTTTTCACTTTCACTTCAGCGAGTCAGCACAGGCTGAGAATCGTTCAGGTACCTGTGCTCAGGTACGGCAGGTACCTGTCGTCGGAAGGTCCGAGGAGGTAGGTACCCTAAAAGGTCCGTTCTTATGACGTCACCCAACGGTAACGGAAGAGACGTTACCTTATACTGAGTCGGTAATTTTTTCTTGTTTTATTGCAGTACACGTCATAATTATTGTACCTGTCTAGATCTCTAATAGTATGATTCAGTTCATTTGTCTCTTTCTGTTTATAGTACACTACAGGGAATGTACACCTTAGACTTTTACTACGTTTACTTGAATAAATGTTTTGTCTTTGTCCCTGAAGGGACCACCAGGTCACCGATTCTGAGTCACGAGGGTTACTTCCCCCGGGTCCAACGTAAGGACTAGTCCCTTGATCTAGGGTGTACGACACTGATTTCTAGAGTGACTTCACGTCGGTTTAAATTATTTATTTTAATTTTTTTTTTTCTGAGTGTCTACACCTTTTGTTTCCATACCAATGGTTTCTCCTTTCCCCTCCTATTCCTCCGTATTTAACCCTCAAATCCTAATCGTCTATGTTTGATGATGTATTTTCTGTCTATTTGTTGTTCAAGGATGATATATCGTATCCTTTAATATAAATTATAGAACACTATTTGAAATGGTCTTTTCTTAGACTTTTTCTCGTATATATATATATATATATATGTGTGTGTGTGTGTATATGTACATATTGACTTAGTAAAACTACATGTAGTCTTTGATGGTGTTGTAACACATAGTTGACATAAAGTTTTTTTATCTATTCGTCTCAAAGATTTTCAATTTCTTTTTCGTTGTCGTCTGTGCATACTGACAAATACACAGATGGTCAATCCTCCCACCAAGACAGGATGGACTCAATGGAGTTCACAGACACTAGTCGAGACGATTAGATCCAACCCCCAGAGAGTGTTTAGACCCCGAACCGACTGACATTCGACTAGATCCTATCGGAGTCGACCCTGTTGAGTTAAACGGAGGTGGTCTAGGAAGTGGGACGTCATCCCATTCTCGAACTAGTCTGTCGTTACGGTACCAAAGTCCGCTCACGTTCACAGTTCATGAGAATTCTTCGGATGCGAGTCTATACCTCCATTGTTCAGTGTTCTCCAGGCTTGTTTAAGGAGACACTATTTTTGAGGACTCATTCGTTACCTTTTGAACGTTCCACCTTCGTATACTAAGTAACGACTCGACGTTGAACGAATTATGCTTAAGACATGTGAACGTAGCGAACATAAGAGTGAGACATGTCATGATGTTGAGGTTAATGTTTTACGAGGGGATAGTCTAATATATTTAAGTGTTTCTCTTTACTGAAGGAGACCTATTCATTACGTAAAAGTAGAAGTAATGGTAGACCAAAAACAATTGTAAATGAAGGTTCGTATTACATCATTCGAGACGAAATGACAGACACAAAGTAAGACCATTTGAACCCTTTTGGTTTTTCTGACGGTACAATGAGAGAGAGAGAGAAATAAAGTACAGATTTAACTTCATTCTTATACTAGGGTCTTGTGTTAGGACCCTAGTACAAAGTGTGCCTTTGAGTATTTTGAGTCTTCATTTTCGTGATCGTAAAGGTTGAGTGTAAGTCTTCTTTGTGGGTATTAAATTAAACCACATACTCCGGTCTTGTTTTATGACTCACGGGGGAACCTTGTCAAAGAGTTTTTACGACTACAGAGTGAGGATGACCTAGATTTGTATAAACATTGAACACGAGGAATACACTTACCGACCCTGACCGGGCGGTCCCGAGCGGGACAGGAGGATGTGACGACTGTCGGTATCGGACCGTTTGTAAGTGACACACGGGTGTGATTTATGTATTTAGACACTGGTGTGTATCCACGACTCCACCTATTGACATAGCTCTCCGAGAGATACGGTACCGATATGATAGGTTTTTTACATAAGAGGGTCTACGGGTTTTACTCCTCTTCCTACCTCTTTATTTTCCACTTACCCCTTTTCCCTCCTCTTCTCCTATAATGACTGTACTCGAATCACTTCAGACTACTTTACTAGGACTAAATTTAGGATTTATTAGGAATTATTTTCTCTCATTTCGAACTTTCTACACGTCAACTATAAAATAGAGAAACAGGACGAGTGTTATACCCCGAAGGGGTCATCGAGTCTCCATTTCTTAGACGAACGTCACATCGTCTTCGTTCTCAGTGTCCAAGCTAGGGACCCAGCCCTTCTAGGGGACTTCCTTTCGTATCGTTGGGTGAGATCATAAGAACGGTCCTTTTAGGGTAACTGTCTTGTCGGACCGCAATTTTGTAAGGATAACTAAAACTGAAAGTTATTACAATACCATGTTTAGAGTATGAGAAACTACTCAACGGAATACTGATGTAATTTTATAATCGGGTAATATGGAATCGGAGTTGTGGAATATACCATATTTTAAACTGAAGAAGAGGTTCAAGTTAAGTATAGTAAGAGTGGAAAGGATTGTTCGTTGTTTTACGGTCAGGTTGACCTGAAAGACAGGGGGTTTATACGACATAATGTAAGAGAAGAATTCCACAACTTTATGTAACGATAAAACCGAACCTTTCGAGAAAGGGGAGTCCTACGGAGTACACGTACCATAGAGTTGACTTTTTTATAATGGAGAAGGTTCCGAAAGAGGTGCATAAAATGTGGGAAGATAAGAGATAGGAAAACGAAATAAAATAAGAAGTGTCAATAATGATATATTTTGTTATAATTAAATGATCGTATAGATATGACACAGATGGAGGGTCGTGAGTTGAGGTGAACTTACATTCAGGATACTTCCGTCTCTGGACCCAGTGTGTCCCAGGGACTGTGTGTCACGTGTGTGAGATAAACGACTGACTAAATCCATAGACCTGAGTAGAGGATGTCGAATCAGGCAACGATTAATGATAGGAGTTTCCGGTTCCTCTTCAGTTAGTATGACGTTTGGTAGACTTACATAATCACTGTCCAAAGAGATTTTTCATCATTTCTTAGACATATTAACCTCCAGGGATTCCAATTTCGGGTGAATAGGACTAGACCCTCCCTAATTGTCGTCCTCCTCTTCCCCTACTGTCTCCTACTCTACCGACCTACCGTAGTGGCTGAGTTACCTGCACTCAGACTCACTTGAGGCCCTCAGCTACTGCCTGACCCTCCGGACCGCACGACGCTAAGTACCCCAGCGTTTCTCAGCCTGTACTGACTCGCTGACTTGACTTGACTAGGAACATATGTCGAAAAAACTGTTTCTTTCGGGTTAAACATGTCACATTTTTCTTTGACCTCGTGTAAAAGTTTACATTTTATATGACTATTCAGTCACTGAACCCGTCCCCTGCTTTCTTAACAAGAAGGTTGCTTATTCTATTTGATGTAAAATGTGGGTCATATTATTACAGTACGGGATCTTGAAATGGGTTTGGTAAATCTCCTATTTTGTTTCAATTTATCCAAAGTCCAAAGAAATGTGGGATAAGTTTTAGTAAATTTCCAAATAACACTTAACGACCGGAGTCTTGTATATTGTGAGCTTCAAAGAGTTTGAAAAAATTAGTACCTACAGAAAGAAGTCTGGTGATTAAATACATATGAGTTTTAGGTAAACCCCTTTCGCAGACATCGGGAGTATTTTAAATAACACAATCGTTGATAATCTCGGTGGTAAGTCGGAGTAGGAATTATCAAGACTCTTGTTCTACAAAAGACAAAAAGGTTACCGAAAATAAGTCGAGTTCAAAAATTGGTCTCATCGAATCTAGGAGACACAAAAAATAAATGAAGGTTGTAATTGTAGTTAGATGTATAAAGGAAAAGAATGATATGACATGTTTCAGAGACTTATCAATATCCTTAGAGACAGAACGAAGGATAAATTTACGTTTCATATACAGTTACATATTATTTTATATATGAAATTTAAAACCATTTTTCGAAATCAGTCAGAAATCATTAAAGAAGGATAAGGATCTTGAAAATGACCGTTTCTAATGATTTAGGATAGCTTAGAGTTAAAATAATGTATTGTTTTAGTATACTAAGAAGTAGAAATTAAAAAATTTATAACTTAATATACTTTTTAAAGAATTACCATTTTAAAGGATTAACATTTTATAGGATCCTAAGGATCCTATTTGGAATGACCCGGTACCTTGTGATAATTAAGTCTAATCGACGATTTAAACAAAAGGATTTCGATTTCATTTCTTATACTGATATTTGTGTGTATTAATTTCATATACCTTTCTATTATTCTGTCTCTATTTTCTTTTTTGATGTATTAAGATAAATGGTATTTAAAATTGGTTTATATGATAGGACAAAGTCGGCATAAGACATATCAGAGTTAAAAATCAAGGAAAATCTAGTTGAATAAAAGATTTGACGTGTTACTTATACTTAATATAGAAAACAGATAATAAAATTTCTAATTAAGATCCTTTGTATTTTATAGTTTCTTATACTTATCGTCAACACTTTCCGTTACTCCATTTAATGTTTATAGTCTTTTGTTTTCCTACTTTTTGTTTTATTGGATTTTTGTTTCTATAAGAAAAAATAGATTTTATATTATCACAAAGTGGATTTATTGTGGTATATTTACAAAACTTTCTAAAAAAGTGACGTTAAAAGAGACATCATAATGTTTATTGAGTAAGAACATTTAAGGAGTCATGATTTTTACTTGGTATGTTATATTGTTATATCCTTTTTCGACAAGTTTATAAGGGACATTATAAGAACTTAGGATTCGGTTGTTTATATTAAGTTTTCTTAGAATTATTGGTAAAATAGTTAAAAAAGTCAATAATGATGGTTTTTTGGTAGTAAATTCGTTGTTTAAATATATTCGATAATCTAAGTCTACCTTTAGTCGGAAATGGTATTTTTCATTGTTTGTAATCTCAGTAAACTCAGGTGAATTATCGTAGTTAGACTAGGTGATACGAGGGATTATTTGAGATGACCTTAAGTATGGTTGAGAGTAAGAATGTCGAAAGTATAAGTAAATTCGTTTGGAACATACAGTCGACTTAAGTTCCGTTTCAACTCTTGTTCTTATATATTTGTATTCCTAAGAATTTATAGGATAGAGAATGAAATGACCGTTTTGATGATGTTATGTTTACAATTTCTTTTATGACTTTATGTTTTTATATAGTCTACTTAGTAGTTGTTATGAGTGCGTAGTAAACTCGTTCAGTATTTAAGAGGGAAATAAAATCCTACGGTACTAGGTCATACTTCGTAACGACACACTGGGAATTTTTTTTTTTTATCTTTTTTTCCTTTTTTTTAGGAATTTTTTACATTTTTATTTGTTTGACTGGTTTTCAACTGTATAACACGAATTTTGAAAAATCAGGAGAGGTTCCGTGTGATAAAATTAATGTTTGACCATAATAAAATAAAGTCAAAATAAAGTATTATACGAAACAAATAAAGTGAAACAAATAAAATTAAAATTAAGTGGTACATTGGGGAAGACGGATCCTTAGTCATGTCACGAATATATATTGTCTACGAATCTTTCTTTCCTTTCTCTCCCGTTTTACTGTCGAAGAAAAATCCTTTCATTTTTCTTTTAAGTGTTGTTCTTTCTGTGACCCTTTTTCAGTCACCCTTTCTTAATTCCTCTTATCCTTCATAATGTCCATTTGTTCTGTTTTCGTTCTCCTACCTTCCTCCCCACCCTTTAAGAGTGAAGAAATTTTACACATACACTCTTTTCTTTTTCGTAAAAATTTTACTAAGTCCTTCTAATCGGGAGGATTCGTACCTCGTACTATATTTTTGTGACATTTATTTTGTTACACTACAACCATATTTTTGACTGTATGAATGTTTAGGTAGCGTCTTATGTATACAGTTTGTGTTTTGTGTGTATGCACGTGAGTGTGTAAAGGGAGGATCCATCGTTTCATTCAATCTCGCCAGAATATGTTATTGAGTCCAAGTTTACCCCGTCTTTTCTCGGATTATGAAAAATCACATTATAATCGTTCCGGAGAATAAGACTTTCCCAGGTTTTGTTTCGATTTGAGTTTCGTCATTTTACCCATATAGATTTACTGAATCTTCCTTTTATTGACATCGAGAGACCTTTGTGATTTAACTTGACCTCATGGGTGTGTACCCGAACCTCTAGTAGACGTCAAGTTCGACGGGCGTCACGGAGGTAGCATAGACTGGTTGAGGACTGAAAGACGAGTACAATTGTTCCATGTTTATCGCTGGTCTCTAGACTTAGAGAAGGACGTCATCCTTTTTTTCCTGACTTCTTCACGGATCTCCCTGATCTATCTTTCACACTCTAAGGTGAAAGGGAAAGACTCAACTTATATATATATATATATATAGCAGTTGATAGTCGAAACTGTAAAGGTACATTCTCCGTAAAGTTTATATTGTCCAAGTTGTCTCATTAAAACTAAGAAAAAAATTTTTTTGAGAAAGAAAATATAACCTCATCTCGATCAATTGTTACGACACTATCGAAGTCGACTTATCGTTTCCCTAGGTCGGTATGTATATTTATATAGGTAAGAGGGGATTTTAGGGGAGAGTAGGTCCGACAATGTATTGTAACTCGTCTCAGAACTAAGAATGACGGGTGTAGTAGACGTTACTGGAAGAAAGGATCAACGATTTCGATGTTTGAACCTTTCTTTCACAATCAGTGAGTCAGCACGGGCTGAGACGGTGGGGTACCTGACATCAGGTGGTCCGAGGAGACAGATGTCTTAAGGGGTCCGTTCTTATGACCTCTCCCAACGGTGAAGGAAGAGGTCTCCTAGAAGGGTTAGGTCCCTAGTTTGGGCCCAGAGGGCGTAACGTTTGTCTAAGAAATGGTAGACTCGGTGATCCTTTCGGTGTTTGACCCTTCATTAGGAATTTATAAGGTCATTGGTATTGGGGATTTGGGAGGAGAGAGATATGTGGGTCTAGGTTAGGTGATCGATCAGGACAGTCAAGTCGGGGTTTGTGTAGAGTTTAGATAGGTGAAAAAAGGAAAGGGTGATGATGTTGCGAATATACTTGGTTATGTAGAGATGTAGTCAATAATACGTCATACTATCTGGACAATGATGAAAATGAGAACGGATTACAGGAGGTGTTTCGTTAGTTATATCAGGAAATTTTTATACAAAAAATTTTACGGAGACGAAAAATAGGAGTGACCGAAAAGTTGGAGAAATGTATCACACGTTTTTGACTGTAAAAGGTGGGGTCGAAAGAAATGTTGAAGTGAATGAAACACGAGGAAGAACGGTCTTGAGTGATGTGGAGTGACCAGAAAGTAAAGGAGCTTATGTTCTTCGAGAAAGGGGTGTAGTCTCGGAAATGTGTACGAAAAGACAGACGATCTTTCAAGAAAAAGACGAAGATGTACTGACCGAAGAGGAGTGAGAAAGTTAGAGTCAAATGTACGGTGAATATGTTCATTCATGACAGACCGGGAGATCGATTCACTTATACCGAGTAAGGTGAGAAGAGCTGGTCTCATGGACAGGTAAAGGAACTATTGTGAGTGGTATTAAACATTACGATATAGATAATTGAAGAACTAAGAACTGTGACACAATTACAAAATGTATAAGTTTTTTTATTCCTACCTTCTTTAGATTTTGTTTGTCTTTGTTCACTTGTGGTGACGTAAAGTTTACTTATTGTTTATGTGACTTTTCTGTTTCTTTGATATTTGGGACATCGTCCAACTTACCACGGGGGGGTTTTTTTATATACAGATGTAGGATTATCGACCTTGGACACTTACCTGGAATAAACCTTTTTGTTGTAAAAGTCTATATTAATTCTTAGAGACCTAACAGACCCAGTCGGGATTTAGACCATTGTTCATAGGAGTTCATAGGAATATTCTGTGTCTTTCTTCTCTTCTTTGTTTCTCCTCTTTTACCTTCGTCTGTGACGTCAAAGTGTCGGTGTACGGTTCCTTACGGATCTCAGTGGTCTCCGATCTTTTCCGTTCTTTGTTAAGAGGGTTTCGGTGACCTCCCTTACACCGGTAGGTTATGGAACTAAAGTCTGAAGACCGGAAATTTTGAAACTTTCTTGTTTAAAGATGACAAAATTCACTCGTTGATACACCATTAGACAATGTCATCAGGAACGACAACAACAAAATCAACGATTCGGTACAGACTGAGAAACACTAGGGTATCTGACATCGAACGGTCCGAGGAGATAGGTACCCTAAAAGGTCCATTCTTATGACCTTACCCAACGGTAAAGGAAGAGACCCACTAAAAAGTTTGGGTCCTTGCCTTGGCCCCAGAGGGTGTAACCGTCCACCTAAGAAATGGTGACTCGGTGATCTACACTAGTGTCACCACACTAGTGAGTGGATCTCGGTCTGTAGGACCTTACTCTTCAGTTCACCCGGAATCCTTCGTAGTGATGCTTGTTTCGATCACCTCTATTACCTTAAAGTCAACTCGATAAAGTTTAGGACTTTTTATTACGACACTTTCACGACGTGAGTTATACGGTCGTTTAAACCTTTTGAGTCGTCACCGGTGTCCTGACCTTTTCCAGTCAAAAGTAAGGTTAGGGTTTCTTTCCGTTACGATTTCTTACAAGTTTGATGGTGTGTTAACGTGAGTAGAGTGTACGATCGTTTCATTACGAGTTTTAAGAAGTTCGGTCCGAAGTTGTCATACACTTGGTACTTGAAGGTCTACAAGTTCGACCTATGTCTTTTCCGTCTCCTTGGTCTCTAGTTTAACGGTTGTAGGTGACCTAGTGACTTTTTCGTTCTCTGAAGGTCTTTTTGTAGATGAAGACGAAGTGACTGATGTGGTTTCGGAAACTGACACACCTAGTGTTGTTTGACCTTTTAAGACTTTCCCTACCCTTATGGTCTGGTGGACTGGACGGAGGACTCTTTAGACATACGTCCAGTTCTTCGTTGTCAATCTTGACTTGTATTTTGTTGTCTAACCAAGGTTTAGTTTTCCTCATGCAGTTCCGATATATTCAGTGGGACGAATAAACTGAATATACGTCTCATGTAGTACGTTTTACGGCCCGACCTATTTCTGTTCGACCTTAGTCTTGACGACCCTCTTTATAGTTATTGGAGTCTATACGTCTACTGTGGTGGGAATACCGTCTTTCACTTCTTCTTGATTTCTCGGAGTACCAAAAATTATCCATCTACATTTATGTCCCCATTTACATGTAAAGATTTAATAAGAGAGCGAAATGTACGACGTTTACAGATCTTTGTTATTGTGGAGTCGTTTGCATCACTTCTCTAGGACCAACGATTTATAGTAGGAGGGGATTTCCTTGGCCCCGAGGAACCTATTTACTAAGAAAGACCCCGACTCCATCTTTTTCATATTCTACCTTTGTCTTATAAACCAATAGAATTTTTTTATTCTCTCACAACGTTTTTTCTATTTTACTTTTGACCTCCCCTGAAAGTGTTCAATTTGGACCTTGTTAATCCCATAGTTTTATTTATTACTTTTATTAATAACATTTGGTGATAGATTTTATTCTTGGGAACTTTCGTATAATTATTTCTTTATTTATTCTCTTTCAAGAAGGAATGTCTTACGATTAATTATTTATATTCTACTTACTGTCCTTTTAAAAACGTGTTAAAACGTTAGTTGTCTCATTATAAGTTATTGACTAAGTTTGTTTTGGTAGTTACCTGAGATTTTGGTTACCTCCTTTCAGACTATTACTTGTCCTATTACGGTACCAGAGTTCTAAAGGGACGTTTAATGTATCGTTAATGTTTTTCCATTATCGTTGAACATGATTTCTTTAAACCATCCATATTCCATGATAGACTATACTTCTTCGTTCCTGTCATTTTATAATAAAACCCCAGTCAGGAAGATCTTTACGTATGGGACTGAGATTAATACTTCTTTTTGTCTGTTTTGACTTAAAATGTAAAATGTTTTATTACACCCAATGTCAGAAGTTCTTTTTTAGTTTTTCTTCAACCCCCCCATCCCTCCATATCCTTGATGAGGGTTAATTTCCTCTGTTTTCCATACTACTAGTTCGACCACTCTTTTATTAATACTTCCTCTAGTACCTCGATTGACTACTTTGATGACTAATACCTAATTTATTGTCATTGGTTATGTCATAATATTTCATTTCATTTCATTTTTAATTTTCAAGTTTTTTTTTAGTACTAATATATTCTTCTACTTTGTAATAATCCTTTTGGTTTGATTTCTTAAATTCTTGTTTCCTCGTACTACAAACGTTGAATAAAAGTTTTCAACCCACTTTAATTTGTGTGTATGTATTAAAGATACATACATGCATACGTATATACGGTCTCACGGTCCCCTACATATTCATCCCCCCTTCTTCCCTCCCTCTCACAAACACAATCAATGCCCTCTTTCCCTCCTTCTCTACCCCCCTTTTTCGTCACCCTGTTTTACAGTCGTTAACCACTAAGACTTTTTTTCTCATCTTTCTTCGAGACACATGATATAAAATGTTGAAAAGACATTTAAACTTTACTGTGGTTTTATTTATGAACTTTTATATATATAAAAGACCGACGAGAGACTTTTCAGACAACGTTTTTGTTTTCTCCTTATAACCGAAGGGACCGGGATGTGGTCTCCTTTCCGGTCATTGTTTCTCCTTGACATGGAGGAGGGACCTGGGGTTTCGTCGTCTGTCGTCGGGGTCACTCGACCCTGTGAACCACAAGGTACGGAGATGGTCCTATTGTAATCCCTGACTCAACTAGGTAGTGGATTGCGAAGAGTGGTGTGTCGTCGTAAACATCCTGTCTTGGAAAGACTATCAGACACGAAATGTGTCCCTAATTACGGTCGTGACTCATCGTCGTGAGGGAAAGAGTGGTTGACTCCCCACCCCTTTGATACTACAGGGGAAGGGTGAGGTCGAAACGGGTCTCCGTATGGGTCAATATCCTTGATGATCTGTTGTATTTTTCTCATTCGAAGACCAAAGGGTCGTTCTTGTAGTCTTGTTATTTAGAGACTGTTGTCTCCCGTTTCCCCTTTAATTCCCGAATTCTTCATTCTTTCGATCCTGTTTTTATAGTAAATTTAGACATATTTGTCATGACTCGAGTGACGACTCCACTCGAGTATACACATTATACACTTTGGACAGTCTTCGTTGAATTCTTTTCGTGACTCTAGAGTTTTGTGGCGTCTGATGGTGGTTCCAAGGTGTAGTAGAGGACCCATTGTACGTGTACTCTGTTTGGTCTTGTCGTATGTTTCAGTATTTCTGAAACCTTTAATTTGGAAATAACCTCATTTTTGTCGATTGTATTCCGTCCAGTCCTGCATGTCAGACTTTGATTAGTCCAACTGACAGTCGATTTTTCTTTAGTGTACAAGTGTATTCTTTTTTTTTTTTTGTTTTTTTTTTGAAGATCGTAAGAGGTCTTCAAAATCTGTCCTTGGACGTAGAGTATTGTGTTATAAGTTTCACAGTTCTTATGTTAGGTTTTAATTGTATGTTTATTAGTTCTTTTGGATTGCTCGGGAGTTCCTCATTCTGTCCGATTCAGTGAAGTCAGGACAGACTGAGAAACTCTGGGAAACCTGACATGGGGAGGTCCGAGAAGACAGGGACCCCTAAGAGATCCGTTCTTGTGACCGGACCCGACGGTGCGGGGTAGGTCCCATAAAAGGGCTGGGTCCCTAGTTTGGGTTCAGTGAATACAGAGGACTTAACCGTCCGTTCAAGAAATGGTGATCACAGTGGACCCTTTAGGGTCCTTTATTCTACTTTACACGGTTGGTGTTCTACTGGGTTTTCAACCTTAAGAGTCTTTTTATCAAATTTAGTGCTATGTTTTTCCCTTTCGTCTGTCAAAACTTTTTTTCCGTTTCTATCTGTACGAGTCGTTTCTTTTTGATTGATGAAAAATTCTTACCTTTAAATATGGCTTTTTGTGTTATTACCTTCAATTTTAAGTGATCTCCCCGATTTGTCATCTTACCTATGTAGTCTCCTATCTCAGTCACTTGAACTTCTGTCTATTAAGTTAGGTTTGTTGTCTTCCTTTTTTTTTTGTCCCTCTTTTACTCGTCTTAGTATTTCTATAAAGTCTGATATAGTTTTCTAAATCATAAGGACAATACATTCTGAGTATCTACGTCTTTTTATAAACTTCTTTGTAAAATTACTTTAAAATTTACTTAAATTTAAAATTTAAAGTAAATTTACTTTTAATTTAAAAATTACTTTAAAAATTACCGATTTTTAAAGGTTTCACACCACTTTTTCCATTTGTATGTCTAAATTCTTAGTTTCACTTTCGGTTTGTTTTCCTCGATTGTTGTTTTTAAAAATTACTTTCTGTAAAAATTTCATAATTCTCTTTTTGACAACAATGACAAGTCAACGGGTTAGTGCAGACTGAGAAGTGTTGGGGCACCTGACTTCGTGCGTTCCGAAGGGACAGTAAGTGGTAGAGGGTCTCGAACGAGTTGATTCAAGTAGCTCAACCACTACGGTAGGTTTGTGGAAAGACAGCAGGGAAAGAGGAGGACGGAAGTTAGAAAGGGTCGTAGTCCCAGAAAAGATTACTCAGTCGAGAAGTGTAGTCCACCGGTTTCAAAGTCGAAGTTGTAGTCAGGAAGGTTACTTGTGGGTCCTGACTAGAGGAAATCCTACCTGACCAACCTAGAGGAACGTCAGGTTCCCTGAGAGTTCTCAGAAGAGGTTGTGGTGTCAAGTTTACGTAGTTAAGAAGTCGTGAGTCGAAAGAAGTGTCAGGTTGAGAATACAGGTATGTACTGATGACCTTTTTGGTATCGGAACTGATCTGCCTGGCAACAACTGGTTCATTACAGAGACGAAAAATTATGCGATAGATCCAACCAGTATTGAGCGGAAGGTTCCTCATTCATAGAAAATTAAAGTACCGACGTTAGTGGTAGAAGTCACTAAAAACTCGGGTTTTTTATTTCAGTCGATGACAAAGGTGACAAAGGGGTAGATAAACGGTACTTCACTACCCTGACCTACGGTACTAGAATCAAAAGACTTACAACTCGAAATTCGGTTGAAAAAGTAAGAGGAGAAAGTGAAAGTAATTCTCCGAGAAATCAAGAAGTGAAAGACGGTATTCCCACCACAGTAGACGTATAGACCCCAATAACTGTTCAATTTACATGTCTTTTACATGAAATCTTCGTTTCCACTTTATCTCTGTAGGATGCTACTTTCTTTTAATTCTCTTGAACAGTGGTCATCTGGACGAATTTTTCTTTACGATGTCTCCCTTAAAGGACCGTCGGGTCGTCAATCCTGAACCGTGAAAGTGACGGTCTCCGGTCCATACTAGGGATCAGTCCCTTTGCTCTAGGGTGTTCGGAGTGTCGTACCGGTTTGACAAAATTAAAAAAAATATATATTTTACGATGGTGTTTCACTTTTTAACCAGTATATTAAGTAAACCTTTGAAAAATTTTCTTATTTCTTAAAGTTATTAATAGAATAATAAAGTTCTTATAAAAATGATAATAAAATAAGAATAAAATTAAGAATAACCAAATAATAAAGTTCTTTAAAATTGAGTTCCTATTAGTACTTTTCTTTCTTGTTTCAACCTTCTGAGTAAAAGGTAAAAAGTTTTAATTAATGTACAATTACACTCATCGTCGAAATAAGTATTTCGAAACAACCGTTTTGTGCAAAACAGTTACCCTGTCTACAAGTCACTCTCCCTTTCTTCCTTCAATTCTTTTGCAAAGTTCTTCCTCTCTTATTAGTTGACACAGTTTGTGACGACTCTCAATGTCACAATCCTCTTAACTTTTGACTAGTGGTCAATACTTAGTGTACTACCACCCCACTGCACTTGTCTATTCACTCAATCACAACTTCACACACAATCAGCGAGTCAAGACAGGTTGAGACGCTTGGGTACCTGACATCGGACGGTCCGAGGGACAGGTACCTTAAGAAGTTCGTTCTTATGACCTCATGTAACCGTAAGGGAAGAGGTCTCCTAGAAGGGTTGGGTCGCCAGTTTGGGTCCAGAGGGTGTAACGTCCACCTAAGAAATGGTAGACTGGGACACATGGATTCCATGATTTTCTATCATTAATTTGACGGACCTATTATCTAATTTTAGACATCTTAACAGTCTCTAGGATAAGTAGAGAAAGGTTTTGTCTTTAAACAGACAGAACCGAATAAATTCTTTTTTTTTTTTTTTTTTTTCTTGAAGATCACGGTTCGTCATTTATTCATAGACTAGATCAAAGTGAAGTAATTTGCAGATGGAGACCGGGGTCTTTTGTCGAGTAGTAAACGTTGTTTTCCTTGTGGAGTTATAGACACTCTGTACGGGACACAAGTCCCTGACGCTAGGATTTGACGGAACCGAAGGAGTTAGAACGTGTGATGAAGTGTGAAAATAAGAGGGAGAGTCGAATTGAGTCGAGGTGAAGGTGACTGTAGAGAAGGACCAGGGAATTAGATTACACATCGTCCGAATGGAGGGTCAGTCAAGAATCAAATGGTAGAAGATGAGGGTCTGAGTCCTCAGTGACGAAGAGTCGTGTTTCCCGTATTGAGTCAGGTCAAAAGAAAAAAACGTCATATCGAAAACCCCCCACCGAAAAAAAAATTAACCTCCTATTAACGAAATCTTACGACACCACAAGAGACGGTATGTAGTTACGGTTAGTCGATAGATAGATAGATAGATAGATAGATAGATAGAACCTTAGAGTGAAAGATACGAAACAGGATTGTCTTTGGGTCGGATACGTCCAGAACTTCCGTCCGACGTCTTCTCTCCAGAAAATGACTATAAATAACTAATCTCGACTTTATCGTAGATCTTTATTTTTCATATAAAGATTGTCCTGGTTTTCTTCTACTAGGGATGATGTCTCCTGTAATTGTATTTTGTGCTAGTGGAATCAACAATTCATGTGTCTTATACTTGTGTTTATCATTCAATTTGACTTCTTTATGATTTTCTGATACTTACCACAAAGAACAAACATTTCTGTTCTCATACTGTTTCCGTTACCCTTACAATCCATGGGAACACAATTTTGTCACTGGTTTTAATCAGTATTATCTTTTATTTCAAGTTGACTCCTAAGAATTTACTTAGATTTGTCTAAGTCATAGTACCGAGTGTAATCACCTTTTTTTTAAATTCACTGTGGATAATTTCTTGTCAGTCACTGATTTTGTAAAAAAGTAGTTTATTTGATCCAAAAGAGAGAAAGAGGAAATAGATTTGTATCCGTTAGGACCCCCCTTTTAAAGGAAGGAAATAAATTGTCAGACCTTTCTCGGATCATCTTTCTTACTTCGTAGATAAATAAAGAGTATTAGACGAGCTACGTATGTCTCTCCTGCAATGCTTCGGTACTGGTGATAAGTCAAGTCAAGTCAAGTCAAGTCAGCGAGTCAGCACAGGCTGAGAAACGCTGGGGTACTTAGCGTCGTGCGGTCCGGAGGGACAGGTAGTGGTAGAGGGCCTCAAGTGAGTCTGAGTGTGGGTAGCTCAGTCACTACGGTAAGTCGGTAGAGTAGGAGACAGCAGGGGAAGAGGAGGACGGGGGTTAGGGAGGGTCGTAGTGTCAGAAAAGGTTACTCAGTTGAGAAGCGTACTCCACCGGCTTCATGACCTCAAAGTCGAAATCGTAGTAAGGAAGGTTTCTTTAGGTTCCCGACTAGAGGAAGTCTTACCTGACCAACCTAGAACGTCAGGTTCAAAGTAGATTAAGTGTACGTGAGTACGTGAGTGCACGTGTCTCCACACGACTAGATCAATAGTTAGATATGGGGACACCGTCGGAGTACTGTTTTCGACACTGTCGACGGGGTGGTGTCACGGTAAACGTCAGTGACTTACTCCACTCCGAGACACTAGGTATTTTACTTTCATGGGTACAAAAACCGTATCACTCAATTGATCGTCTCCGTTGAGGATACTTCTCTCCTTTACGGAGTCCCTTACATGATAGTCGAAATTAGGTTTTCGGGAAGAATTGACCTCAGGTAAGTACCGAAGTCCTTAGAAGTTTGAAGGGTTTTAACAGTCGTTTTAAAACACAGTCATATAAAACGACCTCTTTTACAAGTATCGGATTAAAACCCTCAACCGTTGGAAGAAGAGATTACCTGAACAAAAAGTCAGTGAGTCAGTATAGGTTGAGAAACGTTGGGGTACCGGACGTTGTGCGGTCGGAAGGGACAGGAAGTGGAAGAGGGTCTCGAACGAGTTTGAGTACAAGTAACTTGACCACTACTGTAGGTTGGTAGGGTAGGAGACAGTAGGGGAAAAGGAGGACGGAAGTTAGAAAGGGTCGTAGTCCCAGAAAAGATTACTCATCCGAGAAGCGTAGTCCACCGGCTTCATGACCTCGAAGTGGAAGTTGTAGTCAGAAAGGTTACTTATAAGTCCTGACTTTAGGAAATCCTGTTTGATCTATCATTGATAAAATCCGAAAGACCCAGTGTACCAGAAACTCCCTTGATGAGTTTGAGATGGTGGCATTCGTGTTTTCGTTAGTGTTTGTTGTTATTTACTTGTCCGTACCGACACAAGGTCATTTTGAAAATAAATATTTTTGTCACGTCCGACCTAAACCTGGTGCCTGACGTCAGACGGCTTGGGACACATTAGGTAGTGTGAGAATCAGTAAGGGAAGATACTTAGTTCCTGAGACTTTAAGTTTAGAAAGATTGATGACTCGTTAAAAATTTATGTAAACTTCTATGGTTTCTCTGTCTGAGTAAGAAGAAACTAGCTGAGTTGAATTTTGTTGAGAATCAAATAATTAATTGTCAAACCCTCCAATCTTCCGGTCAGTGTTAGCTCTTCCAACTTAAAAGACGAGCCCCAGAGTCTCTGACTTTAGTCCTACAAGCCTCCCGGTGTAAGGAAACACCTCCGAGTTCCCTTCGCAAGTAAAGGTTCGAGTGAGTCCGACGACCGTCTTGGGTTGAAGGACACCAGCGTCCTGATTCTACGGATAAAGTAACGGAGACAGTCGACCCTCGACGAGTGTCGTAGATCTTCGACACACGGAAGGAACGATGTACCTAAGGAAGTGGAAGTTTCGGTTCTTTATACTTTGAAGAGAAGAACTTGGACTTAATCTGTTTCGGTGAGGGGTTTTGGAAACGTTTTGTCAGGGAAGAACTGTATATGTGGGATGATATATATTTTCTCTAATTGATTATTCCTGGATGATATGTCGTGTCCCTTGAGGTGAGTTATGAGATATTACCGAATGTACCCCTTTGTTTGATTTTTTCTCAATCTATGTATACATATTGACTAAGTGAAACGACATATGGACTTTGTCTATCTTGTGACATTTAGTTGAGATGAGGTTATTTTTTTAGAAAATTTTTTGTTATCCCCCCTTTTTAGGGAAGAACTATATATAGAGAACGACTTTATCGATTCTTTATGTTAGGAATTCGAAGGATCTTCAGTTGACCAAACTGACACTTTGATTTTAGACACTCCGTGTACGAAGTAAAGAACTTCCTCGGAAATCACATTGACTTATAAGACTGGAAAACTAGAAAGACTTCAAAATCGTTTTCCAATATGTCGTGTGGGAACCGAAAAACAGACACAATGTGAAAGTCTTCGTTAAAGAACTGAAATTGTAAGAAACGGTATAGCTATCCGAGTTTTAATTGATTTAGTAGATCATGAGTAAAGACAAATTGTTCGGAAAAGAGTTAAATGGAAAACAAGAGTAGAAAATGATATTCATCGTTCTTTTTTGGTCCGTCATGAAAGTTGTAAAACCAACCTCAAGAGGAACCGATATCGATAGATAGGTTGAAGTAGTAAGTCCAAGACGAACGTATAAGTTTCGGGGTTTTCTCTTAGGGAGAGCTCAGTTTAGGGAGTTTAAAATTTTAGAAAAAACGGTCCTTCTCTAGTTAGGGAAAATTCTCGAGTAGACTAATCCGTCCTAGGTGACTCCTATTAGAAAGAAAGAATTTTAATTAAGACTTCTGTTATATTAGATTAACGTCTTCCTAGAGTAATATGAGTACCCAGTGTAGGTGTGAGTTCCTCTCCCCGTCCCTTAGAACCCACGGTGTAATCTTAAGAAGGATGTCCCTGATAATACGTCGTTAAAACTTTAATGAAAGATATATGATATCCTCCACAACAAGTCATCGATTCAGTACAGGTTGAGAAACTCTAGGGTACCTAATCGTCGTGTGGTCCGAAGGGACAGGAAGGGGTAGGGACGAGGTCTCAAACGAGTTTGAGTACAGGTGACACAACTACTACGGTAGGTTGGTAGAGTAGGAGACAACGGAGGAGGAGGAGGACGGGAGTTAGAAGGGGTCGTAGTCCCAGAAAAGATTACTCAGTCGAGAAGTGTATGCCACCGGTTTCATAGCCTCGAAGTCGAAGTCGTAGTCAGGAAGGTCACTGATAAGTGTCAACTAAAGGAAATCCTGACTGACTAAACTGGAGGAACAACAGGTTCCCTGAGAGTTTTCAGAAAGGGTCGTGGTGTTAAGTTTTCGTAGTTAAGAAGTCGTGAGTCGGAAGTAATACCAGATTGAGAGTGTAGACATGTACTGATATCCTTTTTGATATCGAAACTGATATACCTGGAACTTGTTTGCTCATATATGTGACCACTTCGATCTCCTGTTTAAAAAGTGACCTCTTTACTTTATGTTTATGACTTACTCCTTTCCGATCCTTCGACCTAAGTTTGACCTGTAGAATGTCACTTGAGTACTAAAAAATTACATAAAACGAATAAAAAACCAACCAACCAAATAGGGAGGTCGGGGTTGAGACAGAAGACTTTGTCAGATCTTCTAATTGTGGAGTCGTTGTTACTTGTATTCATCACGGGATCTAGAACTAAACATTTATCTTAAAAGTTAAGTTCTCTCGGTACCTTACGATCTTTTTAGTCTTGTCTTATCATGTTCCACTCGGTCCTTGTAAAACAACACGGTCTTACATTCTTTCATGGGGGCTTTACTACCCCTATACTGTTTTCCTATCTTTGGTCACATTACCTCAAAGATAATTTCTTTTTCGAGACCTTTATAAGTCCCAAACCTTTCTTTGTGTTTACAAAAAATTTACTTAAGTAAAAAATCTCAATATAAACGTCAATATTGGTGGTTAATGTTGACGAACTCCTTTATTTTTATATGGATTTTAAGTGTCAAATATTATAAAATACGGATTCTTTGTTATAAATGGTAATTTTTCTGTACTGATTTTATAAAGTAAAGGTTTATTATTCCCGTTAAAAAACCTCTCCAAAATATAGTCTTATTGATGTACATGATAAGTTTGTATTTATTTCGTAAACTTTCATGGAAAAAGGGTTTTAAGGAATATTTTAAAGATTAGAGGCATTAAGTTCATGTTAGTATCTCTTTACCAGGTGATTTTACAGGTTCACAATTGTCCCAGGGGACTCGGACAGGAGAGGGTGAAATCGGTTCGTTAATACTTTATTTACCGTGTCTTGACAAAATTTACCGACTTCCATTTCATACCCAGATGCTCAAATTTTTTATCTCTTTTTGTAAGAGACCCTGAAGGGACCACCAGGTCACCAATTCTGAGACGTGAAGGAGACGTCTCGGGACCCAAGTTAGGGACCAGGCTCTTCATTATAGGGTGTACGACACCCCCCCGTTTTTTTTTCTCTTTTCTTTTTGTGAGAGACTGACCTTCATTATATGATTTTAAGACCAAATCTTATTTACTCAAAATCTACTGTTATATTGATGTCAAAAATTTCATACGAAAAGTTACCAAATTCCCAACTAAGAACAAATAGGAACAGGATGGAAGGATCACTAAATTTGGACTTCTTCATTACAGGGTAAAAGAGTCTATTATATTCGTTATTTAGGGTACTTGAACTCTAGTCACTAGAGGTATAAAATTTCTTTGTCGTCTTGGACTAAAAGTTTCTTATAGAATATTTCTCGAAGTTATATCTTTTGTCTGTTTTGACCTTAGAGAGACCGACTTCCTCCGGGGGGACGGGGAGTGAGGGTGAGACTCCGGAGCGTAAGGTGAGCTGATCGAGGTTTGTTATGGAATATATTTCCAAGAGCACACTAGTCTTTTTTTACAAAAAGTCTACGTATTTTCTTTTTTCCATATGTTTTTAACTTTGGAATTAACGCTAATATAAACCCAACATCTTAATACTCATTAAAAAGGAAAAGTTTAAACATTGTCAGTTATTTTTAATGACAACTTTTGAGTTATTTGATCAAAAATTTTCATATTTATGAGAGGGACATTACGTCATACATTGTCTTTATATATATATATATATATATGTGTGTGGTGATCTTCATATGGGGGGTTTTTTATGTATGTAAGTGTATTTCTGTATTTCTCTATTTTTAGATTGTTATATTGTTAAATTATTGTATTAATCTTTCCGGACAAATATAAACTTCATGTATTATAAAATAGTATTGTCTAGTCTATATAAATTATCAAAGAGAATTACGAGATAACCAACTTGAAAGGTCATTTCGGTGTTCAATAATTAATGTGAAGCTTAGTCTTTTTTCAAAATTTTCAATTGTTTTTCACAGGGTACTTTAGACGAAGGAAGTTTATTATTATGAACGTAAAGATTTTGGGTAATGAGTTCAGTTCCTCATGTTAATTCGATTTTTATCGTAAAAGATTTATTTATCAGTTAATATAAACGAAGACTCTTTACCTCTCTCATTCATAAATGGTACTAAAACTTTATTTTTATCTCTATTGTAATCTGTTCCAACCCTCTCAATGTCATGATTCAATATTATGTGTCAACAAAAAGTGTATAACCATTAATTGAATTATAAAATTAAAGGATATATAGATGTGTCTAAATAGGTGGAAGTGAGATGAAAGGGTTATTAGAATGATATATATATATATACAAGTCAGTAATTCAGTACGGACTGGGAAAACTGGGGTACCTGACATACATCGAGTGCTCCAAAGTCAGGTATCCTAAAAGATCCGTCCTTATGACCTGAAGCAACGGTAAAGGAAGAAGTCCCCTAGAAGAACTGGGTCCTCAGCTTGGATGTAAAGAACGAAACATCCGTCTAAGAAATGGTGACTCGGTGGATATACACACGGACGCACGATTCAGTGAGTCAGTACAGGTTGAGACGCTCTGATACCTGACATCGGGCGGTCCGACGAGACAGGGACCCTATAAGGTACGTTTTTATAATCTCACCCCAAAGGTACAGGAAGAGGTCTCCTAGAAGGGTTAGATCCCTAACTTAGACACAGAGGACGCTGAGGACTGGACGTCCCCCTAAGACAGGGTGACTCGGTGTTTTATTCGGGTGCACGTACACGTACGCACACACACTTTGACTTTGACGTCCTTATCGGTCTATGTCTTGGTGGTCTACGGAAAGAAGAGCTTTAAAAGAACCGATTTTGGATTTAGGTGTTTCAGAATCAAAAATATTACATTCTTCGGGACTTGTCGACTTTAGTAACCATTCTCGAATCTTTGATCGTTTTTTATATATATATAGAAAAGGAATGTAAAAATTTCTTTTTAACAGACACCATCGGTATTTGATTTTTTCTTATTCAATTTATTCTCAAAAATTTCGAAAGTAAAGATGTTTGAGTAACAAATTTATTTCAAACCCTAAGGTTTTTTCGAAGTTTAGTTTGTCTATTTTTGTCTTGCTAAACTCACAATTCTGTCTCTCCGACTAGACCTCGTGACAGACGAAATAAAGGAATAGTAGTAGTGAGATTTTTTTTGTAGAAACCATCTTAGAAATCTCTCCACTAAAATTCTACTCCCCTCTCTTTGAGATCACCTTATGTACTTCCCTTTTTTTTGTGATAAGTTCGGTGCTAAAGTTATGTTAACGTATATCGTAATACAAATTCAAAATGGACTTACGACAAACTTGGTAGATTGTGTGTGACCTGTGAGTTACTTGTCGGTTATTTGTTTTCCTCTCCGTACTCTGACGTCGGGAGTCATCCTGACTCTCCATAAAGTCATCTGAAGTCGTCTCCCCTCAAACTTTATGTGACGTAATTAAATATCGTCTTTAATACCGTCCTTGTTATTCGACACTTATTTACACGCACCTTAATTAATTTAAGTGATTTTATAAGAGCCAGTATGCATGGAACCATAACCGGTATAGGTGTTATATGACCAGAGGAAAATATGTAAGGTAATGAAGTTTTGGTAGAGACAGTTAGTGAAACCGGACTCTCGAAGGTCTATGCTGTTCATAGTACAGAGGGCACAATGACATGACATTACTGAACTAGACTACCGATTCATTTTTTTTTTTTAAGACAATTCTGTATCTTATACAAATATGAAAGTCAGGTAATTCGTGACAGTCTTTTTTTTTCAGTAAGTTGATATGTTCAACTATTAAATATTTTAGTCCTCGTAGTTGGAGTTTTCCCGGGAGTTGTGGTCACCGATAGGATAATTCGAGAGGAGAGTGAGAGGTGTCGTTAGGTAATTTTTGAAGAGATGAGTGAAATTTAGAAGTTGGGTTTGTTGAGGGGGAGAGATCAAGAACTAAGAAGGACTAAACAGGGTCTTCTTTGTATATTCCTGACGGAGTCACACGAGAGTAATGACAATATTTACATAGACGAAGACTTGAGAAGAGAAACTAATGTTACTACTTTTACTTGGAGAAGGACGGGTTCCGTATAGATGGATATAAGACCTAGGGTGGGGAAGGTCAGAGGAGCCCTTGGATACTGATTGGAGAGAGAGGAGGGGAAGAGTCGATTCGACAGATTTGTTCAAAAGTAGAGGAGGGAATAAAGAGATCGTGGGTCCACCGTGATCACTATTTCTTAGACCGGACGGTTAGGTCCTCTGTGTTCTCTACACTCAAGTTGGGGACCCAGCCCTTCTAGGGGACCTCTTCCCTTACCATTGGGTGAGGTCATAAGAACGGACCTTTTAAGGTTCCGGTCTCCTCGGACCGTCCGATGTCAGGTACTCAGTGACTCTCAGCCTGTGTTGACTCGTATGTGTATGTGTGTCTCATAGGAAAAGTGGGAGTGGTGGGGTGACTTTCACTAGGACGGTGACACCGATATCACCTACGACACCACTGGTGGGTGTAGTTAGGAAAGTCCTGACTTCATGAGTAAGGGGTCGAAGGTCCTAAACCGGACGACCACCGAATGTCGACTTCAGAGTCCTTAAAAAGACTCAACGTCTCTTGAGGGAGTAAGTTCCAATACAATGATAGGGTTTCGTCGGGTGTAAATTCCTGACCAGTTACATGTCATTTTACCGGGTCGGGAGACTAAGTTGACCCTTATGGAGTCTTCCCAATAAGGTCGAAGTCTAGAGGGACACCTTTAGTCAACTCCAACGACAACGTTGGTGGACCGTTAAGTCAAGGAGGTAGAAGGATTACGACAAAAGGAGTGTCGAAGAGAGTATCCCCGACTAAGGTCTTCGTGAGGAGTTGTTTAGAGGATGTACGTTTAGGACTTCGAAGTTTTATACAGAACCCTCTTAGTTTGATCTCTCCCAACTATAGTTTTCATCTGGATACCTCGATAAGGTTTTATTCTAAAATCTCACTGCAACTAGTACCTGACTAGTTGATTCCCAATCGTTACTCCGGGGGAAGAGACCACCCTGGATCAGGGACTACCCGACGTCGCCACGTTGACGTAACGATCTTGACAACCACTCTGCCTTCCGTGACCGACCACGTTATAAAGTCCGTAAACTCTCGTTTCCTTTTCTTCATTAACTTTCCTGATACCTTGATCCATCGATAACGATCCCCGTCATTTATGTTACTTTTTTCATTTACTTTCCGACTCCTACCAGTAGTGGTTGATTTCTGATATCACGCCTTCGACCTCCCAGGGAGACCGTCGTATATTTCTGTCCCAATAACAAGAGAGTCCATTCACGACACGTCAGTGACTAGGGTGTTTCGTCCACAAAGATGGAGATAATCCTTCCTTCTGGTTTTAGTGACCTGTAAGTGTACATTTAGTTGTCGTCGTATAAATGTACGAATTTGGTCTCGATACAATTAAAAGATCAGGAGACAGAATTATGTCAGGGTTCCCTGGACCTACTGGACCTGTTATGTTTCCTTAAGTGCGACCAGGGTCTAGAGGTACTATCGTACAATTGACAATAGCCCACTCGTTCTACATAGTTGATGTAGCCAATCTGTACGAGAGGTCCTCTACTCTTCATTTTGCATCTTTTCTAGTCCTCCGACTCTTTTCTTCTATACCCCTACTAGGTACATTTGTCTGTTTGTTTTCATCTTAAGTTTTTACTTCGAGAAACATAGTGTACAATTAGGGTCTTTCGTAGTTTGAATTTTCTCCGTTACTTGGTGGTACGTCTGTTTCACTCCACCGGTCAAGTCAACTGTAATCGACCGAAAACAGTAGTAGATGAGATGAGAATTACGTCATCCGAGTATTTACTTGACCGCCACCACCATCTTCCCTACTTTCAGTGTGTGTCCTTCCTGTTGTCGAGAGTTCCAATTGGATTGATGACGACTTCCCGGATGGACGATTGTCTCCTGATACCATTCGGGGACGGGTTTTAGTTATGATCCGATTGACTGTACATTTTATACTTTTTACTGTCATTCACATGACCCTTTTTGTCTCCCCTTCCGTTTCATCCATAGTTCCCCCGTTCTTATTTACAGAATTTAGCTCACCAGTCCTTCATTTACTGACTTCACAGATAGTCTATTAACTCTCTCATTCAATGTATCTATAATAGACCTTTAATGATCTTTCCTAGACGTCGTTTTCTTATAAACCATATAAGGGTTACACCGACATTGTTTCTCTCGTTTTCCTTGGTTTCCAGTCTTCCGTCGTTCATCCGACCACGTCTCTCGGTACATTCGGTGGTTTTCCTGGAACCAAAGTGAGAGAAACCTTCTTTACTCTCCTTTAGGTCGTCTCGTAAAACTCCACTCTTTACTGTGTTAGACTGGATGTGACACGTCTTGGTGAGAAAACACGGACCTGGTAAAGTATCAGACTCCAGATACCCCGGGAAGAAACGTACAAAAAATTTGTGTAATTTTTTTTTATGTGGTGTGTGTGGTACCTTTAGTAAAAATTTCTTGATATTTTAAAAAAAAAGTTTAAACACTGTATTATACACTCGAAGATCTGATTACATAGTTCATTGATACGGATCTCCGTCCAGATTATCGATGACATTAAAGTTTCGTCACTACTCGTACTTTCACTTTCACTTTACAATCAACGAGTCAGTACAGGTTGAGAAACGTTGGGGTACCTGATGTCGGAGATAGGTACCTTTAGAGATCCGTTCCTATGACCTCACCCATCGACAAGGGAAGAGGTCCCCTAGAAAGGGTGGGTTCCTAGCTTTGACTCAGAGGGCGTGACGTCCGTCTAAGAAATGGTAGACTCGTTGGTTCCTTCGTAGACATTGTTACCATTGTACAATGCTTTTATAGACTTTAGAAGTCCACATGGACACTGAAACAACAGACGAAAGTGTTAATTTCCTTCACGATTTAAAGTCGATCTCCAATTACTTTCCTTTCTTTAATAATAAATCCAAGTGTCTTTAACCCTCTTGGTCTATGACTTGAAGATTCGGTTCGGTATCTTAAAATTTATTGATAATAATTATTTAATTTACTGTTCCATTTAAAAATATAAAGAACAATAAATCAACGATTCAATACACTGGGGTACCTGAGTTGTATTTGGTACTCCAGAAAACACTGGGGTACCTGATATCGGGCGGTCCAAGGGGACAGGTACCTTAAAGGGTCTATTCTTATGACCTCTCCCAACGGTAAAGGAAGAGGACCCCTAAAAAGGTTGGGTCCCTATCTTGGACGTAGAAGACGTAACCGTCCACCTAAGAAATGATGACTCGGTAGTCCCTTTGGATCATCTTTCTTAAGAGTTCCTTAAGACCTCATGTGTGTGTGTGTGTGTGTGTGTGTGTGTGTGTGTGTATTGTTGGTATTTTTTCTTATTTTAAAACGGTAAACGTTGTTGTCCTTCTCTGGTTCTCCCATGATACGAATGACTTTATCCAGTCTGTCTCTTTCTGTTTATGATATACAATAGTTAACATAAACCTTAGATTTTTATTTTGTTTATTTATATTACGTTGTCTGATTCTCTATATTTCTTGTTTGAGTACCGATGGTCACTCTTCTCCCCACTCCTCTGTCCGTTCTATCCCCGTCTCCTATTTCTCTATGTTTGATGACAGATATTTTATTTATTCTACACTCCTATATACATGATATATATATAACGTGTCGTGTCCCTTCTCGTGGTTATGAAATATTATTGAAATTTACCATATATTAGATATTTTTATAACTTAATGATAGATTATTTTGACTTTGATAATAATATTTAGTTGATATAAAATTAAAATTTTTTGTCCATCTCTTAGTTTAATTATTAGTTTCGGGTTTTATATTTTAAAGAGATAGTGTCTATTTTTACTAGTGAAAAAAATTTTTCGACATAAGCCGATAGCACAGGAGATACTTACATTAAGACAACAGTCTTTTAATTAATTTAAGGAACTAAATAGGATTGTCCAGTTTGAGTTTTATTTTGACCGAAGTTGTCATTTTGTTAAAATTGTTTTACAATCCAGTAAATCAGGTTAAATGAAAGATTCAGATATTAAAATTCCGACTCTTTATTTATCCAATAAAGTAATTTTTTTTTTGATAATTGAGTACTATTGACACAGAAGATTTTTATCTTATATGTGTTTTTCAATCTTAAGGACATACAGATCAATCCGGACTCATTCCAATAAGGAGGACCAACCAATGGTTTAGGTTTAGTCTATAAATGGTTACTTTGACGAAAATAGGTGTCGGTGGTGATTGATCTTTGACGACGAGTTTTAAATACGACAAAGACCATTTTACTACTTTACGATCGACTATCAAAGACTTTATAAATAAGACGTTGTTCAGTAAGAATTACATGTTTAAGTCTCATGACTAAGGTTACCGTTTCTATTACGTTTGTTTCTGGACTCACTCAAGACTCCAATATTATACGCTGTTGCACTCCGTGAAGTGGTGTTAGGGGTTCTAGTCACATAGTTCCATCTACTCTTTGACTTCATGGGTTTGGTCTACGAGTACTGTTTCCTTCGATGCTTTCGCTTCCACTCCGGTGAGGGTCCCGGGGAGGAAGAATATTTTCTTTTCAGAGAGACCGGAGTACTGTAGGAAAGACTTTATGACCCTTTTTTGCTCCAGGAGTCGTTTTAAGACTGGTCTCAGGGTCTAAGTTTAATTCAGACATTCATCCGTAGTTATGATTATTTTATACTCCAGTGAACAAACTGGTTTGCACAGTCAACAAGTAAATAAGGGAGTTGAGGTTTAAGTGGGAAGTGACGAACGAGACGTTTTTACCTAAACTCGGGAAATTTATTAAAGGGACACGGTCAACCGTACTACGATTCAGAACAGGAATCTCTCACGACCTTTCCGTGACGTCCTCTTTCCCCAAAAGGAGGGACCTCGAACACACAAGGAGAACCACCCAAGGATGTGGTGTGTACCGAAGAGGTCAGAGGTTGGAGACGGTTGCCACGTCAACGAGGTTCTGGTCCGAACACTTCGCGTGTCGTTAGTCATCTGTCATCGTGGGACCTCTAAGGGGTCATGAAGGGAGTCTGTCAAAATATAGTCTCACTAGTCCACTTGGCTCAAAGACCGTTCATGAGGACAGTGTCTGTGCAGAAATAGTAAATCACTCGGTGTCGGAACGGGAGAGTTTATTCCAGATTTAGAGTTAGGACCTTCGGAGAAAGAATTTGTAGGATACACGATCCTCATTCCGACGAAGAGAATAAACAATAAGGATATAAGAAGTCTCAAGTGAAATGAAGAATCATCGGTTAGGGAGTAATGTGGTTAGGGTGCTATGTCAATCATAAAGAAATATCATGCGAAAGGGACAAGTTTAATGACACTAAAGAGAGAGAATTAGTCGGAGACTGAACGGTTTTAGAGTTCACTAATTAGTCCTTGACTCTTTCGATATCCGGTAAATCAGGTTAAAAAATTTATATACTTGTTTGTCCAGTCTTAAAGCTACTAATCAGTCGGTTCTGACGATTTGGCTTCAGATATTTCTCTCTTTTCTTACTTGGTTAATCTAGTGTCCCACATAGAAAGAATTGTCATAAGGGTAAACCTCTGTCAATTAAAAGAAGTCCTTGGTACTTTCTAGTTCGTGAAATTCGTTATTGAAAAGAAAAAAGACCACTTGGTAAAAACAAAGGTTTCCCTTTACTTTGAGACTTCTTGCGTCGTTTTAAATTCTTCTGTCCCATCACCTCTGTCCAGTCGCCGAGGTAAAGAGACCGATAGATGAGACGGTTTGACGAGATAAGTGTAAACCTCCCTTTATGTTTTAGGATGGTTAAGGTGTGATTATAAGTAGAATCAAAGTGTTCTTTCGGATTGTAAAAGGGAGACAGAGTAAAATACACGAGAGAAACGGTTGTGACTTTACTTTACAAGCCGTAGTTCGAGTGGTAAGGACCGGGTGAAACGAGAATTAAGACGATCGGTGTCTCAATTTTCCTGTCCTAATTCTTAGTAATCTGTGTCATGATTCCTCTTAATTTCCCGAACAAGTTCCCCGCATTGTAGACGAGGAGTTTAAGGACGGATTTGTTGATTCTAAGGCTAGTTTCTCTTCTCTCCCTTTCCCTTTCCGTTAGACTGTCATTTGACCTCAGTACTCCTTCACTTACAAGAGAGTCCCTCATTGAGACTGTGGTCTCCTTCCGAATCACTGTAACGTGTTAAGGAAGACACTTCAATAAGTACCCCGTTCACCCTTATATGCTCATATTCACCTCCCCTCACCCCTCCACTTCTAACTCCTAGGAAAATTCATCAAAAACGAGACGATCGTTTTGTTCGACCCTGTACGTTCTGTCTATTTGTGTCGACAAACCCCGACAGTGAACCCCGAGTCCTCGGTTCCACAGGACTATATCACTTTTCGCGTGGCCTTACACTCAGTCCTCCGGTCGCTAGGTTCAGGAGTGAGATAACGATTGATCGACACACTGCTACTCGTTCGGGAAACCGAAACGTTCTGAGTCAGAGGGGTAAAGAAAGGTTTAATCATCTACCTTGATCTTCTGTCGCGATACGTCTCTTCGAGGACTCTATCGCAAGTACATACCCGAAATATGGCAACGCCTCAGGACCAAAGGAGGTGACTTTTTGGACCTATTTATTATGAATGTCCTAACTCTACTTCTAATTTTTATTCTGTGTAAATACACGACGATCATGTCATATACTTTATTCATCAACGATAAAAATGATAAAGAAATGAAGGTTCCCGAGAAATTCTAATAAACTCCCCATATTTTAGAACTATCGATTGGCATTACTTATGTAAACTTAGTTTATGTACCTTATAAAGTTTAAATAATGTTCTGTTCAATCATATTCAAAGTGTACACAAAATTAATGATAATTGGTTTCACAAGTTCTCTTTATAGGAATGTAGAAAAAAGTAAAAAACGTGGGTGAGTGTTTTGAGTTCACGATACGGTTTATATTGATGATGATACAAGAACTTTTACATTCCGTTATTATCTCTTTTACATCAAAGTCTAACCGTACGGCAGAAGGATGTCTTAACCTACTTTAACAGACAAGGAAGGTCCATACATTTTATATAATAGATCACGAACCTTGTCCTGTTCTTTCACTCTTTGTGCTCTGTTCTGATAGTTTCCAAAGACATACTCTTATAGTTTTTTGTGACTAAATAAGGTACGACTTTATTTATAGGTCGATGAAGTTGTAAAATCGAAAATATGATTTCTTCTCTAAAGGTTACGTTTTAATTAATCCTGATATAGTGGATGACCGAATTATATGATTTACAATCCTTCGGTCATCATTGAAATGTTTTATTATATAGACAGTTTGTTTTGATTCCGGTGTCTTTTGAAGATAGGTCCTTAATTGTGATTTCGATTAGTTATTGAGAGGGTAATTTTACATATAAGAATGAATATTTATACTACTTTAATGACAGCAAGTTCACGTAACATTCAAAGTACTAAAATATACTAAAGTGTTCGTTCGAGGTACCATTTTCTGTTACTTGGATTTATAAATTTGTCATGTAAAGCATAGAAGGCTCCTAATCTCTTTATGTTAGTTCTTGTCGGTTGGTTACTCCTACTAATCGTTTTTGATTCAGGAACGAGATTAATAAGGATTGTCGAAAGAAATACTATACAATTCTTATTAAGTTCAGAATTAAGATTATCGTCTTATTGTCCTCGAGTAGTAAATTGTTTCTTATTTTCCACAACTCCCTCGTTGTTACCCTCTCGGGATCAAATCCGGAGAGATGTTTTCGTTGTAAAACCACCTTAAATTCGTATGCTTCTTCGATTGGTACAAACACTTATCCCTCGTCCGTCGTTCAGTATCTCTCTCGTAAGATTCGTCCTTTTTTCAGAACACATTTTAGGGAGTCGGTAAAACAACTTCGTTTGACTTTTTTTCTCTTCACCCGTCCCCGGTCTAGTGTCCTAAAATGTTTAGTACCGTTTCGTAAGTATTTAAAGTCATTTTAACGTAGTCCTGACATAATTCGTCAAACCGTCCATATCACCCCCTTTTCTCTGATGACGTCACGAGATTCACTCTAAATTCGTTCCTTCTACGAACTCAACTTAGGACTTCCTCCTTAGACCTTCTTTAACCTCTCCGTCCTTCGTGTACCTCATATCCATTCCTACTTCTTTCCTGGTTCATGTCCCCTTCCTTCCCTTTTTCACCCCTGTTACTTGATTGACGTTATTTTGAAGTGCGACACTTCCGTCTGTCTTTCTATTACTGTTGATATTTCAGGAAGCTTCAAATCCTCTTCTTATTTTTGTATTCTGATCTTTAATTCCTAAAGACTTTCTAGTGGGTTCTTACAATTTTACAGTCACATCCCCTCTTGGACTTCTGTCTTGTTTCCTTATATATTTCTGTCCCAGGAACCCTGAAGGGACCACCAGGTCGTCGATTCTGAGGTACGAAGGTTACGTCCCCCGGTCCCAAGGCTGGGACCAGGTCTTTGACCTAAGTTGTTTGGTGTTCATTTTCTAGAACGTACGACGTTTATTTTTAAGACGTACGGTGTTGATTTTTTTTTTTCTATGAGATGTAGTGTGTTCCTTCTAACTTCTATGGTGTACGACGTCGATTCTGGATCGTGTCGGTTTATGTAGTGATTTATGATTTTTTTTTTCTTTTTTTTTCCTTCCAGGAGGAATTTTTCTTTTCGATATCTTCTAAACATGTTTATTATCGACGGTTCAATACGTAATCTAAAGGGATCAAGTTTGTAGTTTTCTTTATTGGAGTTTTTTGTATTGTTATCCATCTTTATAGTCTTAATCTTTGACTTTCTGGACTTTCTATCTTTCATAGGTCTTTAATAATGTCTTTTCCTGATCTCACTAATCTTTTTATGGAGGGGTTTTCTCATGTTACCGGAGTACACCTTTTATAGGGTGTTTAGTTCTTAAGTATCCCTTTATGTAAGAGTTTCATCTTTCTGACGGGAATACTTTTGTCAATAGTGTAATCCGGCGATCGTCGATTTTTACTGCGAGTTCTCTACTGTGTCCCAAACTGTTTTGCTTTTGCCTGGTTGATCAGTCTTGAGATTGTTTTATCGAAGGACCTTTTGTCTTATACGTTGTGTACCTCACCTTTGAAGGAACTCTCCTAATGAGGATCTGGGTTCGGGGAACTTTGAGGGAACCTGGTATCCAAACGAGGTGATCGATGTTCGATAAGAAATTCCTTCACTCTTCTGAGTTCTTTTTAGATAAGTATCGGAGAGACAGTGGTCCGTTCCCCTGATTTTATTGTTCCTTCTCTAAGATCTGTGCTCTAGAGTTTGAAAATGACATTTCCCAGTCTAACTTATATACAATTCGAGACGTCCGGTATATATTAGAGACAGTACATAAGAAAGAGCAACTTAAGACAAAATGTTAGAAAATTGTCACATATTAAAAATCAAGTTCACGGTTTTTTTTTTCCGGTTTTGGTTGAGAACACAAATCAGAGAGTCAACACAAATTGAGAAACACTGGGGTACTTCACATCGGGTGGTCCGAGGAGGTACCTTAAGAGGTCCATTCTTATGATCTCATCCATCGGAAAGGAAAGAGGTCCTCTAGAAGGACTGGCCCCCTAGGTTAGACCAGAGGACGTAACGTCCGTTTAAGAAATGACAGACTCGGTGGTCCCTTCAGGTTGATTTGGTTTGGTTGATGTACACACACGACACGACAACGAAGTCAGCACAGGCTGAGAAAACTCTGGGACACCTGACTTCGGGTGGTCCGAGGAGACAGGTACCCTAAGGGGTCCGTTCTTATGACCTTACCTAACGGTAAAGGAAGAGGTTCCCTAACTTGGACACAACGAATACAGAGCACGTGACCGTCCACCCAAGAGATGGTGATCGCGGTGGACCCTTTGGTGGATATGAGGTCATATACGTTCTTTTTTTTTTTCGGTCCTTGATCTAAACCGGGAAGTTGGTTTAAACCGTCCGTTATGTCCTCTGAATTCTCTATACCCAAGTTAAGGACCCAGACCTTCTAGGGGATCTCCTCCCGTACCGTGTGTGAGGTTCTAAGAACTGACCTCTTAGGGTACCTGTCTCCTTAGACCGTCCGATGTCAGGTGTCCCAGTGTTTCTCAGTCTGTACTGACTTCGCTGAAGCGTCCTGGTGTCAAACGATTGTCAACAACATATCGTATTTTCTGTTTCTTGTATGGATGTATATTTTTAAAAATTCCTTTTACTCGTGTATAAGTCTGACAGTAACAACGTGACATTTTTATTTTAAGTTCTTTCGTATAGACAACGATAGTATATGTTACGACGTTATTATTTGAACAGGGACGACGATTCAATGAAGTCAGCACAGGTTGAGACACGCCGGGGTATCTACCGTCGGGTGGTCCGAGGAGGCAGGGACCCTAAGTGGTCCGTTCTTATGACCTCACACAACGGTAAAGGAAGAGGTTATTTGAACAGGGACCCGAGGGAATTACCGACTCACCCATTTTTTAGACGGACGTTATGTCCTCTGTGTCCTCTACCCCCAAGTTACAGTCCTTCTAGGAGACCTCCTCCTTTGCCGTTGGGTGAGGTCGTAAGAACGGACCTCTTAGGGTACCTGTCTCCTCGGATCGTCCGATGGTAGGTACCCCAGTTTTTCTCCCTTGACTTTTTACTGACTTGCTGATTCGTCCCTGTCCTAAGAAACCAGTAAAGGTACACACCTATATAGACAGTCTCTTCGAGGAATTTAACCCAAGGACCCAGTTTCTCATACATAGGCACAAATATTAAACCTTCTATTGTGGTTTAACGGGAGGTATCCTACCTTGATTAAATGTAAGGTACGTTGTTGTGGACTTTTACGAATAAAGAGGTCTAGAATAGTTGTGTCAAATGTAAAATGTAGAACTGTCTATAATAGTTTAACAAGAAATCCTTTTGTCGAATTATTAACTATAGGGTGGGAAAGAAAGAGGGGTTTAAACAGAAGAACGATGTGCCCTATTATCTCTAGACAAAGTAGAAACGGGTAGAATGTGCACTTAAAAGTCAAAAAAAAGAAGTCAAGAATCACTTCAACTCATATTACAAATAACCAGTCAACGTAAAGAAGACGACAATAGACAACAAAAGAAACTTTTAAAATTAAAAGTTTATCAAGAGAAATGACTACACATCTTTGAGCACATAATACATATCGATCGTGAGGTGACGAAAGTTTTACATACAGTTGAAAAATACTCGAATATTAAACAGTAAATTAAAACGGATACAATCGAAAACAAAAGATTTCATATTGTATGGAAAAATTAATATTTTCGTTAAGTACGACAAAACGGTATAATCTCTTTCATCTTTAAGAAGTGATGAGGATAGATTAAAATACAGGTAAGGGTTCTACCTTAGAGAATTTGAAAGGAAAGATTGTGTTTCTGTCTTTATATATTCGGTATATAATGTTTTTAGTCTAAACAGACTTATGATAAAAAGTAAATTATTTATAAACACCTTTAGAAGGACAGATTTTTTCAAAGTTCTTTTATACCAAATATGATTGTTTCCGTCTTTTATCTGTTCCTGTATGTCCCTATAAATTTTCGTTTAATTTCGTCGAGAAGTTTTCTGTGATAGGACTTTTACTTTTCGTTTTATGTCTGACTCTCCTTTATAAAGACTATCTGTATAGAATATTTCTTGAAATAGTTGGTTAGGTTCTTTTCGTTAACTTAAAATATGTACCTTTTTTCTAAACCTGTGAAGTGGTTTCTTTTGTCGTGTTTATTCTTGTATTTTCCTACGAGTTGGTCAGTAGTCCTTTTAAATTCAATTTTGGGTTGATATGTTGTGGATGTCCAAAGGGGTCACTGAGTCGCCATTGTTTAGACAGACGTTAGGTCCTCTGTATCCAAACTAGGGACCCACCCCTTCTGGGGGACCGCCTCCCGTACCGTTTGGTGAGGTCAAAAAAACGGACCTCCTCGGGTACCTGTCTCTTCGGACCTCTCAATGTCAGGCATCCCAGTGTTTCTCAGCCTGTGTTTTCTTCGTTGACTCGTACGTACGTACGTATATTGTGATGTGCACCTTTTCTTACCGATTTAAATTTTTATAAGTATTATGGTTCACATCCATTCGTACTTTACTGATCTTAGGAATATGCGACGAGGATTCTTTCATTTTTACTAAGTCGTGAAACCTTTTCAATTCGTTAAAGAATATTTCAATTGTGGGTTTTACGTATACCAGGTCGTTAAGAGAGAATCCATAAATGCGTTCTTTTAATTTTGTAGATAGATGTTTTTCTAGATACACCTTTACAAATATCGTCGGACTAAGTATTATGGATCTTTGATCTTCGTTAGGTTTACAGATAGTCGACCACTTGTCTGTTAGACAGACAACATATAAGTATGTTATCTGATGATGTCTTGTTATTTTACCCCCTTTGTGACAACTATCTCCGTTGTTGTTTTAGTCTGGTCTCCAAAAGATTCCCAGTCCTCTGTCCTTTCTGACGTTTCAGCCATCTTCCTTGGGAGACCCTATTGCTTTCGTAAAATACTGAACACGAATCAGTATAATAGTGGTGATGGTACACTACCACCACTATTATACTGGTACGCAAAGGGGTTTGAGTATTTTGACATGTGAATTTTTACTACTTAAAACCACGTATATTTAATATGGGGTTATTTATACTCAGAATTTTTCGATTACTTGAAATTTTCAAGTAATTTTCGGTATTTTTTGATTTGGTTTTGTCATTCTTTAATCATTGCATCTGACTAAATTTTCTAAGAGTGTCTAATATCGTTTTTTTTTTTTTTTCTTCTATTTCTCTTGATCCAGTCTTTTTTCTTTTCCCTTTACCTTTTCTTTCTTTTCTAGACCTATCGGTCATTCGGATTTTCTTTTAATCCTGTCTGTTATCGAATTTATCGGATTTACAAATCTCTATGTTAGGTTAGAATCCTATGATTGTTTTAGAATCATTACCCTTCATTATGTATTTTCTATTGTTACACACTCAGACACATGACTTTAAGGAAGTACGATTTGTTATGATTCTATTATTCTCGATTATCAATGTCACGCAATGACTCGTGGTTCGTGACTCGGTGTGTAAAACGTATAAAATAAGTAATTAATAATAGTGTTGGGTTTCTTTACCTTAATAAGTAAGATAAAACGTCCCTTTCTTTCGTTCCCAGTTTCACTAGTGTGAACGGATCAGTGTGTCTTTTACTTAACCACTCTCGTCTCAAGTTTACGTCTAAAGATACTGTGACTTAGAAACGAGAATAGGTAGTACGCGCAACTGGGATCTGATCAACTTTTTCACTTAAATTATATTTAGTCAAACGATATCTTTTCTTTCTCCCTCCCTTGTATAAAGCTGTCTTCAGACCCTCTCATTACTTTGAAGAAAGATGGAGGTGTTATTGACTGTCTATCCTGTGTTCCAGTCGATGAATTCGTCTCGTAGTACGGGTTACCGATCTCGTTGCTGAGTGGGTAATACTAAAGAGCACTATCAAAATGTAACGACTTAGTTCGTAAGTGAGTCCTTCTACTTTATAATCAATTACCAGTTAAAAAAAAAGAAACTTGAGACCTTGATAAATTAGTTTTTTTCTTTGATTGTCTATATACGGTTCCTGATGTTTACGGTAAAATTTTTCATCTTTAGTGTCAAGTCACCGTGAGTGAAAATTATATTTTACTTACCTTTACCATTCTACGTTATTTTAAGTAATTCGTCAATGGAACTCTAATGTATAATAAATCGAGTATTTCTCGCTTTGTGTGGTTGGACTCTGGACTTCGGGTTACGTAGTATTGTTACGTCTCGGTCTCTAAAGTTTTGACAACTAAGGAATAAATGGGACTTGACTATACCAAATTCAATTTTAAAAAGTTAAAACGACCTTTTAAAAATATGAAGGAAAGAAAAACTTTTTTTTTTTTTCCTCCCCACGTAGAACCACCTTTACGGAAGAATAAGATGTTTTTTTTCTTTAAAAACCTCTTTTTATACTTTCGTAAGGTAATAAATAAAGAATAACTTACTTATTAAGTCAAGTCAAGTCAAGTCAGTGAGTCAGCACAGACTGAGAAACGCTGGGGTACTTGACGTCGTGCGGTCCGGAGGCACAGGTAGGGGTTGAGGGTCTCAAGTGAGTCTGAGTGCAGGTAGCTCAGTCACTACGGTAGGTCGGTAGAGTAGGAGACAACAGGGGAAGAGGAGGACGGGGGTTAGGGAGGGTCGTAGTCTCAGAAAAGGTTACTCAGTCGAGAAGCGTACTCCACCGGTTTCATGACCTCAAAGTCGAAGTCGTAGTAAGGAAGGTTTCTTTAGGGTCCCGACTAGAGGAAGTCTTACCTGACCAACCTAGAGGAACATCAGGTTCCCTGAGAGTTCTCAGAAGAGGTTGTGGTGTCAAGTTTTCGTAGTTAAGAAGTCACGAGTCGAAAGGAGTGTCAGGTTGAGAGTGTAGGTATGTACTGGTGACCTTTTTGGTATCGGAACTGATCTGCCTGGAAACAACCTTTTCATTATAGAGACGAAAAGTTATACGATAGATCCAACCAGTATTGAAAAGAAAGTTCCTCATTCGCAGGAAATTAAAGTACCGACGTCAGTGGTAGACGTCACTAAAACCTCGGGTCTTTTTATTTTAGTCGGTGACAAAGGTGACAAAGGGATAGATAAAGGGTACTTCACTAAATCAAGGATGATATACGGTCCGTGATAAGGTCCATAATCTTATGTTCATTTGTTTATATTTTTTGTCCAGTAAAGACGATTACCATTCATGATATTTCTTTTGTTTGGTCTTCTCACGTATCTCACCCACCACCATCTCTCCACCCCTCTACTCGATGAAAATTGTCCTAATAATCCTTTCCAGAAAAACTTCTCGATGACTGTAGACTCTGTGTTGAGTCTCCAGTGACCAAAAATCAGTTACTCTATTTTATATGTTTAACACATTGAACTACTATCTCTCCCAATTGTCTTTGGGTCCTTTATTTCGTTTTTTTTTTTAAGGAATTCGAATATATTATAATGTCACTTTTATAGACTTTTATAGTTATATAAGTCCATGTGTCATATATATAGTTTCTTATAATTGACACGAAAGGGTGTGTAGAAAGTGGAGTGTCATTTCGAAAGACCACTACGTGTGTTAGGGTGTGACTGGAGATGTGTCTAGTACAGTTGTTGGAGGAAAGATTAATCATTTGGTGTTCTTTGAGGACAGTAAGGGTCCTGATAGGACTGTATGGTTCTTATTGAAGACACTAAATTAATTGAATGATTGAGAACCGAGTCATCATTTCTTAGACGGACGTTACGTACACTACGTCCAAGCCAGGGACCCAGTCCTTCTAGGGGACCTCCTCCCATATCGTTGGGTAAGGTCATAAGAACGGACATCTTGGGGGTTCCTGTCGCCTCGGACCGTCCGTATCAGGTACCCCAGTGTTTCTGGGCCTGTTCCTGATTCACTGACTCGTGTGTGTGCACGTGATTGAGATGTTTACTTCAATAGAACATTGAAAAAGAAAGGATAACTACTATGGGTTCTAATCAACGTTTATTTATTTTCGAACAATCCGTTCTGACTCACACTTATATATTACTCCGAGGAAAAAGATTGTTGAGAATAGTTTCGCATCTAAACGTTACTTAAATTGTCATTTATGACTAGTGAGGTGTGGGTGTCCTTACTATTTCTGTTTATGTTTACGACCATTGGTTACCAATCAGGTTACCAATTCCTGAGTGACGGGTCCCGGGACCCAAATTAGTGGTCAGTCCCCAAAGGGACCACCGAGTCTTCCATTTCGTAGACGGATGTTACCCCCTCTGGACCCAAGCTAGGGACCCGGCCCTTCTAGGGGACCTCTTCCTTTACCGTTAGGTAACATCATGAGAACGGACCCTTTAGGGTACCTGCCTCTTCGAATCATCCGATATCAGGTACCCCAGCGTTTCTCAGACGGTGCTGACTCGTTGAAGTGAAAGTCCCTCGATTCTAGGGTGTTCGACGTATCGTACCCCCAGCCCCCCTACCAACCACTCTTGCATCTTTCTGACCTTGGACGATATAACGAACACCCTTAAATTTTACCATATCGGTGAAACCTTTCGTCAAAAGTTCAATAATTATACAATTTATATCTAAATGTAATACTGGATCGTTAAGAGTTAAATACAATTTTCTTTACTTTTGTATACAGGTAATTTTCTGAACAATGTGTTTACAAGTTATCGTCGTAATAAGTGTTGTCGGTTTTTGATCTTTGTTGGGTTTGTAGGTGGTTTACCACTTACCTGTTTGTTCTATACGAAAGAGAGAGAGAGAGAGAGAGAGAGAGATATATATATATATATGTGTGTGTATACATATGTATGTGTGTGTGTATATATTTCTTATGATCAATTGGTATTCTTCCTTGTTTTCAGGACTACATACGATGTTGTACCCACTTGGAGTTTTTATAAGACGATTCCTTTTCTCCGGTCTACGTTTTCTAGTGTACTTTCTAGTGTATACCAAGGTAAATAGACTCTGTAGGTCTTTTTCGTGTGGATATTTCGTCTGCCCACCGACGGATTCCGACCTCCACCTTTACCTGTCACTGGTGTTTACCTTACTCCAAACAAAAATCTCACTACTATTAATCTAACACCACTGCCAAAATGTTAGGGTAACAATCTTTGATGACTTGACTTGACATCCGAATTTTACTCACCTAAAATACCATATATTTAATTTGGAGTTATTTCACTTAAAAAACTTCATTTATGATTTTGTTTTCTTAGTTTCTTTAAGTTTAATTAAAATTCTACGACAAACGACTTTGTTATGATATTTCTTACTTTGTTGAAGAGATAACAACTCTATTTGACTAATATAGGTAGACGGTATCAGGAGAGTAGACGGTAGTCTACTTGTTCAATTACTTACGAACGACGGACGTGTCGTGTAGTTACAACATGACTCAATATCACTACTGAGTTAGAAGGGTGGTTAACAGAGATAATATTGATGAAACTTTGAAACAAGTATATTGTGAAATACTGTTTTGTTCAAAAGTGAAACGAAAATAGTAAATATATTTCCTACAGAGACGAGGAAAGAGTACTCCTATACCGTTGCCTTTCACTTTCATCGTAAACTCGGGTCTACTAAAATTTGTGATTCCATTTGTTTGCATCCGTAATCCCAACATGATTTACTAGTAGTTGTCCTTTTACTTGTTTAAAAAATTTAATTACTTCTCTTAATTACTCGGAGACTTTTATGTAGGTATTTGGGTCAAACTCTTTAGACATTAATACGTTTCAGACTCTTTAATGACTTCATACGTCCCGACAGAGTGAAGTGTGACTTACAAGTATGTTAACTCACCAAGGTCATTCGCAGGTGAGTGTCTTACGAAACCCTTCTTTCGGAGATATTACGTACTGGTTTTGTTGACACAAAAGTCAATACTCAGAAACCACCTGAAAGATTCACCTTTAAATAAAATTGTAGATAATTTTATCGTTAAAATTTTGTTATTAGTGGACTACTTTTTTACCTTAAATAGGTGAACTTTTCCAACTTGTAGACTGTGTTTACTACTTGAGAACTTTTGGTAATACCATGTCATTGTTTTGACGTTTTTTAACAGAGTTTTCACTTACATTTACGTGTTAGTGAAATTAGTTATGATAATTAACTTAATACAATGTAGACTGATTTTTTGTGAAATAACTGATAATAGGATCTTGAATTTCGTTCTGTGGTCCGAATGTTCAAAGGTTTACTTAGTAATTAGAACAATTAGTAATCGTCTGTTCTTCTAGTATCATCTCCCAGTATAAAATAAAAGTTGTTATTTTTTTTTGGGAGTAAGACATACAGGGTAACTGAAAGGAAAAATAAAAAGTATAGTTTATTTCTTTTGGGAACAAAACGTACCAAGACTATACGTACTTAAAGTCAACGGTACCAAATCTATTTATTATGGTCTAGGGTTGTTGTGTCGAGTTTAAAGTCAATGATGTCATACGATTGGCACTCATTGGAGTATTTCATGTTTGAAACGATGGTCGTACAGTCAGGTTTTTAGTGATATGTTCATCTTGACACGTAGGAGTAGTTGACGGTTAGTATCGTGAACAAAGTTTCAGACAGTGACTAACCAGTGACGTGTATACAATGAATTAAATACGTGTCTGTTGTTTTGTGTGTCAACATAACGGAGGAACAGAGGGTTCCTATTTGGGTACACTGTAAAGTGTTTTACCTATTAGTTTTCTCTCAATACACTGTTACAGTTGTAAAATTTTACATGTACTTTCCGTAAAGTAAAGAACGATAGACTAGAACGACGACGACGATGATGACGATTCAGCGGAGTCAGCACAGGCTGAGACACTCCAGGGTCTCTGCCGTCGGGTGGTCCGAGGGGGCAGTGACCCTAAGACGTCCGTTCTTGTGACCTCACCCAACGGTAAAGGAAGAGGTCACGTACTTTCACTTTTCATTTTCACTTCAGCGAGTCAGTATAGGCTACGGATCGCTGGGGTACCTGACGTCGGATGGTCCGAGGAGGCAGGTACCCTAAAAGGTCCGTTCTCATGACCTCATCCCACGGTAACGGAAGAGGTTAGACTAGAACTCTTTGTGAGCTAAATGTGTATACCGGTTACTCCATATCTCCATTAGTAAAATAGTAAATAAACCTTATCATTTTTTCAACGGCGTTGGTAGTTCAGGTAGTTCCCCTCTTATCGATTAGTCACATCACCACAAGTCTAGACCACAGGGGTCTAGTTCCACCGTACACCCTTGAACAATCTCTATATTTAAGAATCGGAGGGGTTTGGATTTCTTAAACTTTGAGATTTCATTCCGTATCGTGAATTATAAAATTGTTCGGGAAGTATACCAAGGCTATGATTAATTTCGAAATTTTGGTGAATTGATTCCATTTAATATGTATTATACGATACATCGTAAATCTTTCTTATATCGTCATATGTACGTCACTATATTTTTTAGAGGTTCGTTATAACACTCATCCCTTTTTTTAATACCTTATTGTTGGTGGAATATGATAAATACTTTTATTTATATTTTCCATGAACAAAAAACTATATATGTAAACTATAAACAACTATTGACGTACTTTTTTTGGAGTTTCTTAAATTGTGTTACTTTTGTCATTATTTTGGACCTCTTTTCTAATTTTACTTCTACTATTTCTTTCTTGAAATCAAAATAGACTTTACAAAGTTAAAGACTTACTTTTGTATTGAAATACATCATGAAGTAATTATTTTTACAAAAGTTTTCTTCTCTTATCTCTCATCAGTAGAAATTCACCCGACTTCTATTCTTTAAGAATTTTTTTTTTTTCTTTAAGAATAAAACGCGATAGATTTACTAAGTTAAGTACCCCAGTGTTTCTCAGCCTGTGTTGACTCACCGACTTGACTTGACTTGACTTTACTAACTTTTTAAGAGTTATAAAATACTTTTCAAAATGAAGTAGATGTAAAAAAAACGTATCTCTTATGTTGTCTTCCCAAACACTAGAATTCCTAAGATAGTTATTAAAAATTTAGATATATTTATGTATTAATAATTCTTAGACACTCCTTTGTTTCTTTCATTTTTCACTGATCGTCTGACCTAGTCTCTTTTACACTATGACTAAAAGTGATTTACTGTTTTCTACTGAAATCTTTGATCTCTAGGTATTTGGATTATAACTATACCCTTACTGAAGTTTTATGGTTTCCTACGGAGTATTTCTTCGACTTGTTGTTTTCACAAAAAAAAAATAAACTAAAAATATAACCGTCTAGTTCTTTTGTAAATTGCAGTGAGAAAAGTTCCACAGGGTCCTCTCACTCTCACTCCGATTCTTATAATATCGTAGTCAGGAAACTACTTTAAGTAGTCTCCACGGGGTTTAGGTCTTGTGGAACGGAGTCAGAGTGGGGATTTGACTCTTGAAGACGGAGGGGAGGACTTACCGAGACCCCGAGGAGACCCACACTTATGTAGAAACTGTGGGTGAATAAGTAGTATTACGACGGAGAACCTATAGTCGGTTTAAGACTGTAGAAAATAATGTCCACTCCTCTACCAGACTTTTGTCGTATGACACGAAAATATAAAACTTTTGTCTAAGGGAGTTCAAAAGAACCGTCTATTTTATCTTTATTACGTCTACTCACTGTTTTCTTCTTGAGTCGACTCATTGACCATGCGTATCTAAGAGTATACTCACTTGTTGAAGTAGATTTTTCAACAAATCGTTCCCAAAGATTACCGTGTGGTTTCAGACGAAGAACGTTATACATAGTTCAATAATTAATTCTTGAATAACGTGTAAATAGTTTAAACGTTAATCGTTTTAAATTTCTAGACTGGTAATTTCTTAAGGTTCACAAAATACATTAATAGTAGGGGAGGTCCTCCTAGAAGGTTTACACTCGTCGTAAATAACTAAACGAAGGTTTCTTACCGTATACCTTTTCACTCCCTTTTCATTGCGATGTCACCTCTTTAGAATTTTTGTACTGTCGTACATGGAGACTTTACACAATTCTTCCCGTGAAGTGAAGACACTATAAGTCGGGGTTTTGGGTATCGGAGTCAGATTGGTTCTCTTTTTGTAGTAAATTTTCTATTATTGTTTAGTTTACTATAAGATGTTTTATGGACAGGACATGTGGAGTTTTGACAGGTCCAGTGCTTTTTGTTCCTTTCTGACTCTATGATAATATTTGGTCTCCTATGATCTGTCTGGACTTCTGATATGCATTACATCATAGAATCTTCCCTATAACCAAAAATTTTTGACTTTAGGTTTATTTCAAATCTCAACTCGATTACCATTACGTGGTTGGAACCGAATTGACAGTACCCACATTACGCTACACCATTACATTCTACAATTATTATTCTCCTTGACCCAATCCCCACATGAACTTGAGATCTGATGGAATATCGAAAAGACATTTAATTTTTTATAAGACGTTAATTTTCAAATGATTTTAAAACTTGACCTTTATAGTTTACTGGAGAAGTAAACTCGAGTGTATGGATATAAAAAGTGGAGAAAGTTGACTTTTCCAGTTCTTCATTACTATAGGGTTACAGTCATTTGTACGCGTTGTTGGTTTAAATCAGAAACTTATGGTGAGGGTATTGTTTTGTCGACAGACACCTTTTTAGGAATGAGACCCTGAACCTTTCCGTACATGATCCTATTATTCATTCGAAAATTTCTGATTATTCCAGTGCATTTTTGTATCGTTAGTCCCTGAGGGTGACCGGTTTAGAACCTGTTGAATTTGTATTTTTTTTTTTTTTTTCTGAGGTTGACTGACTTTGTGTCCTTTTAAAATTTTAGTATTTATGGCCATTAACGTTTTCTTATTTTTGTGTTAGTATTAGTGGTTATCGTTGTTGAGTAAATTGTTGTGATTACATATTCGATTTCTACTCATTATTTTCCCATTATTGATTCGTAAATAGGACTCAGAAGTCGTCCTTTACACAAAGTCCCCTTAGTTAATTATAGTCAATGACTTCTTTTTCATGAAGAAAATCTTCTCACGGTTGTTCATTTTCATCTACTTTATCGTCTTAATCTTTTGGTGATAGAACGTCATGAGTTACTTTGTTTTATTTACTAAGTCCATACTTATTAGTTACCTACGATTTGAATAATTGACTTTCCTACTTATCTTAGACCTATAATTGCACCATGGTTCCATAAAAGGGTGTTTCAAGAACGGATAGAGTTCATACATTATAATTGACATGTTACCTCCTTAGTCTATAAGGTTGAATGGGGTCCCTAGTCAGAATTAAAAATCAGTGATTATCACTGTTGTTGGTCTATTATGTACGGTGGACTATAATTCTGTTATACCTAATATTCGTTCGGAGACCTAGAAGATATCCTTTATGCCCTCTATTTCTTTTCTGAATCTACTATAGTTTTCCTTCGTTAATCTTTGAGTCCTTCCTTTTTAGAATATCTCCTGTTGATCTGGACAGAAAATTGTTTCAATACCCTTTCTTTTACCAATTCCTTCCCAGTGACATCTAATTTTCTATTCATTCTGTCCATGTTTTTTCTACACAACACATAATGAACTAACCTAGGTACAGACTGTTTGGTCGTGATTTTGTGTAAAACTCTCGTTTACTCCTTTAAATTTATTACCTTACAATTAATCTTTATGACTCCTTAAGATTTCTTAAAACAATTTTCATTATTACCTTGATGTAAATGTATCTTTCGTAGAGAGTAAAATTTCCCTTGTGTGACTTCATAAAGATTCACTTTCCAGACACAAAAAAAAAATTATAATATCAACTAAAAATTATAATCAAAATCCATATATTGTCTCGTTAAGTTATAAAATACCTAATATGAGGTAAATTTTAATGATGTTTGATTACCGATATAAAGGAATACAATATGTTATATGGAAACAACAGATAAATAGAATAAGTGTCATCAGACATAGGGAAATTAGAGTATGGGGATACAGTGGGGAGAGGGGTGAGGAGTGACCATTGGTGACCAACTCAGAGGGGTAGGTACTCAGACAGAGACAAAACAGTATATTTTTGTCACAGGAGTGAAAATGTATTAAGTTTTTAATGGATTTTCCGACTTTATTTATTTATTTATTCATAAATATTGACGATTTAGATCCATCTTATCTACCGATAATATGATTAGGTACACAGAGAGGTAAACTTTAATAAATGTCATTTTTCACTTAATATCTACTTATCCATTTATTTTATATTTTATATGTGACTCAGTTATTTTCCGAAGGGGTCACCAAGTCGTCATCTCTCAGGCGGACGGTTACGGTCCTTGACGTACCTTGTTTCTAAACTAGGGACCCGACCCTTCTAGAGGACCTTCTCCTTTACCGTTGGGCGAGGTCCTAAGAGTGGACCTCTTAGAGTACCTCCTAAGAACGGACCTGTTAGGGTACCTATCTCCTCGGACCGTCCGATGTCAGGTATCCTAGTGTGTCTCAACCTGTACTGACTTCGTTGAATGGTATATGCGTGCTCAGTTTTTTTTTTTAGTATTTTTCGTCTCTGTCAAGTGTAATGAATCGTTAGTCCTCGTTCACTACCGTTTCAATTTATCGACAGTACTAAATTTCCTCATTATAAATGTATTGTAAACGTTAAAAGTCAAGTCAAGTCAAGTCAAGTCAGCGAGTCAGCACAGACTGAGAAACGTTGGGGTACTTAGCGTCGTGTGGTCCGGCGGGACAGGTAGTGGTTGCGGGTCTCAAGTGAGTCTGAGTGCAGGTAAATCAGCCACTATGGTAGGTCGGTAGAGTAAGAGCCAGCAGGGGAAGAGGAGGACGGGGGTTAGGGAGGGTTGTAGTTTCATAAAAGGTTACTCAGTTGAGAAGTGTACTCCACCGGTTTCCTGACCTCAAAGTCGAAATCGTAGTAAGGAAGGTTTCTTTAGGGTCCCAACTAGAGGAAGTCTTACCTGACCAACCTAGAGGAACGTCAGGTTCCCTGAGAGTTCTCAGAGAGGTCGTAGTGTCAAGTTTTCGTAGTTAAGAAGCCGTGAGACGGAGGAAGTGTCAGGTTGAGAGTGTAGGTATGTACTGGTGACCTTTTTGGTATCGGAAATGATCTACCTGGAATCAGTCGTTTCATTACAGAGACGAAAACTTATACGATAGATCCAACCAGTATTTAAAAGAAGGTTCCTCATTCGCAGAAAATTAAAGTACCGACGTCAGTGGTGGACGTCACTAAAACCTCGGGGGTTTTTATTTTAGACTGTGACAAAGATGACAAAGGGGTAGATAAAGGGTACCTCACTACCCTGGCCTACGGTACTAGAAGCAAAAGACTTACAACTCGAAATTCGGTTGAAAAAGTGAGAGGAGAAAGTGCAAGTAGTTCTCCGAAAAATCACGGAGAAGTGAAAGACGGTATTCCGACCACAGTAGACGTATAGACTCCAATAACTATAAAGAGGGTCGTTAGACCTAAGGTCGAACATAAAGAAGGTCAGGTCGCAAAGAGTACTACATGAGACGTATATTCAATGTATTCGTCCCACTGTTATATGTCGGAATTGCATGAGGAAAAGGATAAACCTTGGTCAGACAACAAGGTACAGGTCAAGATTGACAACGAAGGACTGGACGTATGTCTAAAGAGTTCTCCGTCCAATCCACCAGACCCTAAGGGTAGAGAAAGTCTTAAAAGACGTCAAATAACACTAGCTATGTCAGTTTCCAAAACTGTGTCAGTTATTTTCGTCTTTACCTAAAAAAAGACCTTGAGAGAACGAAAAAGGTACTAGGTCGCCTACAGTCGTTAAACTAGAGACCAAGGAGACGGAAAAGATTTTGAAAAGATTTTCGAACTTAAAATCTCAAAATATAATTAAAATATACAACAGTTCTTAAGATAAAGAATGGTAGATTTGGAACTATCGACTTTTAATGTATGTCCTACGTTGTTAAATTAACGTCTTCTCTTTTATCCGAATAAGAACCGAAGAAAGACGTAAAAGTTAATATTGTCACATCGTTTACTGTGTAAAATTATTTATTATCTCGTGACCGAACTTTAAGTACTCTGTACATAAGAGAAGTCTCGACTAATAATTGTTTTGTGACTTATCCCTGAAGGGACCACCAGGTCACCGATTCTGAGGTGCGAGAGTTGCGTCCGCTGGACCCAAGCTAGGGACCCCTTGGGTCCCTTGACTAGGGTGTACGACGTTGATTCTGGACCATGTATGTTTAATTTTTTTTTTTTTTCTCGTGACCTATCAGGACTTGTTCAGTGGATTATCGACCTTTCTGTCTTCCTTTCGTATTAGGGAAATACATGACTCTCTGATAATACACCCTTTTTCCCTATATTTGTTGTATAAAATACATGTAAAAGTTTTCTAGTAGTATGATTGAGTTCTACTTATAGTGATAAAATTTAGTAGTCTCGATAAAATTTATGTCGGTAGTAACCTCTATGACCTCCCGAAACAAACAAAAACAAAAACAACAGAAAAGGAAAGGTTAACTAATAAATAAACTGTACTAGATAAATCGCTTAAAAGTTTAGAAATGAAGTCTATCCGACGTCTTTTTAGGACCGTAGAGTAAATCTACGCAATTGGAAGTGAAAGTAATGTTTTCCAAGTGTCTTCGTTTGCGAGTTGTCAGGTCTCTGTCCTTGAAAGAGGTATGTCAATTACCTTGGGTCTCAAATGTTCACCTGCCTGTAATTCGTTTTTCTGTAATTGGGATGTTCAAGACCAACTTCTGTTTTGATCTAAATATGGGGTAACTGTATTCTCACTTTGACCCAGACTTATTGAAGTCGATTAGGTGTATAGAACTTATAAAAATTTAGAGTAGTGACTTTCGAGTAAATGTTATATGTAGTACGTTCAATTGTTCAAAGTGGTTATTTTAAGTAAAGACTATAGGTTATTCGATTTTCTAGTTTCTACCAGTTTTTGTCTTTGTTCTCCCACCGAATGTCATCGTTGTGCATTTCGGGAAATACTATGTCACGGTCGACTGGCATGGACGTGTCACGTCGTAGGGGATCGTGAACGGATAACCGAATTGTATACGATATGTGTATATATATTATAATGTGTCATCGACGACACAAAATTTGATCTGTTTCATGGTTAAAGGTTTATTTGTATAATTGTTTTTTTTGTGTTGTTTTCTGCCTTTTACAAAAATCTTGTCTAAGTACATTGGTTTCCCTTGAATGATGTTATTTTCCATGTGAAAGGAAAGTAGACTTATTCCTTCCATCTTATGTCAGTACATTTACATGTCATAAGACTATTTTTAGTAGTATTTGCCTTAAGTTTACTGGTCTCTGAGACAGAAGTTTTTACTTCTATAATTCAACGTATTATGTATGGTAAGTGTCCCGACTTCCCTAGATTTACGGAATTTTCTTCGTAGGTAAGGTCGTTTTAGGGTTTTAAATTGTAGTATCAGTATAGGAGGTCAGTGGTTTGCCCGTGGACTCCCTAGGTCTGGGTTTCGTCTTTGGACAATAATTTTTTTTTTTTTTTAATTTACCACTCTTTGATAAATATCAGATAATATTGGGGGTAAAGGAAAGAGATTGGGAAGACGACGACGATTCAGCGAAGTCAGCACAGACTGAGACACGTTGGGGTATCTACCGTCGGGTGGTCCGAGGGGACAGGTACCCTAAGAGATCCGTTCTTATGACCTCACCCAACGGTAAAGGAAGAGGAGAGATTGGGATGAAGGATTGAATATCCGCGACTTTTATATCTAGTGATTGACGACAATGAATACTTTTTATTTTTACCTGTCGTGGAAGATTTAGTAAACTGAAACAATAATACTCATAATAAAGGAACTTTATGTTCTTTTATAAAAAAATCAAATAAAATTAACCTCCTATTAATATTATAACACTACCCAAAACGGTATGTAGTTGTACTTAGTCGGTATCCGTATATAAACAGGGGAAGGAGGACTTTGGGGTGGGAGAAGGGAGGGGTGGGATAGGGAGGTCCAACAGTGTCTCGTGGTCGAAACCCAAGGGACCCTGTATGTTTGAGGGTGACCGATAGATGAAATTAAATTAGATTAGTGGTCGAAGTAGGGTCGAAGAGATAGTACATGAGACTTATCGATAGTGACGTTAAAGTATACTATGTGATTCAACGGAATCTTATATTCATCCATAGAATTTTTGTTAAGTGAAAAAGTCATTTTCTAAAACTCTTTCGGAAAATTCTAACAAACTGACAATGATTTGCTTCTTGTGTACTTGGATTTTAATGGTTTTACTCAGTACACTTATCCTTGGTACTTAGTTAAATTGTTTTGTCTCGTTTCACCTTTAATAATAGAACACTTATACCGATTTACTGCGATTCATATCAGTGGAATTTATTAATAAAAATTTGTACTCAAATATTCATTGATCGGTGTAATATTATAGTGAATATGACCAAGGTATTTGATAAACGAAAGGGACAATTGAAAGACTCCAGGTTGAGTGTATGTTTATAGGTTACACATCGAGTGACAAAAACTTGACATAAATTGTAAGAGTAGTTTCATCAATCAGGGGTCTAGATGACGGAGAGTCTTCCTTTCTTGACGTAAAACTGACGTATTATTTGCACTACGCTTCTCAACTGAGTAACCTTTTCTGAGACTACTACCCTCCTTAACCCCCGTCCTCCTCTTCCCCTGCTATCTCCTACTCTGCCGACCTACCGTAGTGGCTGAGTTACCTGCACTCAAACTTGAGGCCCTCAACTACTACCTGTCCCTCCGGACCGTACGATGTTAAGTACCCCAGCGTTTCTCAGTCTGTGCTGACTCGCTGACTTGACTTGACTACTATATACTCTGTCTTTTTCCTAGTGTCAAACTTTATTTCCCGTCGGATATGTCTTTCAATGATATTTACTTAAGAGATTTATCTGTATTTTTCAATTCAATGTCTTCTTTAGTATTCTTTATACCTTAAACGAAGTTTGTTGGGGTGTTCCATCCGTCTACCGTACCCCCTTTCCTCCAAATAACCTTAACATTTCATATGTCCTTTGTTCTATCCGGAATACAGTTGTTAACCATTCCGAGTCTCTGTTTATATACCCTTAAGGAAAGTCATAAGAGATATTAAGACACTTACACATTTGTAGAAATGTTTTTGATCAAAAATTTTTTTGTTGTCTGTATAAACTTTGTCTGTATATTTTTTTCTGGATAAAGGTTTAACTTTATGTACACGTTTCCGTCCTGACGTTTTTTTTTTTTAATCAATTGGATTATCATGTTGATCTTCGAGACTAAAAATTACACATTTTATTGTTTCATAACAAATTTGACATATTAAATCAAAAAATTAAAATTAATATGTGTAAAAATTTCTGTTTTAAACGTAACTTTTTATACTTATAAATTTATTTTACATAATAAATAAACAATAATTGTCTTGATAGACAACGTTTTTAGAGATTTACTGTCCTTTCGAAGGAAAAATTCATGACGACGATGACGACGATTCAACGAAGTCAGCACAGGCTGGGACACGCTGGGGTGTCTGCCGTCGGGTGGTCCGAGGGGGTAGGGACCCTAAGAGTTCCGTTCTTGTGACCTCACCCAACGGTAAAGGAAGAGGTCACGTACTTTCACTTCAGCGAGTCAGTACAGGCTGAGAATAGCTGGGGTACCTGACGTCGGATGGTCCGAGGAGGCAGGTACCCTAAAAGATCATCAGATATTAAATAAATGACTTTTTGTACTTTTCATCATTTTAAGAAAGTACTAAAGTCTTATTTTTATATTTTTACACTAAATTATTTTTCATCCATATCACATTTCTTGATCTACCTTTACCGTCGTTACTTTCCGTCGTTAAGAGTCTATAAAACCAAAGTTCTGGAAAATGTGAGTTTTAGAAAACTCTTGGGGATTTTTATAGACAAATACGTTCAATGCACACAGTTATAAATGGTATCGTTTTCGTTTTAATTCTGTAAATATTATAAATAACAAATGAAGTAAATTTTATTATTATTTGGGTGACATGAAATATTGGTAAAATACCTTTGTCATAAAAGTTTTCATTTTTAAAGTCACCCCTCTTATAGTAATAAAATCGTACGTACCGATAATTAAGATAGTAAACGTAATAAAGACCTGGATAAAGATGACTAACTATAAAAAGACGGAGTAATATCCTAAAATGAAGAAATGTACAGTCTGTAGATAATCTTTTTTTCCAACGAAGTAATAATTCACTTTGGTTCTATTTAAATAAGAAAATAAGTAAGTGTTCGTTCAAAGTAAGTGAGTTGATAGTAAAAATTATTTTATGATAATTTAAAAAAAAAATGTTATTCTATCCACCGTGATCACTATTTCTTGGGTAGACGGTTACGTCCTTTGAATTCTTTGCACCTAAGGTAGGGACCCAGTTCTTCTAAGGGACCTCTTCCTTTACCGTTGGGTGAGGTCATAAGAACGACCCTTTAGAGTTCCTGTCTCCTCCGACCACCCGAGGTCGGGTACTCCAGTGTGTCAGGTACTCCAGCGTTTCTCAACCTGTGCTGACTTCACTGAACCGTTTTACTAAAGTAGAATATGGAGGTTTAAAAATGTGACGAAATTAAAAATTTAATTTTTACATTTTACGAAAACTTGACACCACAACCTCTTCTGAGAACTCTCAGGGAACCTGACGTTCCTCTAGGTTGGTCAGGCAGGATTTCCTCTAGTCAGGACCCACAAGTGACCTTCCTGACTACGACTCCGACTTTGAGGTTATGAAACCGGTGGACTACGTTTCTCGACTGAGTGAACTTTTCTGGGGCCAGGACCCACAAGTAACCTTCCTGACTACGACTCCGACTTTGAGGTTATGAAACCGGTGGACTACGTTTCTCGACTGAGTGAACTTTTCTGGGGCTAGGACCCTTTCTAACTCCCGTCCTCCTCTTCCCCTGCTGTCTCCTACTCTACCAACCTACCGTAGTGGTTAAGTTGCCTGTACCCAAACCCACCTGAGACCCTCAACCACTACCTGTCCCTCCAGACCGCACGACGTCAAGTACCCCAGCACAGGCTGACTCAGTGACTTGACTTGACTTGAAAATTTATTGTATTTATTTACACTGTTAATATTTTATATTAGGTGTTTAGATTCCTTACATTAGAAATGTCAGTATGATTCGAATACAAGTAAAGAATAGAGTTGTAGGTGGATTTTTTACTTTCAGTCCGGAGAATGACTATGTCTTTACTTCGATTCCCATTACTCTTTAAAAGGGTGTGATATTAATTTTTTTTCATAAACTCAAATTAAAGAAAGAAAGTAAATGTCACAAGGATATAACTTCTTTCTCTAAAATTTCGGTTGTTATTGTTACTGTTAAAGGAATTGTTATCGTTAAAGGAATTACTTATTCACAAGGACAAAATTTACTTTACATTACCGATAAAACTGACTTGTCTTTCCATTAGACAAAAGGAATTGCAGGTAGTAATTCCTTTACAGATAGTGTTAAAGAAACACTATAGTCAACTAACGTATTACCGGAATTATATTCATATAGTATAATCAAGTGAAAAGGTACTCTCGGGACAATAACTCTCTTTTATTAATTTAAAAATTTTGAATGACAGAATCACGGTACGAAATCGCAATAAAGTACACTCAGTCCCTAGAAAGCCTGTCCTAAGACTTTTTTCTTTTAAGGTACTGTAATTTTTCTTTATATGATATAAACTCTCCTTGATGTATGTAAGTGTCCTTTAAATTAAAAACTTTTAACGTAGTGACCGAAAAATTGTGTTTTGAAATTTTTTGACCTTTACTTTTCACACTCACATAGTAAAGACTTGAAGATTTATCTAATGTTAACCAGTGAGACTCGACTATTATTTAAATAGAATATAGAGATTTTTCGATTTGGATTCTTTAAGAAATCCAACATACTTTGAAATTCTAGGAGAGGTATGTCTTTTAAGAATATCAGGAGAAAAGTAACCATGAACCCGTATGGAATTTCATAAATACGTGAATTGAATATTCTCTGTTGTATAGACAGAATCTTAAACGTGTCCTATATATGGAAAATTGGGTATTTTTAATTTTTTGTTTTTGGATTATAAGTTTACCATGTTTATGCCTTAAGTCACTGACTAGTTAAGTTTTTCGGAAATAATTTCACTCTAAGATGGTCTACGATTCATCGTAATCTGTGTCGGAGATGAGTAGAGGGGAGGGTTCTCCCTTTGTGGTTATTGAGCCGTACGATACAATTTTTCCCATACCTGTCTTGTTGCCTCCCTGTCTCTGTTACCTACGTATTTGGTCTATATTCTCTAGTGTCACTAGTAAATGTATTCTTCAAAGTAACAAATTAGTTCAGAGGTAATAGGTTCACATCCCATTGATATAATTTTAATATGTCAGTAATGTTAAAGTACGATCCTAATAGAACGTTAGATGAATTAATTTGTACACGTTAGATGTCTGAAACCAAAGACTGAAGGGAGGAAGAAGTCCTAGTAACTACTTGGTTAGTTAGTGGTCAAGTAAGATCAAATAGAATTTAGAAAGGGGATGATCCCGAGAAAGAAGAGTCGTGTACTTGTTAATTTCATGAAGGGTATAATTTTGTGTGTGTGTGATTAAAGGGGGATACAAATGACGACATAATAATAGAAAATAGAAAAGAAAGGAATGTGATGTGAAAATGAGTCACGGAGATGAAAGAAAGTGGAAGACGGAGATGGTAAATTCGTAAACAGTAAATTAAGGATTACGGATCGTCTCAAAAATCGTGAATTCCCTGAGAATCATTTATAAAGAACTTACTTATTTATGATAATTACGGGGTCCTGTGAAGTGTCTGGAATTGGACGTATAGACTGAAAAGTAGTCGTACTATTGAAGCATTGATAAAGGAGGTGGAACTTTTTACAAGGAAGAACCCCCCTTAGTCGGAACTGTTTTTCGGTCTTTTAGATCCCAAAATTTTAGTTCGAGACTTTGAGTAATTGGGACAGTATTGGAGTCTTCTCATTACTGAGAGTCAAAGGAATAAACGCTTCTCCTATTGTTGTAGACGGGGAATGCAATAACACTTAATTCACAACATTTCCAGTATTATGTCTCAGACCGTGTTTCATCCACGAGTTATTCACTGTCAGTGGTAAATAAGATTGGGTATCGAGGACAGAGAGACCAGTATAATCAGATAAAGATCCGAAGAGGAGGAGAAATAAACCGATTAAAGATGAGTGGGAAATTCTGAGTTAAGTCTACACTGGATGAGGACCTTCGTGAAGAGTTATAAAGTTTGAGACTCAATTTATTGGGAAAACACGACACGATACGAATCAGTGAGTCAGCACAGGTTGAGAAACGATGGAGTACCTGACATCGGGCGGTCCGAGGAGACAGGTACCCCTAAGAGGTCCGTTCTTATGACATGAGGGTATTGTTGGAGTGGAACAGAGGACACGTATACGAGTTAACGAAGTCAGTACAGGCTGAGAAACACTGGGACACCTGACATCGGGTGGTCCGAGGAGACAGATACCCTAAGAGGTCCGTTCTTATGTCCTCACCCAACGGTGTGGGAGGAGGGCCCCTAGAAGGGTTAAGTCCCTAGTTTTGGTACAGACGTACGTAGAGGACGTAACGTCCACCTGAGACATGGGTGACTCGGTGGACCCTTCGGGGTGTCTTGGATAGTATTATGTGACATCAAAAACTGCAGAGAGAGATGTGTGGTAAGGGATTGGTTTGACGTTTTGTCTACGAAGAGTTTCTGACTCATGTGTGTGTATGTGTGTGTGTGTGTGTATCAGAGATCCAAGGATTAGATATTTTGTGAACCATATACCGTCCGTGTGTGTGTAATCTCGCTTAATTACCGGCAATGTTACAGAGGGAACATTTAGTGTAATCTATGAGAAATTAAATGTACAGATATTTCTTCTTGTCCATCCACGATACGTAGTCCACTCAGACGACTCACTGTCAGTTTCTATTCACCGTTAAAAGGTTTTCATTTTTGGAAACTTCTGGTTTACTAGGACAGGGTCTGATTTTTTCATGTATATTTCAACGTTCATATCTCTTTATTTCCACCAAAACAAAATCTGAACGAACGGAGACTTTCACCGATTTCAAGTAATCGTTGTGTCTAGTCATTTCTTCTAGTCCTTGGGTCTCCATGACGTACTTTTGTGACTGGAGTGTCATTGGGTTCCTCGATGTCCTCTCGAACGTCAAATAAAGTTCTGTTTCTATAATGTCTTACCAAGTGATAGAGAATCTTTCAGGATGTGTGTGGTTAGAATCTATATGGTTATAAAGTTTTATTAAATTTTCAACTTGTTTACTTAAGACCTGATGGAGATATAATTAATACATTTGGTGACGAAGGAAACGTCAACTGTTATAAACATTCATTATTTTTGAGTACATTTCCACGATTCATGAGAATGTTCTTTGTCCTCTTGTCAAGTTTACAAAATGAATCTCTTCTTAGATAATGATAGTAAAGTATTGGTTACTGATAAAATAGTGAGTCCTTTCTCTTTGTGACAGTGGTTTTCCTTCCTACTTTTAATAAAGGGACTCAAGTTACGTCTTACACGGATATATATCTGTTAAAAACTGTAAATTTCTTTTTTGAATGTTCTTGTGTCTTGTTGAACCATAAATGTAATCCTCATTTAATTTATAAATTTATCTATAACAAATGTAGATTTTAGTTTCAAAATGACCTTTAGTACATCCCGTATTGAGTATTTTTCGGGTATATTAACCGTGTTGATTTAGTAGATTTTATCATCGTTAGGTAGAAAACCATCGTATAGTGAACTACCACTGACAAGAAACAGGTCTTGAAAATAATTGCTGAAAAAACTTTATACCGAATCACACTTTAAACGAGATTGTAATTTTGTAAAAGTTCTAAAGGGACCGTCTCCTGTAGTATTTGATGTTCTGGAGTTACTTCAGTAAATAACGGTTTTAGGTATTGTTATCGATGTGAGAATTACCTTCTACCCTTTTCTATGGTCAAAGACAAAACCAAACTAAAATTTACGGTTGGTTTCCTAGTAAAGGGTCCGAGAAAACAAATGGAATCATTCTTGTTACTATCGTTTGTATAGACCTTATTGTACTCGTTAAGGTAGACTACATGTATGTAGGAATGTCACAAAAGTTTTCTTGACTTTTAGTAATTATTGGAGAGACCTTATTTAAACAGTATTTAAAATTTTCAATCTATATATATCATGAAACTCGGTTTTATTTTTTAAGAGTCAAGTGAAGTCAGCGAGTCAGTACAGGTTGAGAAACGCTGGGGTACTTGACGTCGTACGGTCCGGAGGGCCAGATAGTGGTTTAGGGCCTCAAGTGGAAGGTTTCTTTTGGGTCCTGACTAGAGGAAATCCTACCTGACCAACCTAGAGGAACGTCAGGTTCCCTGAGAGTTCTCAGAAGAGGTTGTGGTGTCAAGTTTTCCTAGTCAAGAAGTCACGAGTCGAAAGAAGTGTCAGGTTGAAAGTGTAGGTGTGTACTGGTGTCCTTTTTGGTATCGGAACTGATCTGCCTGGAAACAACCGTTTCATTACAGAGACAAAAACTTATACGATAGATCCAACCAGTATTGAAAGGAAGGTTCCTCATTTTCAGATTAGTCATTATTTGCAGATGGTGTTTCGTCGATCACCAACACCGTCTTTTACCTCTAAAGGTATTTCCTCGAACTTTTACTCACGATGAAAGAGGGTCCTTGGTGAGACCTTTATCAATGGTCACGTCATGGTAACAACAACAAGCGACAAATCAGTGAGTCAACACAGACTGAGAAACACTGTAGTACTTTACGTCGTGCCGTCCGAGAAGACAGGAAGTGGTTAAGGGCCTCGAACGAGTTTAAGTACAGGTAACCCAGTCACTAAAGTAGGTTAGTAGAGTAGTAGACAACAGGGGAGGAGGAGGACGGAAGTTAAAAAGGGTCGTAGTCCCAGAAAGGGTCAAGAATAATAGTCCACCGGTTTCATAACGTCGAAGTCATGGGTAGCAAGGTCTCTTATAAGTCCTGACTAAAGGAAATCCTAACTGACCAACCGAAAGGAACTTCACGTTCCCTGAAGGTTCTCAGAAGAGGTTGCGGGGTTAAACTTTCGTAGTTAAGAAGTCACGAGTCGAAAGAAATACCAGGTTGAGAGTGTAGGTATGTGCTGATGTAGGAATGTACTTTTTGATATTAAAAGTAACATCTCTGGAAACAACCGTTTCACTACAGAGACGAAAAATTATGTAACAGATCCGACCAGTATCGAAAAGAAGGTTTCTTGTTCGTAGAAAATTAAAGTGTCGACGTCGGTGACAGGTCTTACTAAAACCTCAGGTCCTTGTATCCCAGACAGCGATAAAGGTGACACCGGGGTAAATAAACGGTACTTCACTACACTGGTCTACGGTATAATAAAAAGACTTAACACTCAAAATTCGGTCAAAAAAGTGAGAGAAGAAAGAAAAACTAGTTCTCCGAGAAAATCAAGAAGAAACGAAAGAAGGTATTACCACCACAGTAGACGTATAGACTCCAATAACAATAAAGAGGGACATTAGAACTAAGGTCGAACACGAAGTAGGTCAGGTTGTAAAGTGAACTACATGAGACGTATATTCAATTTATTCGTCCCACTGTTATATGTCGGAACTGTGTGATGAAAGGGTTAAACGTTGGTCAGGTAATAAGGTACAGGTCAAGATTGACAACGAAGAACTGGACGTTTGTCCTAAGTGTCCTCCGTCCGTTTCACCAGACCATAAGGGTAAAGAAAGTCTTAAAGGTCAAACAACACTAGGTGTATCAGTTTCCGAAATCACATTAGTTACTTCGTCTTCATCTGTAAAAAGACCTTAAGAGAACGAACTAGGTTTCCTATCACCGTTAAACTAGAGACCAATGAGACGAAAAGGATTTAGGTCGAATATGTAGACCTTCAAGGTCCAAGTACATGACAACTTTGGATCGAACCTAATAGTGTTCGTTGGTCTTAATCTGAGGTAAGACAACATTGAGAATCTTAATTAAGTAAATGAGTGAGTGAATGATTAGTGTGTAAGTGAATTGTTGTAAATAACTCACAAATTAGTATATGTTGTATAGTCCTTGATTCAATTTCTATTTTTCTGGTTATTGTTTTCTGAAACGAGTGTTTCTTGAGTCAGATTGTTTTATTTTGTTTGTCCATTTGTTTATTCATTTGATTTTAGAAAGTCTCCGATACCGTCTTCCTATGTGTCCCAAGTCGTGAGTTAAGGTAATGCGGATCCTTAAGGTACACGGATCCTTTCGTCTCTCACTAATCTTTTCCAAAGTACTTTTTCTACAAACTCTGCGGAGACCTTTTTGTCTTCAAGGGATCCATTTTCGCCTCCTGTAGATCCTATCTTATTCTACTGAGAACTGTGAAAGAGTTGACGTTTGTCAAAACGGACCCACCTCAAATTTAAAGGTCCGTTGTTTTTCTCTTTCACACAATCAATGACAATTGGGTCTTTCAATCAATCAGGTCTCTCAGTCAATACTCGGTTTGACATATGTTACGGTTCTTAGACTTTAAAATCGAGACTCTGTACATCTCATTATATTGTTCTGAACTCTAAAGTTTTTTTAGTGGTTCCGTAGTTTTCTCTGTCAATTGTGTCACTCTTCCGTTGTATGTCTTACCTTCTTTTGTAAACGTTATGTATATAGACTATACCATAATTATAAATCTTATTTAATTTTTGAAGATACTGAGTTTTTGTTGTTGTTTTTTTGGGTTAAGTTTTATACCGTTTCCTTAACTTATCAATAAAAAAAGGTTTCTCCTATGTGTCTACTGGTTGTTCGTATACTCTTCTATGAGTTATAGTAATTAGGAAGTCAAGTCAAGTCGGCGAGTCAGTACAGACTGAGGAAAACTGGGGTCCTTAACGTCGTGCGGTCCGGAGGGACAGGTAGTGGTTGAGGGCCTCAAGTGGGTTTGAGTACACGTAGTTCAGTCAGTACGGTAGGTCTGTAGAGTAGGAGACAGTGGGGGAAGAGGAGAACGGGGCTTAGGGAGGGTCGTAGTGTCAGAAAAGGTTACTCAGTTGAGAAGCGTAGTCCACCGGTTTGATAACCTCAACGTCGGAGTCGTAGTCAGGAAGGTTACTTGTGGGTCCTGACCAGAGGAAATCCTACCTGACCAACCTAGAGGAACGTCAGGTTCCCTGAGCGTTCTCAGAAGAGATTGTGGTGTCAAGTTTTCGTAGTTAAGAAGCCACGAGTCGAAAGAAGTGTCAGGTTGAGAGTATAGGTATGTACTGTACTGTTCCGATACCCTTTTTGGTATCGGAACTGATCTGCCTGGAAACAACCGTTTCATTACAGAGACGAAAAGTTATACAATAGATCCAACCCGTATTGAAAAGAAGGTTCCTCATTCGTAGAAAATTAAAGTACCGAAATCAGTGGTAGACATTACTAAAACCTCGGGGGGTTTTATTTCAGACTGTGACAAAGGTGACAAAGGGGTAGATACAGGGTACTTCACTACCCTGGTCTGATTAGGAATCCCTTTAGGTTTAGTTTTGGTGTTACTCTATGGTGAAGTGTGAGTTACGTTATGATTATGAATTGTTCCTTTTTCTTTCTTTTTGATGTATTCACAATCGTTCCTACCTGTTTTTAACCTTGTGTATGTAATGACCTCCCTTTACCACGTCAACGATTCCTTTGGTCGTGTCATCAAGGAGTTTCTTAAATTTGTTCTTGAGGATATGTTAAGTCGATAGGGTAGTCGTATATATGTGTTTTATTAACTTTTCGTCGTAAACATGTACATACAAGGTTCGTCGAAATAAGTGTTATCAGTTTCCAACCCTCGTTGAGTTTAAAGGTAGATATTTACTTCCTTATTGTTTTTATACTACACACAAAAACGATACTTTCTTAAAATATAAAAAATATAAAAATATAAAAGGTATAAAAGTGTCAAAAGTATAAAGTATTGTATAAAAAATACTTCCTTATTGTTTTTATGGATATATCTCTCTCTCCATCCTTATAATGAGTCAGAATTTTTCCTTCCTTTAAGACTGTGTACCATGTTGTACCTACTTGGACCTCCTGTCATACGATTCACTTTATTCGTTGAGTCCTTTTTTCTTTATGACATATTGACGTGAATAGACTCCATAGATCTCATCAGTTTAATTATATTGACGGGAATAGATTCCATAGATCTCATCAGTTAATTATCTCTGTCTTTCATATCATCAACGGTCCCAACCCCCTCTCTACCTTTATCTGTCAACAGTAAATTACCCGAATCTCTAACAAAACGTTTTTACTTTTTCAAGACGTCTAACCGACGTGTTGTTACATTGTGATGACTCGACATGTAGATTTTTACTAATTCTGACGTTCAAAATATAATGCACATTAAATGGTTTTGATTTTTTTTTTTTTTGGAATATGATCTATGTTGTGTGTACTCGTTTGGTTTTTTCTAATTTACCACGTATGACGACGACGACGACGACGACGATTCAACGAAGTCAGCACAGACTGAGACACGCTGAGGTGTCTGACGTCGGGTAGTCCGAGGTGGCAGGGACCCTAAGAGGTCCGTTCTTGTGACCTCACCCAACGGTAAAGGAAGAGGTTACGTACTTTCACTTTTCACTTTCGCTTCAACGAGTCAGTACAGGCTGAGAGTCGCTGGGGTACCTGACGTCGGATGGTCCGAGGAGGCAGGTACCCTAAAAGGTCCGTTCTCATGACCTCACCCCACGGTGACGGAAGAGGCTACTACGTATGATAATTCGGCCTTATGAAGAGTTATACGATTGTTTACGATCCATTCGAAGTTTTATTTAGAAGGGAGTTTTTACATTTCACTATACAAATTTTATGACGTCCTTCCTTTCTGTTAAAGGATAGATTTAGAGTGTCGACCAAGGTTAGAAAGTTAATCGTCATAAGGGTTTGGTGAAGATTTAATGGAAGTTTGGTAGATACGGGATAACGTTCGACGTCAGAACCTCTTGTGAAGAATCATTGTACTGAATTTTCATATGAACATCCGGACTCTTTGAATTTTTCCTGTCAAGTAAGAATATAAAATAGTCTTCAGTATAATTTTTTTTACTGTAATTGTTATTTGTGTTTCTTCTGTTTATGAGATTCAAATAAATAGTATGTTTTTACCGTCCATTAATCGGTTACTTAAACATAGTTTACTGTAAATAAAAGTTTCGATGATACTTGTATATGAGATAGTAGAGGATTGTGAGATTTTAAAATACTTATAAAGTCGAGAATTCACCCACCACTGACGTCGGTACTTTAATTTTCTGCGAACAAGGAACCTTCTTTTCAATACTGTTTGGATCTGTCACATAATTTTTCGTCTGTGTAGTAAGACGGTTGTTTCCAGACATATCAGTTTCGATACCAAAAAGGTCATCAGTACACACCTACACTCTCAACCTGGTATTTCTTCCGACTCACGGTTTCTTGACTACGAAAACTTTACACCACGACCTCTTCTGAGAACTCTCAGAGAACCTGGCGTTCCTCTAGTTTGGTCAGTTAGGATTTACTTTAATGAGGACTTATAAGTAACCTTCCTGACTACGACTTCGACTTCGAGGTCTTTAAACCGGTGGACTACGTTTCTCGGCTGAGTGACCTTTCCTGGGACTACGACCCTTTCTAACTCCCATTTTTCTCTTGGAAGTTACAGAGAGATTATGGAAATCAGTGTTGACATTGAAGAGTCTCGTAGTGTATTAAACAAAATCTTTAAAAAAAAAATAGTCATCTTACAATGACGTCCAATTTAAATCTTTTTGATTGCAAAAATTTCTTCAAAGACCAGTTTCCCATATTTGAAAAATCAATATTCTATTTACTGAAGTCTCTTAGTTTCAAAGTCGTACCATTGATGTCAATTATTGTGACACAACGTATGAACTTTGAACGATTTTCTTATCTCGAATTTACAAGAGTGGTACACATACACGAGTCAACGTTTCAGAATGTTTGGGAAACATTGGGGTATCTGACATCGGGTGGGCCGAGGTGACAAGTATCCTAAAGGGTCCGTAAGGCACTAAACACCGAGTTATTACGGTTATAGACCCCGGAGGGACCACCGAGTCTACAATTTCTTAGATGGACGTTTCGTCCTCTGGGTTCAAACTAGGGACTCAGCCCTTCCAGGTGACCTCTTTCCTTACAGATGGGTGAGGTCCTAAGAACGGACTTCTTAAGGTACCTGTCTCTTCGGACCTACCGATGGTAGGTACCCCAGTGTTTTTTATCCTGTACTGACTCGTTGACTCGTGTGTGTATCGCTAAATCATAACGATATCTAATATGAGGTAATATCCAATGATGTTCTATTATCCATATTAAGAGACACGATATGTCATATTAGAATAAATAAAATATATATCGTCAAACATAAACAAATAGATTATGGAGCAAACGGGACGGAGAAAAGAGAGACAGGAAGTCATGGTGTTCAAATAAAAGATATAGAGACTCAGACAAAGAGAAAACGTATAGGTAAGTAAACGAAATAAAAAGTCCAAGGTGTGTCTTCACTATAATATATCGTAAATAGAAAGAGAAACTAACCTTTTAGAACCTTCAGTTTAAATTGAAAGTTAAATCGTTTTGAGGACGAGATATTAAGTTAGAAGGTTTGACGTTCATTGTATCTTAAAAAGGGGGGTTAAGTATGTTTGTAAGTAAGATGTCAAGTCAAGTCAAGTCAAGTCAACGAGTCAGCACAGGCTGAGAAACGCTGGGGTACTTAGCGTCGTACGGTCCGGAGGGACGGGTAGTGGTTGAGGGCCTCAAGTGAGTCTAGTGCAGGTAGCTCAGTCACTACGGTAGGTCGGTAGAGTAGGAGACAACGGGGGAAGAGGAGGACGGGGGTTAGGGAGGGTCGTAGTGTCAGAAAAGGTTACTCAGTTGAGAAGCGTACTCCACCTGTTTCATGACCTCAAAGTCGAAATCGTAGTAAGGAAGGTTTCTTTAGGGTCCCGACTAGAGGAAGTCTTACCTGACCAACCTAGTGGAACGTCAGGTTCCCTGAGAGTTCTCAGAAGAGGTTGTGGTGTCGAGTTTTCGTAGTTAAGAAGCCACGAGTCGAAAGAAGTGTCAGGTTGAGAGTGTAGGTATGTACTGGTGACCTTTTTGGTATCGGAACTGATCTGCCTGGAATCAACCGTTTCATTACAGAGACGAAAACTTATACGATAGATCCAACCAGTATTGAAAAGAAGGTTCCTCCTTCACAGAAAATTAAAGTACCGACGTCAATGGTAGACGTCACTAAAACCTCGGGGTTTTTTATTTCAGACTGTGACAAAGGTGACAAAGGGGTAGATAAAGGGTAAGTTGTCAATGAATTATTGTTTTTAGGATAACGAAATTTCTCAGTTCCGTTTTTGTCCTATTCTTAAACCAAAGACAATGAATGATTACCATTCTTACTTTTTTAGGGAGGAAGTGTCTCGGAGATAAAGGACTTGGTAGATGACCTATATTTATTATTATCATTGTCACTCGTATATGTACGCATGATACTGGTTCGTGACGAGTTCCGTGGTGTATATATGTTTCAGTAAATTAGAATCGTTGTTGAAACCAGGATAAAAGTGGAGTAAACTTTCTACTCCTTTGACTCCGTTTTTCTCCAATTCATTAAACAGGTTCCAGTGTATTCACCATTCCCTGATTCACCTTTAGACTTGAATCTTCAGACCAGGGTTTCAGACACGTATATTAGTAGTCCTGTATGACGGAGGAGACATCGTTATGAGCGGGACACTCGCAGTGTCTCATGTTACTGCTCTTCTCAATTATACGGTTTTGTGAAATGTTGACGTTCGGGTAACATTCTTTCCGTAATCATGTTCGGACCCCAGTATTTCCAAGATAAGATTTTTATGTATAAACTCTTTAGTAAACTCTGGTGCATATTTTACGGTACTCTATCTTTTCAAATTTGTGTAAAGTCTTAGAATCTATACATCACGTTTTAATCAAGTTGACATATAACACTCAATGTAAATTATAAAGTATCGACAGAAAATATTTTTAACTCAATAATGAACCCGTTATAAAAGTATAAATCAATTTCTATGCGTCTACCATGATTAAAATTGATATTTTTAATAGTTCCATAGTCAGTTTAATCACTCTGAATCAAATGAATCCTTTTATTTTCTTTGAACTCTGTATTATTTAAAAGTAGTTTAAATGGACCATCACTCTTTTTTATATATAGAATTAGGAAGAGATGTATCGAGAGAACTTTTGGGTTGTGATGTCTTGTCTATGGTATAGACTAAATTACATTGAAACGTATGTTGACATTTTCCATCACTTTTAATTTCTGTAGGGTTTTAGGTTAGATATATCTAAGAGTATGAGTAAGATATTAAGAACGTGATCGTTAATATGTGGGATAAGTAGGGTAGGTTATGCCTTGTCTGTGTAATAATTGTGAAGTAGGATGAAAGGTATCGTGATGACGGTGTTTTATAAAATTTGACGAGAACCCGTAAAGGTCAAGTTCTTCTCTTCGTCTGAAAATGAAGGGTAGAGAAAAGATCATACATTTTAGAAACTACTGTATACAATTCGGAATAAAGTCTCTTCCGTTACCGTGGGGTTGAGGTCATGAGAACGGACCTTTTAGGGTACCTACCTCTTCGGACCACCCGACGTCAGGTACCCCAGCGATTCTCAGCCCGTGTTGTCTCGCTGAAGTGAAAGTCAAAAGTGAAAGTACGTGACCTCTTCCTTTACCGTTGGGTGAGGTCACAAGAACGGACCTCGGACCACCCGACTGTAGATACCCCAGCGTGTCTCAACCTGTGCTGACTTCACTGAATCGTCGTTTCGGAATAAAATAAACGTAGAAGTCATGAATCGTGTCACAGACTGTACATCATGGACGAGTTTATATAAGGAAGGTTGATTTCTATATTTAATGGATCGTTACTGTCAGATAAATTTCTTTTATTTGTACTTTAGTACTCTTTTTTATCTGTTAGTCACAAACATAAATAATATCATACGAATAGGTAGGAAAGATTTTATACTCCTGTATACATAATTGATAGATATAAGACATAGAAGAGAATTTTAAAAAAGAGACACGGAAGTTCTATTTTGTAAGTTTCGGTGTCTTTCTTAATGATATTCCTTATGGATTCTTTCGGGTTCACAGTCCATGAGACGATTTGTGGTACTTAGGGGATTATTCCTTCCGTATCCGTGTCAGAAGTGTCTCGAGTCTTTGATTTCTTCCACGTGTGAACATTTTTTTTATTGATAGTGTTGTTACTAGTAAAATAGTGTCAACACTGTTCATGTCATTCACTTCTCACAGGATACAGTTTAGTATGTGTTTTTAATTGAGTCATACATGGTTTCTGGATTTGGATTCTTGATTTTGATATTTTGAGTGTCTTTTTTTGTTTGTTCGTATCCTCATTTAGAAGTGTTGGAACCCAATCCGGGGAATCTATACTGTGGTTTTCGTGTTCGTTGTTGTCTTTTTTGTCTATTTGAGTCTAAAGTGGTTTAAAAATTTAATAATATGAACTTTCATATAGTAGTTTCTTTCATTGTCTTGTTAGGTGTCCTGTTTTCTTTTATAAACGTTTTGTATATAGACTCTTCCTTAAACACAGGTCTTATGTATTTCTTGGGATATTGAATTATTTTTGATCTGTTTATTGGGTTTATTGTGTCCGTCTTCTAGACTTCTCTAGAAAAAGGTTTGTCCTGTATGGTTACTGACTATTCGTGTACTTTGTCACAAGTTGTAGTAATGAGATACGACGATTCAGTGAAGTCAGTACAGACTGAGACACGCTGGGGTGTCTGCCGTCGGGTGGTCCGAGGGGACAGGGACCCTAAGAGGTCCGTTCTTGTGACCTCACCCGACGGTAAAGGAAGAGGTACGTCCTTTCACTTTTCAGTTTTCACTTTCACTTCAGTGAGTCAGCACAGGCTGAGAATCGCTGGGGTACCTGACGTCGGATGGTCCGAGGAAACAGGTACCCTAAAAGGTCCGTTCTCATGACCTCACCCCACGGTGACGGAAGAGGCAGTAATGACATATCCCTTTATATTTAGTTTTGGTGTTACTCTATGGTGTAGTGTATGTGATCCTACCAATATTGGTTTTTCTGTCAATGCACAACCACTCCTATGCCTCTTTGACTTGGGAGTATCTGATGACTACCCTAACATTTTACCGCATTGATGAAACCTTTTGTCAAACCGTCAAGGACAATTTGTGTCTTAATAGTATACTGGATTGTTAAGGTGAGGATCTATGTGTAGGGTTTTTTGGGGTTTTGTACGTAGGTATATTTATGAAAATCTGTTTATAAGTATCATTATAATAAGTATTATCGGTTTTTCATATTTATAGACTACAGGTAGTTGATTACTTACGTAAAAAATTTTTACACTACAGGTATATTTTCTCGTAAGTCAAGTCATAAGCCGTTATTTTTCCTTACTTCGTGTACGATGTATTGTACCTACTTGGAACTTTTGAATACAATTCACTTTCCTTAGTCAAGGTTTTCTGGCGAATAACATAATAAGGTAACTATACTTTACAGGTCTTATCCGTCCAGGTAACTCTGTCTTTCGTCTAAACGGTTCTCGACCTTCGTCTGATCGCCTCCCTCTTATCCTCACTTTCATTTTCCGATGGTCCACTGAAAAATCTTCCTATTTTTACAAAATTTTAACCTATCACCACTATCAACGTGTTGAGATACCAATATGATTTTTAGTGATTTAACACATAGACTTTTAATACTTAAAATTCCATAGTTAATGTAGAGTTATTTCGATAATGTTTTTAAAAATTTATTGTTTCCTTATATGACCACGGTGTGTTCATCGTGTTTTCTCCTCCATAAGTTTGCAGTCACTTACAAAAATTTTCCTGTTTTGTGAGAGGAAAGTGTTCCTCTTTTCAACCTAGGACTTTTTACTTTGCCAAGAAGTGGTTATCTCTGTCCAGACAGTGTTACAGTGGGTGTCCCAGTGATGAATGTCTGATGGTTCTCTTACCTCGACGCTTCAGGACTGGTCCCAGGTGTGTCTTCTTTTTCGTACACCCTTGCGTACTTTCTCATCAGAAAAATTTCTGTCAAGGATCAACCATGCTTCCCCCGTACTCTGTTCACATCCTCTCTGTTCCCTACTGGAACTCTTCGTCTTATCCAGTGCTGATCACCATTTCCTTCCGTATTACCAATTCATGTCCATAAATCCCCATCTAAGGGGATCTATACTTTTGACCGAGGTGGCAAATGATACCGAAACCTATTCAATCACGGAGACTCAAAGTCAAAGGAGTAGACAGTTTTCTCCTATGATCTTCATCCTCCTAATTTGTTCAATAAAGTGGAAATTATGAATCTTGAAGCGTCGTGTTTCCTTCATGGTGGTGAATGACGTGATGACAAACCCCAAGATCTAAATTCGTATACAAATAGAGCAATAGTATTTGGTTTGTTTTCCTTGACGTCTGTCACTTCACACCGCACTGTCACTTAAGGACCAAACAACCCGTAGTGAAAAACACGACGTGACGAACCGTACATCTTACAGAGACTGGCCCCCAATTTGAGTACGAAGGACGTCACCTTCACGTCTCAGAATTGGTGGTCCGATGGTCCCTTTAAGACTCGTTGTGTAAAATACTGTCATTTTTCATAATTCTGATACGGTAATTGAGGGAAGTAAATTAATTTTTTTTTTTTAAATTGGGTAGACATCAGAAGTTTCGAAGCACCTTACGTTTTCACTTATTTCTGAGGGACTAAGGTTGCCTCTTGTCACCATTTTACCGTTTTAATGGTGGGTTGTCGACGGACCAACCTGATTCATTTAGTTGAGCCACCGGAACCAGAATAAAGTTTAAGTGTTAATCGACGTGAAGGTCGTGAGTCGTGGTTCTCATACGTGTTTTGTAGGGAGGTTTATTCCTAGTTTCAGATATCCTCTTGAAGAAAATTCATTCAAGACAACCACGAAGAAAGAACACATGGAAGTACGACAAGATAGTTAAACCGTGAATTTTTATATTTTACATAAGTTCACGTTTGAAATATTAGAACCATTGTCCGTTCATGGACTAAGATGATTTTCTGTTTAGTTAAAGTCATTTATAATTACTAAAACATTTTTAAGAAATTTTCATGATTCTTTAGAAAAAGTTTTAACTGTGTACGTTTAGAAGGTGAAAATGGGTGCATTTTTCTTCCTCAGTTTCTAGTTGTCTCCATAAAATAAAAATTTATGACACAAATATGGATGATTAGACTTTTTGACTACAGACAAAAATATCGAAGAAATTGTTAATGTATTGGGAACAAGAATTCTTATGAATGATCATCCTTTCTGTCTTCTTTTGTTTCACTCTAGCTAATTTTTTTTTCCTGATATTGAGTTTATGAAATTTCATTGTGTAACTCTCAAATTTTACCCCTCCCCCCTTAATGTAACTTTTGTTAAAAAAAGAATTAAAATTCCATTTTGCTTTGTATACACTTTGTTTCGGTTTTCCATTCAGTATACGTCCTTGTGTACTCCTTAACCTTTTTTTCTTTTTACTTCCACTTTCTATTTTTTCTCCTTTTAATGTGTATCTATTTATTGTTCACTTCCTGAAACCTTCCTAGTTAATGTCATCATAATTATCTTGAGATTTCATATTTGTACGTTGGGTGACTCGGATATAAAATATAAATAGTTTTTATATTTCACACTTTTCAGCGTCGTAATATTCTCTGTTCCTTCCTTATTTTTTTCTAAAGTAATAAAGTGTATTTCATGACTATTATCTTTTTTAGGAACCCATCTCCCCTTTTTTAGTAAAACTCCTTCCTCCTCTACAGGTTGTCTCATAAACTTCTTTACTTGTCTCCAAGACACTTAAGTCTTCTATTCATGTATCGATATTATTTATTGTTTCCTATGTTCCTTCTTGTATTGAAAAAAAGAAAAAAAGAAAAAAAGAAAAAAAATCAACTATGAGAACAGAAAAAAAAAAAAATTAAAATTAAAAAATAAAAAAAAAATTTAAAATTTTAGAAATTAAGAATGTACGCAAGGGTTTGTACTTGGGGGGAGGGTGGAGGGAGGGGTGTTGTAGAGAGACCCAGTAGGGGTACGTGGTCGGGGTTCGTTCGACGTGGGATGCAGTCTGTACCTGACCGCTAAGTTAAGAATGTACTGTCATATGTACAATCTTAAGGGTAAGAGGGTTTAGTAGGGTGGGAGAGGGAGAGGGAGACTCAGGTTTTCAGACCATATGTGTAGACACAGAAAAAAGGACAGAACGTATGTCCCAGCAGTAACGGTAGAAGGATTTAAGGTATATATACACAATCATATGACATAACCACAAAAAGAAAGACCGAATGAAGTGAGACATATTAACCGAGGTCAAAGTGGGTAGAGTAGTCTTGACTAAGTTTACTTAAGAAAAATTGCCGACTTATTTTGAAAAAAAGTACTAATGTTCTCTTCGTCAGTTAACTTTCCCTATAGATTTACAATTTTTTTCTCCCCGTAATTTCCAAACTAAATTTATAGAATTTTACTTTAAATTTAAAAATCTATCCAATAAATTAGAAATTGTTTTCAACAGTATTGAAGTAGTTTAGAATGTTATGTGACTTAGATACTCCACGGTGTGTGTGGAGTCTGGGGACCCCTATGCTGTCATTTTCTCTGTACGATGACGGGAGTCCCTTGAATTTAATAACACTCCTCTTTCTGATACTTGGTTATTTGTTTTTACAGTCTATTACCTCGTGGTATTTCATCACCTTACCTCCATCTCTTGAATATATTCCATCAGTCTCTCCATTGTAAACTTGTTTTTTTAGGTTTACTTTACTCCCTCAGTACACTTCAAGACTTACAATAAAGTTCCTTTCTGTTTTATCTTTTATAGATACTCCCTTATACCGAAGGGACCACCGAGTCACCATTTCTTAGACGGATGGTCCGTCCTTTGAGACCAAGATATGGACCCAGCCCTTCTAGGAGACCTCTTCCTTTACCGTTGGGTGAGGTCATAAGAACGGACCCTTTATGGTACTTGTCTCCTTGAACCGTCCGATGTCAGGTACCTCCACGTTTTCTCGATCTGTGTTAAATCACTGATTTGTTGTTGTACTCCAATACCTATTCGTATCGATAAGTTTCTTTTCGTCTTTTCAGTTACACCCATCTCTTTTCACTCATTCTGTCTTCACCTTCCTCTAGTTCGGTCTCTCTGAACGTCTCCGGTTGAGTACGTCCCGGAATCTTCCGTTCCGTTCTTGATCCTAAAGGATTGGTACACTATCCTTCTTTGACGTCTCGAATGACTGTCCTTTCATTGATTCTTTCGTCCTTTCACTGTTCTAGACTTTACACGAAAAATTTCAGACCTAATGAGACCACTTGTTTCTTTATTAGGAAGAATAAACTGGAATGTCCGAATTTAATATTTGTTCGATTGGAATTTTAGGGACGGTAATCGGAATATCCTTAGACAACGACTAAAATTTCCGAATTTCTATTTTTTGTTTGTTCGAAATTTATATAATGACGGTTTTTTGTGTTTTCTTATTTCTTAATAAGACGTAATAAGAAGTTTTTTTTCATTGACTGGAGTTAGATTTGGAGTGGACAAGGTTCAAAATCTTCCGTGACAAGTATTCTAAGAAAAAAAAGGACGGTGAGATCTGTCCTCTCAACATTTTTTCCCCTGAGTGCGGTTTTCGGGTTTTGTGAAACTAACGGGAGATCGCGGGTAGAATTTCTTACTTCGGGAAGGGTGTAATCAGACCTTTATCATTACTTGTGTACGTTCAAAACCTTATCTCGAAGATCGTAGGAGACGACTGTCTTAGAACGTCTACCTTAATTTGACGAAACAAAATTTCTTGTGATTAAAAGGAGACTTCAATTTTAATAATTCAAAAGAGTATAACAAAAAATTTTTGAAAGAAAGGTCAGTCGACGTTAGTGTAATTTTGATCAGTAATTAGTTTGTGACCATTACTACTACTTTTATTACTATTTTAGGTCGTTAAAACTGATGAATCATACACAGTTAGACAACCAGTTTACAAATGTAGTTAGTAGAGTAAAGAGTGTCATTAGTTAAGGACTCTTGATTTTCTCTCCAAAAAAAGGTGAAAGTTAAGAAGTTGGAAAGGAATACGTACTCCCTTTCTCTGACTGACTATGTCCACCAACCGTTACTGATTCCGGTTTCCTACTCTTCGGAGTCTGGTCTTCAGTCCCTTCGCAACACCACCGGGGTTGAACCTGAGAAGTGGTGTCTTGCACGGTTGGTCCCTCAGTCTCTTTCAAGTACCTTTTGTCCACGAGTGTTGATTTTTCAGTGACAATGTAGATCGGAAATCAATGTCAGTATTTTTACATTGAAAGTTAAAAGACATCATTACCCTTTGTCCTATCGTCCCTATTACTTTTAGGAGTTATTAGGGTTTCAAAGGTAAACTAATATAATGTTGGAAGAGATGGAAATTTTATTTTTAGTCTTAACACGTGTACATTATCTATACCAAATTTTTAGTAAAAAGTGGAGAAAGGACTGAGGGAACTTAAAAATGAGTGGTAAGTCAAGTTTCGTTCTATAGTACGGAAGTTTATGAGTGATACATGAAGATTAATAAATTTTTAACCACATCAAATTGTTTCAAGAAATTGCCACACTATGGTAAAAGTGAGCGTAAGATAAACTTCCCTGTTAAAATAATGATGATATCTATTCATTTTACCTAGTTTCCTTTTTATTTACTTTTCGTTCGAACAGTAGTTTTCTTTAATACTACATGTAATTGTGAAGGTTAGGTCACTAAAGTTGTCATTGTGATTTCATGAATGATTGGTCGTTGACTTCATTTCTACGTATAATTTTTTTAATTAGTGTTAATCATACGAATTTTATTTTGGTAGTTGTACAAGAGACCATTAAAAGGAAATTTAAGATCACGATAGTTATTGAGTCAAAAATTTTCAGACACGGATCTTCTTTCATGTTTCTTGATAATCCCACTGTCCTTACAAGATATATGAACAAATCCTATCGTTGATGTTGACTATATATATCTTAAGAGTTTTGACAAGTTTGACTTTGGAATTATAGACACTTTTAATGATATATATTAATGTGGAGTTAGTTTTGTTAGTGTAAAATTCAAAACACCCTGACGAAATCCTTCTCTTTTATTGTTGAAAAAAAGCGGAGTAAATTTTGGTATTAACGTATCTGATAATCAGATATGTTAATTTCATTGATTAATTAGAGTAAGTTGACACCCCGTCAAGAATGTTAATTATCTGATAATACATTGATTTCAAATTCGAAACCTGTTCCGTATATATTACCGAGAATGTTCTTATCCACAGATAAACGTAAAAGCACGAGTGTAAAGAAGACAAGTCGGGAGATAGGGATGAATGTAAAAGGTACATTTTTGATCTCTAACTATACAGTTTTTATCTTTTATGAGAGTTTACAGTTTTTTACTGTAAAAGTTAATATTTTTGGTTTATGTAAGTCAAGTTTGACTGTTTGTAAATGAGAGAGATGATATAATTTCCGTAATATGATCTCCAAAGTTTCCAAAAAATTTTGATGACATGACAAATATATGTTTAGGGACGTGGACTCCAGTAGTTCATCCTAACGTTTCCGCTCCGTGTCATCAATTGTATCCTTATTTCATGACTAAAATGTTCTTTTTATCAAACGATGTCTTCCGACTTTTGTCGTGACCCTTTATCATCGTGTACTCGACCGTAAATCTCTCCGACGAACTTCCTTTAGTATAAACTTTACCAGAGGTTTCCGATCTCTCTTAAAATTGTTCGTCTTTACCCTCCTTACCCTTCCTTCGTAATTTCAAAACTAGTCACAGGGGAGTTTTGATCGACTGAGGAAACATTCTCTCTTAATTACCCGTTTATCCTTAACCACTTCAGATTGTGTAAATGTTTAGTCTTTTAAAATAATGTCTGAACATGTTCCTCTAGCCACCGAATACGGGATTCTTGGGGTTTCATTGAACCCCAATGTATTCGGACAAGATTACTCTGTAATCTGTTCAGGAAGGAAATTTTTGTTTTGTTTTGTTTTTTTGTGGAACTTAATGACTTAATGACTATCTCGGTCACGATTTACTCATTACTTTATATACAGTGAACACTTTTATTTTCTCTAGTCTCTCCTCCATTTTGAGGAAATTTTTAAAATTTTTTTAAATTTTTTTTTATTTGTAAAGAAAACTCCAAATTTTTTTTTATTTTTTATTTTTTTATTTTTTTACTATTAGTAGATAAGTTAATTCCCTTTTAACGAATGAAACGAATGTCAATATTGAACAAAGTGATTTTTTCTCGTAAGACCCGAAGTGACCACCGAGTCACCATTTCTTAGGTGGACGGTTACGTCCTCTGTTTCCAAGCTAGGGACCCGGACCCTTTAGGGTGAGTGACGTCATGTTGATCCGGTCGCACGGTGTTGATGACTCGGACACGAGATCTCGGCCACTCGGCGTTGATGACTCGGGGCCACGGATCTGGGGCATAAGCCGTTATTCTCTTTTGGTGACGTTGATCTCTTGTCGGGGACGAGTGACGTTGACCTCTTCCGGGCGCATGTCGTTGCTTCTGGGTTACGTCGGTATTTATTGTATTGTTTTTTTAGAAAAAAAAAAAAATTCTATGTAAGAAGATCTCGGTTTCACATTGTCTCGTCCTACTCGTTTCGGGAACCGTCCGTCGGTGAGGACCCGGAGTCATAAGACGTAGGACGATGATCCGTTGTCCAGAACGAGTCGATAACCAGCCACAGAGTCATCCGGGGCGGATATTTGGTGGTTGACAGTCACTCTCTGGGAATCGACAGGACGAGTGAATAATCCGTCGTGGTGATACCCGGGACGGGTGACCATTGACAGTTACTTAAAAGTGACCCCTTCACTTCGTCAGTTCCGAATCATCACACCACCAGTAATCCACCTCTCACTCCATTCTCCGTCTAAGTCCGGAGGAGGACCTCCGGGAGGTCGAGTGGGGCGGAACCCGGTCGTCTACTCGACCTACCGGGTCCCTTGTCTGACCCCTGATACAGGACTCCTGAGGTCTCGGGAGTGATTCCGAGAGGTGATCGGTGCCGGGTCCGGAACTCCGTCGTCCACTTGGAGAGGGACAGAGACGTTACGTTGTCGTCACCGGCAGACGGACCAGTGTCAGACATTCTGGACCAGAGGGGTAGACCCACCGGACTCTTCTCACTCCCGGTCCACCCGACCCACGGCTCGAGGGAGTCCCTACTGTCGACCCGTCGAATATCCTTGACCGGGACTTCCTCGACGGTTGAATCTAGACGGAGGAGAATGGGTCTTCACCCTGGGACCTTCCACTTGCAACACGGAACCCTGAAACGGGAAAGAACAGTTCTGTTTCTTATTTTAAGTAGACTATCTCTAAATGTCCTTGTAGCACTGGACTGGTGCTGACCTGGAGTTCTTGTTTCGTAGACTGTGACTCTTCAGACGTTGTTGCTTGGTACGGGTGGGTAGTGGAAAGCGAAAATTTCCCTGAACGACCTTCGAAAGTCAATAAAGCCCCAAGAATCCCGTATTCGGTGGTTAGAGGAACATGTTCAGACATTATTTTAAAAGAGACAAGGTTTGAGATAACAAATCATAACTACCCGGAGTGACACACAGTCCGTGTTTCCGAACGCTTAAGTCATTGTTTTCGTGAATTTTATATGAAAAAAACAATTCTAGAGAATGAGCCTTAAGAAAACATTTCAATTTTTCTTTAGATCCCGAAGGGACCACCAGATCACCAATTCTTAGACGGACAGTTACGTCCCCTGTGTTCAAACTAGGGACCAGATCCTTCTAGGGTGTACGGTGTGTCGTTGATCCAGGTGCGTGGTGTTGATGACTCGAAATTCCGGGATTCGGACACGAGACGTTGTTCTCTTCGGTGACGTTACTGTTCGGGCTCGTGACGTTGATGTCTTATCGGAGAGAGGTGAACGGCATGATCTCTTTTGGGACTCGTCGTAGTTTCTAGGTCGTGTCGGTATCATTTAATATTTTTAATTTATTTGTCCTGTTTAATTGGAAAGACCCCTTTTTTTGAACATAAATGACTAACAAGTCACCAAGAATAAGTTAAGAAAAAACATGGCTTTTTGAAATGTCACAATAAATATCAGAGAGTAGACTTACAACAATATAAAACAACGACGATAAAGACAACGTTTTGCCCAAAAAGTCAAAATTGGGAAATTTGAATCTGTGATAGTTAAGACGAAACTAATCAGGGGAAAACAAAATCCATCGAAGTAAAGTTTATGTTATTGTAAGAGTGGAAAAAGATTATATGTCAGAACTAATAAAGTCAGACAAATCGTTTTTACAGACCTTATTATATTATTACACTGTCAATGGTGGAAAATAAGAATTAAAATTTCCCTTATGGAGATCACGAGGAATTAATACATATTGTGACTGACCACCACACTTCGTACTTACTCAGTAAATTATGTTATAATTTCAAAGGAAAATCAAAGTAAAATTTTATAAAAGAATCCTTAGTACAATTGATAAAATTTAAGGCAAAAACAATATATAATTTTCTCTCCTAGTATTACTATTTATGGTCCGTGGTAAGATTCCCAAAATATATATATAAACAAGTGAATAAGTTGGTAGGTCTGGTGTCTCAATCCACAAAATAATCGGGACAAAATGTTCCCTCTTTTCTTTCTGTGCCTCTCCAATCTCTTCAGTTCATTAATGTTTTCAGTGTGTCGAAGTTTCAGGTAAAGAGATTAGTGATGGAATATAACGGGGGACATAGACATAAAATAACTGACCTGATGTTAGTAACTTCAGGTCAGTTGTCGCCTTTAACTCTCTACTAAATTGTATCGATGAGTGCAACTTCATTACATTCTAATCCGATTCCACCATCATTACCTCTGTCTTTACCTCTCTAGACCATATATGAAACCTCTGTCTCGATCATTCTGATCAATTTCTTAATTCTGTAACCTACATCTCATTCTTCCTTTCTTTCCTTAGTTGTTACCACTGATCCAACACGGAATAGGAATCGTTCATAACTCTTGGAACAAAGGACAAAAAATATAATTAGAATAAATACATAGAACCAAAGGGAAAATAGTAAGTAAGAAGGATTTCATACGAAAGAATATCGTATAGTAGAGATTTAGAAAAAACCTTGTTCCATTTTGTATGTTTTTGTTCAAATAAGTGTTTATGAATTCTGTAAAATATAGGTTATGACAAGAGAAACCCAAACAAGATATGGGCGGGATCTAAAAAGAAGAATGCCCCACCACCCTGCCCCCACCCCACCACCCCCCTCGACGTGATCCAGAATCAACGTTGTATACTTGAGAATCAACACCGTACACCCTAGGTCAAGGGTATGGTCCCTAGTTTGGGGCCGGTGGACGAAACCCTCCGACCTCAGAACCGGTGAACGGGTAGTCCCTTCAGGGACTGGATTTAAAAAATTAATTCTAGTGCTAACGGAATATTATTTCCTGACGAAAAACATTAGGGTAGTAAACAAGGATTACTGTCCGTGTCAAATACTAGTTACACCTTTGACCTTTTCTTGTCTTATTATATCCCGTCTTTATTTGTAATAAGAGTGAGGATATTGTATCTTCCTTCGTTACCCTCCTGAAAAATGGTATGTGCACATTGTAAATTTTGAAATTTTAGTATTACAGGTATATCAAAGTACAGGAGAGGAATCACGATTACTTTTGAGAATCGTACGGATTACTGATGTATTATGAAAGTATACTGATGTATTGTTAAACGACCAGGAAGGGGGTAATAGTCTATACATAAATGTAATAAACATTAATAAGGTTATAAAGTCAATAAAAGTCCAAAAAATCTATACCTTTGGAAGACGGTTCTCTTTCGAGACTCGTTCGGATTGTATTTTTTCTCGATCGGAACAACTTATATCCCCTTCCCGGGTTGGGGTGGTTTTGGTGGGAAGTTAGCACAAGGTGCCTTGTGTAAGACTTTTGGTGATGTTATACGTCACGACACTATTTGTAGAAACACGTATTTCGAAAAAGGTTTAAAGGACTCCGATCTTAGAGTCTTCAGTATCATGATTCAAATTTTTTTTATTTGTAGCAATTCGGAGGGCTATAAATCATTATTATCAGAGTCATTGATAGTCTCGATGACGGAGTTAAAGATCTCATAATAGACCAGTGTCATGAAGTGTTTTAAACTGTCAATATTATTCAAATTAAGTACTATCCGTGTTTTCCTACATTTTTACTCATTCTAAGTTTTCCTGTCCTCAAATGGTAGAGAGGGTTCAGTAGAAACCTTCGTTAATTTGTGTTTGCGAATCTCTGTAGTTGGAAGTGTACAGTAATTTCTTTGTAAAAAGTATTTTATTTTTAGTTTTATTTACAATAAAGATTCGATAAACCCTCTTTCTTACAAGAATTCATTCAAAATATACCTTTGAAGTTTCACCGAAGTAATCGTGTCTCTTCGTCCCGTCGTTAAGGTATAGGAAGAAAATTCTTTTATAGTAAAACATTCGTTATTGGGTGCAGGTATTCATAGGTACTCCGTACTATGACTAGTATTGGATGCTTCCATTGGATTAAATCATTGGATACTGGGGTTGACACTGATAAATTCACTCTTCAGTGTTTACCAAACCCTTCTCCATGTAGTCTTATTGGATATTTTCTGAAAAAAAAAAACCATTTAATAAATAAAATTAACCTCCGATTAGTGAAATGTTGTAACATCACCAAAAACGGTATGTAAGTGTACTTAGTCGGTACCCACATGTACATAAGGGGTGGGACTTAGGGGGAGGGGGAAGGGAAGGATAGGGTAGGGAGTCCTAGCAGGCCACGTGGCCGGGACTCACGGGATAGAGTGCGTAACTTGTACCTGACCGCTAGATAAAGTGTATGCCATTATATGTACAAAGTTACGATAAGAGAGTTTAGTAGGGTGAGAGTGAAAGAGGGAGTCTCAGGTTTTCAGACAAAAATATAGACAGAGAAACGACGGAGCGTGTATCCCAGTAGTAATTGTAGAAAGTTTTAAGGTATATATACGTATTTATATGACATAACCACAAAAAGAAAGACTGAATAAAGTGAGACATATTATCCGAGATCGAAGTAGGTGGAGTAATCTTGACTAAGTTTACATAAGAAAAAATTATCGACTCATTATAAGGTAACACTCTTCCTTATCGAAAGAATAGATAAGTAGACGGTTACCTGTAGATCCAACGAAGGTACAGGATCGATGACATTTGTCACGACACTACTTGTGACCCCATGATACTTCTGAAAACAATATTGTGTCTAACGTCCTCGACCCCGGCCAAGTGGGATCAGGATGACTGGACTGGACACTTAATGTCTTGGATACTTATAAGACAAATTGACATGGTTTATACTAAGAATGTAAGTCTAATTCTTAGTGACTTAATAATTTTTATAAATAGGAATTAAAGTTATTGTGAACGACTTTATAAATCGGTAAGTTCACACATTTAGACCAATGAAAGGATTGTTTATATTATCTTACATTTTCACCGTTTCCTCGTTTGACCTTTTCTCCAACCTCCCCTTTGACGTACAAACGTTCAATTCTCGGTTCTCGTTCATCTATCTGTTTCCCATTTTGTTTTCTATGTTTTCCCACTACCGCTACTTTTTTTTTTCCTCTCCTTCAGTTCCCGTGGATGTCTTACCAATTGTCGGAGTCATTCGTCTGTCCTGTTAAGACTATATAAAGTTTAACATTTTTTATATCGATCGTAAGACGGCATATTTTGTAAGAGGATATTAAAACAAATCATAATGGAGTTTGACTAAAGGACTTCCTTGATTTAAGTCAAAGACTTAGTTGTTCGTTTCTTAATGGTCTGAGATTCAGGCTGGTTGGTGTTTTTGTTTTAAGAAATTTTCCGGTCTTTGTAAACTTGAGTTGTAATTTTGCAGTCGGGTTGTGACGATACATTTGATGGATGTTACTTAGTACGATTAAACAGACAGATCTAGGGTGTCATTGTAAGTATCAGCTCTGTCATAAGTCATCTGAAGGAAACGGATACTGAGGATTAAGATGATAACGAACTAGATCTTCCGACGGTTATTGGGTGAATAGTTTATATTATGTCCTATTTTGAAACAACGGTGAGTCTTGAATTTTTTCTCTGACTCCAACGGTGAGTAATTCAGACCTTTGGTTTCCGGAGGTAAGTTCTGGTTATATTAAATGGACTTAGATCCTTCCGGTGACGTTTCGGTGTAGTGTTACAAAGGTTTATAGGTTCGATAGACGAAGTGGATGGTAGAGACGGAATCAGAAATTTTACAACCAACACTATACATAACCTTTCTTTTTATCCTCTTTACCTTTGTTCCTTGGAGGGTGAAAATAAAATAGAGGTTAGATTTCGAAGTCTGAATTAGGTAAGTGTTACGATTGTTCATGAGGTAATAGTTGACCACCACCAAATCAGTGATTCAGCTCAGACTGAGAACGTTGGGGTACCTGACATCGGGTGGTCCGAGGAGACAGGTACCTTTAGAGGTCCGTTCTTATGACGTCACCCAACGGTAAAGCAAGAGATCTCCTAAAAAGACTGGGTCCATAGTTTGGACCCATAGGACGTAACGTCCGTCTAAGAAATGACTGAATCGATACTCCCTTTCACTTCAGTGAGTCAGTACAGACTGAGACGCTGGGGTACCTGACATCGGATAGTCCGAAGAGGCAGGGACCCTAAAAGGTCCGTTCTCACGACCTCACCCGACGGTAAAGGAAGAGGTCCCCTAGAAGGGTTGGGTCCTTAGCTTGGGCCCAGAGGGTGTAACGTCCGTCTACGAAATGACAGACTCGGTGGTAATAGTCTGTCACATATGAAATTTTGACTTCGACAATGACCGTGTTTAGTGGTCGTCGGAACGACACGGGGTGTACAATAAGTTAGTGGTAAAAGACAAATGATGCAAATGTTCTCCTTTCCGTGTGATAATTTTCAAAATGATGGTTTTTCTTGGTTATGTATTAGAATATTTTTTTTATCTTTCGACAATAAGTCAGAGGACTATCTCAAGTCAATGTCGGTACTCTTCGATTTCGAAAGTTTGTCCGAAAACTCTAGGTCTGGGTTCGTACAAAAGGGAAGAGACGGATCGACGTGAAACCCAAATGAGTGCATAGTCAAGGTTCAGTTCCCAAGACAGAAGTGATTGTGATATAAGATCTGTTCAACTGAAAGGGTAGAAGGGTTTAGATTAGAATACGTGACACGGGAACAAAGTTGATAAGTGAGAAGGATCTAACCTCCACCCGAGGAGGGTGGAGTGGGTAGTTTTGCAATTGGGAGATGTTCCGAGCAAGGTTAAGGTGTAGGAAGTCTTCATGTCCGTAAGGGAAAATGGGAACCAAAAACAAAAGGAGTTAAAGTCAAGGGGAACCATACTTTTATGATAATTTACCTTTCAAGGTCTTTGTTTGTTAAACACTCAAAATTTGACATACGGAAGGACTCGTTGTTCTGTCTTAGAGTTCAATAGGACAAGGAAGGGCGGGTCGTTCATGTGGTAAGGAAACATCCTGTATACGGCGGTAGTCAGTGAAATCAGCAGACATTTCTATAGTGACAAAACACAAGTTTATTAAGAGTAAAATGAATTATTACCGGGGTTTCACGTTCTCCCTACGACCGTTAAGTGTATACGGTTTCTCTTCGATATTTCACGAACGACCCTCGTCCGTTGTTTCTAGGTCCTAAACTCAAGTTGTTCACATACTCAAGAGGAAGAAAGGGAAGAACCGAGGACGGTAAAGACCCAGGTCACTAGTGATAGAATAATTTCCGGAGGATAAACCGGGAACATATGAGGTTGAGGAATGTCAAATAGAGGTCGTCCGAGGTTCTTAAGGTCTGGTTTGACTACAATGATGTTCCCACCTTCGACCAAAGTCTATACATTATGGAGTCGAATCTAGTTCATCTCACTCTGAAGACGAGACGATCCGTCCTGATACGGGGACGTCTCGTCTTTCTTCAATGTTTTCTTGCTCTGGAGACGGGGTTAAGGGTTCTTCAATAGAAGTCATACTTCAGAGAGTCCCGTCACAACAATCCTCTTCGTGTGACTGACTTTGACGGGTGGGACCGGTCCGTGGTGTCATTGGCAAACACACTCAATAAAATACTGTCCTCCAGGATCGTTCCTTGTGTCTTATTCGTTCGGTGGTGGTTGGTCTTCTCAGACCCTTTCCAGTTTCCCTCTGCGGTACAAAGACTGGTACAGGGTCTTAGGAAGGACGACCGTAGGCAGAACCGACTCGTTACTCATACGGTGGTCCTTCCTGCTCCGTCTGACTAATCGGTTTCTGTTGGACCTTTGATTAGGGTAGTGGTATTTTCGGCTCTAACCCTCTGTGGTCCGTCTCGTCAAGAGGACCCAAGGGAATGGGACGACGAGAGGCGGACCCGCGGGAAAGGTTATTTAAGAGAACGAAACAGTCGTGTGCAGAAGGAGTCTGTTAAGAAAAGACTCACAATCTGTTCTTGGGTGAGGACTCCGGGATCTCCCCCAGGGCGAAGGATGTTGCCCACTTTTCAATTTTTCATGAGTTGAACTATTCCTTTCTTTTTTTTGTTTGCCATACGCCTCCAACGATCCTAGATGTCATTCATGGTTAGATAGATACTTTGACACTTCTTTGGTTTTCTTTGAGTACGATGAAAACGACGGTGTGGAGTTTAACGTTCAATATCGGTGTCACGTGCTATTTACGAATCGATTCTACCTTTTTTGTAACAATAGACGTGTTGTTGTATAAAACTCTCTCTTCCTTTCTGGTGTAAGTGTATGTCCGTATGGAACATAATTATAGGAAATGACTCAGAAATTTTTAACTTCTAAAATACAGTCGAGACGAACCTTGTTCAGACAACCGTGTTAAAAAGGTTGTGAAAAAGAGTTAAGTACAGACACAGTACAAAACCATTTAAAGTGTTATAAAGTTTGGGAGGTGGTCATTTCTCTAATGTTAAGTGACTTCCGGGTCTGTCATCAATTCCTAAAAATCGTTATTACATAAAAATTTAATTGTATACATGGAACAAAATTTATATTACGACGTGACGTGTCAATTGTCTGATATCGCATTTGTATTGAAAATATACGTGACCCTTTGGTTTTTCAAGAACATTGGACGACATAAAGTTGTAAACGAAGTAATACCACCAGACCTTGGGTTGGTCGTAAATAGAGGTTTCATACGGTCATTGAAAATAATGTTATATAACTATACTTACAAGATTCAATGACAACAATCAGAGAGTTACATGGATTAAATATTTAATTTGGAATAGTATCCATACGTGCATGTTCTTTTTGTGTCGTATATATTCCAAGCCATGGTAGGCGTCAAAGTGCGTAGGTGACCCCAGAACTTTGTATAGGGAGGACTTATTCCCCCCTGACGACATAAAGAAGAGACCTAGACTAATCGGAGTAGAGTAATCGGAGTAGAAAGGTAAAGGGAGATCATTCTTTCGAGTCGATGTGTATTTAGTGTAGTGTTAAAGTGGTGTTATAGTTGACGTACACGTACGAGTTAGTACAGGTTGAGAAACGCTGGGGTACCTGACATCGGACGGTCCGAGGTGACAGGTACCTTAAAAGATCCGTTCTTGTGACCTCATCCAACGGTCACGGATGAGGTCCCTTAGAAGGACTGGGTCCCCAACTTGGGCACAGAGAATTCAGAGGACTTTACCGTCCGTTTAAGAAATGGTTGACATGGTGGTCCCTTCGGGCCTATAGTACATGAACGTGTGTTAATCCAGGAGTGATACCGTTGTAGTAAAGGGGAGTTTTGTGACAAGCCTGAAGAGGCAAGAGAGAAGGAGTCGGGTAAGAGTCGTTGTGTTTAGACGTAATCAGTCGACTCCGGTGGTATTGTCTTGTGGTATCTGACCCACCGAATTTCTAGTCTTTCAATAAAAGAGTGTCAAGACTTCCGGTCTTCAGGTGTTGGTTGTACGGTCTTTTGAACCAAAGACAACTTCTAAAAAAAGGACAGAGGTCCTCTTAGAATGGTTGAGTCTTTAGTTTGGGTCCAGAGGACGTAACGTCCTTCTAAGAAATGACTGACTCTATACTCCCTTCTACTCATATATTTAGTAAGGTCTCATGATTCGTCTCAAGGGGCACGATATGTTATCCAAGAATAATCAATGTTAAAATATATATCGTCAAACGTATACAGGTAGGGTTAGAGGGTTAAATAGGGAGGGGTTGGAAAGGTGGAACCATTGGGATTCAAACAAAAGATGTGGACACTGAGAAAGACAAAAAGTTCATTCAAGTAAACATGGTGAAAAATTCTAAGGTGTATATTCACTGAAGAATTTAATGGTGACTTTATGAATGAAGGAGGAGAAGACTTAGTGGTAGTAGTAGTAGAAGAAGAAGGTGTAGAAGACGTTCTCCACCTCCATTTCCTGGTTCTTGTGGAAGGAGGTATCCTAATTGACCAAGAAGGTGGTAAAATTCCCCATTTCCCCCCGGTTAATTGAGTAGTAGTCTTCTCAGTCTTGAGAGCAGTGAGAGTGACGATGAACATAGGGACTTTTATGTCTTTGTCTTTGAGTAGCGGAAACGACGTTTTTTCTTGTATGAGACCTCTGTCATAACTAAAGAGTCCTTCGGGATAAAGAGGAAAATTGTTGACGCAAAAAATGTTACAAAAATTTAAACATTAGGTTTGTAATTAACACACCGACTTTATAAATAGAAAACTTAATATATATATAAAGAAAGAATTCATTACAGTTCTTTGTGTATAAAATTAATAATTAACATACTAATTCTTTATTCGTTTCAAACTAATATAAAAAATTTGTATAAGTACAAAAAGTCCATCTCATTATAAGAAAGTAGATAATAACAAACTCCTGTGTAAAACGTACTCAAAAAAGAAACTTTAAAACACTCAACACATGAGACCAGGTGCTATACCAGTCAGAACGTATAAAATACATTTGAACTTTTTTTATTCCTAAGGGTAACAACCCGACTCACAAGACATCTAAAGTTATTTTCCACAACCGACTCCCGTAGGAATTCCAGGAAAGAGAGGAACGACTGAGTATCGAGTGACAGGCAGTCAGTGTCTGTACTTGTGACTGTAGAGTGTGATTTACGTCTGCACGGATAAAGAGGAAAGTCGAGGAAGGGAAAGACGAAGTCCACAAAGTTTCGAGATTACGATCCTCTACGTGCAAGTCCTGATGGTACACAAGGACTTCTTGACGGAAGTTTATGGTAAATTAGAATTCTTTCATTTTTTGAAGAGAATAGATAGGATAGATTTATGTCAATTTTCAGTTTCTGTTTTTGAGTCTCGTTAATATACAATCTCCGGGTAGTCTATTGGGAGTACTTGGTCGTCTTGTTGACACCTTCTTTTTGATGTCTTATGATGTGGCATTCTTTCTTTTGGTACCTCTCTTGGTTGCGGAGATACGTGACGCACACTTATGTTAGTGCCAAACGGTGTCCTCGTTTATTTCATTCTTTACTTATAATGGCGTTTTCTAAAGTTATGTAACAGACTTTATGTTTAATAAAGAGAGAGAAATTAAGTTCATACTACTCAACGATTTTAACAATTTACATCGAAGGAACCTGACATTTTCTATGGAATAAGATCCGTCATAGGATAACTTAGAGGTGATAAAAAGGTGGGTTGTGTACTCGACGACGACGACGATGATTCAGCTCAGTCAGTACAGGCCGAGACACGGTTGGGGTATCTACCGTCGGGTGGTCCGAGGAGGCAGGGATCCTAAGAGGTCCGTTCTTATCACCTCACCCAACGGTAAAGGAAGAGGTTGTTGTGTAGTCTCCTCATAGTATTCACTCCACTTTCACAGTCAGTGAGTCAGTATAGTCTAAGAAACATTGGGGTACCTGACATCGGGTGGTCCGAAGAGACAGGTACCCTAAGAGGTCCGTTCTTATGATCTCACCCAACGGTAAGGGAAGAGGTCCCCTATAAGGACTGGGTCCCTAGCTTGGACTCAGAAGACGTGACGTCAGTCTAAGAAGTGTCAGACTCGGTGTCCTTTAGGTTGTCCCCTGATAATATATGAGAGTAATTTCAGAAGTAGTTTGTGGAGATATGTAAGACATCGTTGGTGGTAGGTGGTAGGGAGATGACTGATGGGGAAGGGTCTTCTAACTCTTAACGTTAAAATTGTTAATTAGATGGTTTATTAAAATATCCTCAGTTTCACAGGAACGGTAGATTACTTCATAGAAGTGATATATTCAAAGTGCTTCCGTCTTTAAATTTCAGACAACACAAGGGACGACACCGAGATAGTCGATTTACTACGAACTATAGTTATTGTTGACTTCTCCCTGAAAGGACGGTCAGACCACCAATTCTGAGATTCGAAGGTGACGTCTTTCCCGTGTCCAAGTTAGCTACCAGTCCCTTGATTCTAGGGTGCACGATACATCGCCACCAAATAAGTGATTCAGCATAGACTGAGAACACTGGGGTACCTGACATCGGGTGGTCCGAGGAGACAGGTACCCTAATGGGTCCGTTATTATGACACCACACAACGGTAAAGGGAAGAGGTCCCCTAGAAGGGCTGGGTCCCTGGTTTGGGGTCAGAGGACGTAACGCACTCCCAAAAAAATGGTGACTCAGTGGTTCCTAAAGGTATATTGTGTCATGACTGAGGAACCAATGTCGACATTTTTCTAAATGGAATGATAAAACAAAGGGTTCAGGGGTCAACAGAGTGGTTTGAATGGGTGATTAGTCTTTCATGCCGTTTTCTCTAAAGATCCGTCAAAAGAATACTCTACTGTCCGACAAGAAGAGACCGAAAGTAAGAGAGAGAGAGAGATGGGTAGAGAGAGACGGAGTGACAAAAAGAGGTAACTCGAGACACGGGGGTACGAGGAGAACCTTTGTGTCCGACTTATACGAGTCGAAAACGGATCCGACACCCCGTAAAAGACCGTGGACATGATGTCTGTTGAAAATAATGTCCGACTTAACACAGGGGTTTTATAAGTATATAACTTCAGGATTGAGCGTCATGGAGTCTCATACTGACATAAATTTCTGTCCCGAAGTCTCTTCACTAATTCGATTTACTATAGACATCCCTACCCGGGATAATATTGACCACAGGAATATTTTTCTCTTTTGAACTTGTCTTGAATCCGCCTTCTGTTGCACTTCTTTATCCCTCTTCTACCGGTAGATGTTCGGTTCTTCTCTCCGGTCACTTGGGACGGAAGTACAACCAGGACCTGAAGATCTGAGAGATTGACACCCTTTTATTTAAAGACAACAAAGTCGGTAGATCAGACGTGATCAAACACTACTTTCGGTACTGTTTGATCATGTCGTCGTAGAAGGAAAGAAAAGAGGGGAATTAATCACTTGATTTCTTTATATACCTTGTAGACGGTATTCGTTCTATAACACGACCTGTGCCTCTCTCGACCCTTTTTCCTGTCCTATTTCTCTTTGCAATTCTGTGACCCGAAGGGACTCTCAAGTCTCCAATTCTTAGACGGGCGGTTACGTCCCCTGTCTAGACTAGGGACCAGGCCCCTCTAGGGTGTACGAAACCCCGTTGACTCGGACACCCGGTGTCGATGACTCGGGGGTGTGGATCTCGGACACGGGACGTTGTTCTCTTCGGTGACATTACTCTTCACGTGTGTGGCGTTGGTCTCTCATCGGGGACGAGTGACGCTGATCTCTTTCGGTCGTGTGTCGTTGTTTCTGGGTCTCGCTGGTTTTTCACTTAAAAGTTTTTTGTCAAATGTATCGGTTAAACTGTTAAATTTTGCCTGGAGTTGTTGTCTTAAGAACATGCTAAGGTGGGTCTAAACCTCAGGCATATGGATAAATATGACGAACTTCAAGAGTCATTAATACAATATATCATAATTTAAAGTGAAACTTCATTAAAATTAAAATTACCGACGAAAGAGGATAGTGAGTTATTTCAAATGTTACACGGTGACAAATTTAAGAAAGAGTCAATATTTCCTAGGATGGTTTCTTTCAATAGTACTTATGTCTCAAACCCCTTTCCCTGTTTTCTACATTTACTGTTTTATTTGTACTTTTTTTATTGGTTGAACAGTTATAGAAAGGTTGAAATGTGTCAATATGAGACGTCAGTTTTCCGTCTCAAAATTACGATGTAGACCTTATGAAATCTTTTTAAACTGACTAAGTGTTACACTGTTTCCTGAAACAACACCAGGATCTCTAGATGTTGTCGGACTTTACCCTCTTTAGTACGTTCGAAAAATCATACTCCTTGAAACGGATTTAACACAATGATTGTGGATCTTTTACTGTCATTTCTGTTCGTGGACCTTCTACTAAATCTCGTTCGAGACCGGTGTAAGCTCGGACTTCTACAGCCAAGTTCTAGAAGTAAAACGGAAGAATTAAGAAAGAGAGACAAGTAAAGAAGGAGAGAAAGAGAACGAAGACTTTTCCAGTATTTTTAAAAAAAGTTGTCAATCTGAAGTTTTAAATAATAAATTTTACAACTTTTGATTGTTTTAATGTTTCTATATTGTGTCTTCACAATGGCATTATCGTTTTTTGATAGTGAGATTTACGAGTTGTTACTCTTTTGTTGACTTAAAATGACATATAGTTGTGTCATTTTTTATGTCGGTTATTCTTATTACTATCTTCCCTTAAGGGACAACTGGTCACCAATCCTGAACCACAAAAGTGACACAACCGGGTTCAAATTAGGGAACAATCCCTTGATTCTAGGACGTTCGGTGTACCTCGCCGACTTTTTATATATATCTTTTATATGTTTAGACCCTTTTATAATTGTCTGTCCATTCGTTTTAATCTTATACTTCTCATATACTTGGTACTGACATCATACGTTTTTCTACACCGTTCACTGTTCTTTCACAAGTTTGTATTCTAAAATCCATTGGAGTGTAAAATTATAAAATTTGATATTTAAGTCGTGAGGGAAGGAAAGGCTAAAAGGGTTTGACCTAAAAACCGGTCTCTGAACTACGGTTTTAATACTCTTTTTGACTTAATGTAGTTCAAAGGTCTCAAAAATGGAACCTTTCTGTTTTGTTTAAATAGGTTCCTTTAGATTAGAAGGAGGAGACTATTAAAGTAAGTCGTTGACCTCCCTTGTATCCTTCCTTTAATTAATATACTTATTCCGAACAAGAGCTAACGATGGTAGGAGTTATTGGACTCTATTAGAAATTGTGAAAAAAACTTTAAATTATCACTTCTTATTATGTGGGTTTCAATTCGTTATAGTTTCCCGTGAATGACCTTAGGACGTGATAAGTCCCAGAAGACAACGATCCTATATCTCCCACTCATTGATCCTTTATCCGTCGTTCGCAATTGTTGATCGGTAAGTAAAGTTTGTACCTTCTAATTTTTTGAGAGGTCCTTCAACATTCTGTGTCAGTGTAATTAAAAAAACACGAGAGGTGACCCGACTCCACCCAGTCCTCAATTGTCAAGACGTGAGACTACGACCCCTCCAACTTTTGTCATTCTCTTCCTATTACGGGTTTAAATTCTCACTCGGACGACCCGAGGATGGAAGTAGGACGGAGGGATCATTAAGGGAGACATGGGAGGTCCCACTCCCTCCCGCCCCCTCGACTCTCTCCGACCCCTCATTCCGTCCCCTCCGGTGTGAACCTGACGTCCGAGTCCAGAAGCCCCGTCAAGACTGTGATTAGTCCTTAGTCTGGGATTCCGTGTGTAGTAATCAGTGGATAATCGTCGGTGAAGCGGGAAAAAGGAACGTTTCCTTTGGTGTTAAGAGGACTACGACCCGGGGAAGGACAGATCTTCCTCATTTCAAACTAAAGTTCACTTGGTATCACTTGGACGTTCCCGACAAAAACGTTGACTACATGGTGTGATTACGACCGATTATTGTGTACTCTCCTTCAGTCGACCTCCATGCAAACTCTTTCCAAAAAAATGAGGATTTCTCAATGTGTTTTCAGAAAGTCGGACACCTACGTCAGTAGACATGCAATTGTTTTAAAACTTAGTACTCCTGTCACTCGAATCCTATTCTGTTGTGAGATTCCGACCGTTTCGTCTTTTTTCCCCTTTTTAGAAATTCAAGAAACATAGTCCTAAGTCTTCTACCTTCTCAGGGTAAGGTCTCTAGAACAGTACCACACTATGATTTGAAAAGAATAAATTCGGTAAAAAATAATCCAGAGGATACTGAAGAAACCTTACTTTTGTCACTGTCTGAAATAAAAGAACCGAGGTTTTAGTGACATCCGCCACTGACGTCAATACTTTAATTTCTACGAACGAGGAACTTCCTTTCGATACTGTTTGGATGTGTAGCATAATTTTTCGTCTCTATAGTGAAACGGTTGTTTCCAGACTTATCAATTTCGATACCAAAAAGGTCTTCGGTACGTGACTACACTCTCAACCTGATAGTTCCGACTCGCAGTTTCTTAAGTATGAAAACTTGACACCACAACCTCTTCTGAGAACTCTTAGGTGACATAACGTTCCTTTGGTTTAGTCAATTAGGATTTCCTTTAGTTGGGACTTATAAGTAACCTTCCTGACTACGACTTCAACTTCGAGGTTATGAAACCGGTGGACTACGCTTCTCGATTGAGTGACCATTTCTGGGACTCCGACCGTTTCTAACTNGACACCACAACCTCTTCTGAGAACTCTTAGGTGACATAACGTTCCTTTGGTTTAGTCAATTAGGATTTCCTTTAGTTGGGACTTATAAGTAACCTTCCTGACTACGACTTCAACTTCGAGGTTATGAAACCGGTGGACTACACTTCTCGATTGAGTGACCATTTCTGGGACTCCGACCGTTTCTAACTCCGTCCTCCTCTTCCCCTGCTCTCTCCTGTTCTACCAATCTACCGGAGTGCTGAGGTAGTGGCTGAGCTACCTGTACTCAAACTCGTTCGAGCCCCTCGACCACTACCTGACCCTTCGGACCACACGACGTCAGGTACCCCAACGTTTCTAACCCGTGTTGATTCGCTAACTTGTTGTTGTTGTTAGAAATATTGTTATGAACTTCGTCTTTGAAATGAAGTCGAAGGTCAAGTGAAGTCAAGTCAGCGAGTCTGGACAGGCTGAGAAACGCTGGGGTACTTAGTGTCGTGTAGTCCGGAGGGACAGGTAGTGGTTGAGGACCTCAAGTGGGTTTGAGTGTACGTAGCTCAGTCACTACGGTAGGTCGGTAGAGTAGCAGACAGCGGGGAAGAGGAGGACGGAGGTTAGGGAGGGTCGTAGTGTCAGAAAAGGTTACTCAGTTTAGAAGTGTACTCCACCGGTTTCATGACCTCAAAGTCGAAATCGTAGTAAGGAAGGTTTCTTGTGGGTCCTGACTAGAGGAAATCCTGCCTGACCAACCTAGAGGAACGTCAGGTTCCCTGAGAGTTCTCAGAAGAGGTCGTGGTGTCAAGTTTTCGTAGTTAAGAAGCCGCGAGCCGAAAGAAGTGTCAGGTTGAGAGTGTAGGTATGTACTGGTGACCTTTTTGGTATACCCCATATTGACTGTTTTGACATTCTATCCATTTCACATGTTACACTACTAAACCATGTCTATGACTCTTTCTTATAAAGGGTACCTCAGTTACTTGTGTTGGTAGTGGGGTGTATAAATAGGACACAAAGAAAAAAAAAAAACCATTCTTATTAATTCAAGATGATAGAATCGTTTAAAGTCGATATAGGTTATGTCGACTTCATTTATGATGATAGAAGTGAATTGTCAAATCCTTAGGTTTCGTTTCTTCATTGTCGAGGTCAATCTCGTTTCATCAGGTAACTCCGAGGTGTTACATAGAAAGGAACTACACTAGTCTGGAAGACTTCGGACATTTTAATAGGTCACTCATGGTGGGTGAAATATTTCGTCACTGTGACCGAGAGAGGGACTTTCCCGGTATTTCATGTCGGGAAATGAACGAATGGACAGTGGTCTGATAAACCTTTGATACTGGGTGGATGGATAGATTGATCTCAAGGAGGGGTCACCTACTTACGAGGTTTGATGAACGGGGTAGGTCCACTTAATAGAAAAATTAAATCTACAAGATTAAAATAAATAAAAAATCGGTATAACCCGTCGTACGTACTAGAATCAAGGGACCGATCCCTGGCTTGGACATGGGGGACGTAGCCCTCGTGACTCAGAATTGGTGACCTGGTGTTTCCTTCAGAGATTAAAAAATTAAATTTTAAATTGAAAAAAAAAAAAAATGTTATCATTCCTAAAAGATGGGTCTCTCCAAGGACAGTAGTGGACGACGAAGTAATTTTACTCTTCTTTTTTTTTTTTTTCCTTTCTGTAAACACTCCTTTTTTTATAAAAAAAATGGAGTGACAGATGTTTCCTGCTTGGTTTTACTCTGATTAAGTTATTTGACGTCGAGGGGCTGGTTCCCCTGGTAAAAACACATAAAATGGTTCTCATCCTGGTTCGTGTGACATGCGACATTTTGTATGTCCTTAGGTTCCTAAGACATTTATGACATTCTACGAGACTTATAAGATAATCGTTCTGACTTAATTGAATGAGGGGTTTTGGAGTAAAATAAGAAAATTCACGGAGTTAAATAACCATAGAGAGATGAGAGTCCATCGATTATCAAAACCTGTCGGTAAGACGTTTTCGTGGGGTCGACGTACGTCAAGTAGGTCCTACTGTCGTTTGATAGGTTTTGATGGTACAGGGTTGACCCGACTAAGCGTGTTTAACGTCTAAGTGTACTTACATTAGATTGTCGACTTTTTATAGTGAAAGTAACATAGAATTCGTAATATGCTTCTTTACTCACAATTTTATTGTACGTTTCCTTTATTTTGATTATCTTTGTTCGATCTCACTACAAAATTAGTATAAGAAAAAAAGGTCAACGAGTCAACACGGGTTGAGAAACACTGGGGTACTTGACATCGGGTGGTCCGAGGAGACAGGTTCCCCTAAGAGGTCCGTTCTTATGACCTTACCCAACGGTGAAGGGCTGGGTCCCTACCTTGGACCCAGAGGGGGTAACGTTCGTCTAAGGAGTGGCAGACCCGGTGATCCCTTCGGTGAACGATTTACAAAGACGGTAAGACTTTACTAAGTCATCCGATGGTTAAAGTACTTTTTAGTATAAATTAAAATTTACAAATCACGTTTTTACTGATGTTTATTTTTTTATTCTAGTCCTAATAGACTGTTGTAATCAATGTTAAGTAATAATTGATAAATCTCTACATTGATGATATATAGTTCAAGACGCAATTCGATGATATTCATATTTATACTTTTTGTTCTAATAGTTCTGTACTTGTTGTGATTTTATTTAAATATTATTTCATAATAAAATTTTTACATCCCTTGTTAATGTGGGTCTTCTCAAAACTTATGGATCTTTTCCATTTTATACTCCACTCCTGAATTTCCTATCCATCCTAAATCGATCCATCCTTCTGTTAAAGTTCAATTTTGTTTTTTAAAAAAATTCGAAAAGATTAAAGATTTTGGAGACCCTGTTAATAAGAAAGGTTCTATTGATTTGGTAGGTAACTTTAGTAGAATTTTAGGATGGAGCTATACAAGAATTCCTTAAAAAAAGGTCAGTCCATTGTCTTCCAAGTATTAGGTAACTTTGGTGCCGGTGTGAGTTTTATTCGTAAACTTATTTTCTGTAAAAGAAGGGGTAGATAGAGGAGTCTCATATAATCAAGATTTTCTCAGATACAGAAAGTGTACAGGTTTTGGATGATTGTCGAAAGTATTTGTATTTTTTATGAAGTTTTTTTTAAACATTATGATAAAAGATTGTAAAAACCATTGTGTATAAAATGAGTCCGAAATATTAAGTAGGAAAGAAAATCTCGTGAATTCTTGGTTTTGAAGTGTAGACGTATGTGTCAATTTAGACGGTAATTTTCCCTGGTTTTCAAGAATAAAAGGAGTTCAGACTACAGTTTCAAGTTCTTCTGAGGTTATGGATAGTAATTCCGGGTATAGTCATAAAAAATTGAAAATTCTTTTCCGTTTGAAACCGAAGAATATAAATCTACGTTCCCATCTTTGTCCTCAGATTCAGGTTCTTACGTTGTACTTCAGTTGTTTCAAGTTGGGTGAATTAAGTATGTGTTTATTGTTATCCTTTTGTTCCGGGACTCTATTGAAAAGTTTTAAAATCTTGAGATTATTGAGAAATAACCTTAAGATGGATTCACGATGTACTTAAGTATAAAATGATTGTTTTTGCTATCCTTAATTTTCACTATAAATATTGTAATGACAAATTTTTCATGATACGGGTTGTAGAATTAGGGAAGTTATTTGGACTTCCCTCGAATTTTATTGATTCCCTCTGGAATAGTAACAGTTGCTTGTCTACCCCTTTAATTCCTAGACTTTAAACTTCTAGGTAGACTACAATAAGTAGATCATCTTGCACCCAGATTGGGAATTTCGACCCAGGAGGTTGAGGCTTAAGGTTTGAGAAATGTTAAGTAGTACGGTAAATTTTTTTAAGAGGTCCCCGAAGGGACCACTAGGCCACCAATTCTGAGGCTCGAGGGTTACGTCACTACTTCCTAAGTTAAGGACCAGTCCTTTGCTTGTGGGACGTACGGTGAGTCGTACCGGTTTTCTTTGTGTGTGTGTAAGAGGTTTCTACGTCCTAAATAAAAAAATTTCTGTTATAACGTCAAAATTTAAGTTAAGTTAGACGTATTTATTTATGACTCTTGGATAGAATGTTCCGTACCATTACCCCTGATATTTTGAATCCATCCCCTTATTCTGTTAGTGATAAGTTTCATAAACCATAGTGTGCGACCTTTCGATTTGACGTTATCATATTTGCAAGTGACTTTGTAAGTTTCTACTTCACACATTATGTAAACATGTATACGATGTCTCTCGTACAGAGATGTACAACAAACTACTATGATTTAATAAATTATAAAAATCCATATCATTATCATAAAGTCAATTCTAAAAGGTTTTAGGAATAGTGAATTTCTGTATGTTTTTATAAATACCCACTTCATTACATAGGTCACAAAAACAGTTTCGTTAGACTCTCCTCTTCATTTACCTTTATTGTGACCGGTACTTGACAATGTTATCAATTTAGACACACTATCCTTATACCCTCAAGTAAGAACATGAAGACATACATTGACTTTAAAGTCCATTGTCGACGTCGAAAAAATTTGTTATATGTAATATACATCTATCGACAGAAAAATGGTGTGTATGTGTGTGTTTTTAGTTTTTGATAATAAGAAGGTTTCTGGTTTTTAGTACGAGTGAAGAGTTTACACTCTATCATGACGATATATTAAATAGTAAAATTTTGTTACTATTCATGACCTCGTTGTAAGGGAGTTTAAGAAGGTCCTCAGGACAGAGACCAAGGCTCACGGAAGACGAGATAGTCAAATGTAGATAGGGAAGAGATCATATTCTTACTTGACTTAGTCTAGATTTCTTTCGTCATCTCCTCTGTCAGTCGAGGTTGCTAGGACTCCACCATCGATCTTGACGGTTGGTGGACCATAGTTTGGTCTGTCAGACCTTCAATTCCGGAAGTAATTTACAGACTATGTTGAGTACTTACGTCCCTAAGTTGTCGTGGTCGGGGTAAGTGACCTACCGAGTTAAAAGATATGACAGACCCAGTTGCTAGTCACCACATGTGTTGAGACTCTCGGTGGAGAGCGAGTCGGAAGGTTTATGACCAAGGTGACATTCGTCCTTTCTTTTTTTGCTTTACTCTTAGTCTATCTCCCACTTCTTCTTTTCTTTGGTGATAAGACTAAGAAAAAAAAAAAATTAAACCAACGTAATCCAGAATCAACACCGAGTTCCCAAATTAACGGGACTTTGTACACGTCAGAAGGGTCTGGTCCCTGACTTGGACGTAGGGGACATAACGTTCCACCTAAGGGGTGGTGACCCGGTGGTTCCTTCAGAGACAAGACTAAGAATATTTAATTAAAACTTAGGAACAAACAAGTATCGAGTGTGGAGACTGTCTAAAATCTTGAGTCTGGAAGGATGGGATCTATGTTGAAAATAGTATAAATTTTTTATACTCTATTACGACCGAGGAAGGTTTCCTTGGTCGTGTACACTTGAAATTTGTAAAAACTTAAAAAAAAAGTAAGAATATTAAAATATGGACCATTGTGTGAACACATTTAACCTATATCATAGATGTATTTATTCTTTGGTTTATTGACTTGAAGAATGGGTCACAAAAGGCTGAAGAAAGGTGACGACAAGAAGCTCAAACAAGTTTGTAACGAAGGTTTAGTTTACACGCTCGAAAAAAAGGATTTTGTCCTTATTCGTCGTCTGACACTAAAAGAACTTGTTTCAACCGGTTGTAAGCCCATGAGTTATAAATAAATGACTACATAGTTATTGGTGAATTTCAGATAGATTAAATATCGTGTCGATGGTTTATTGGTATTTTATAGTTACTTCCTTTGCAAATGAGGGGTCGCTTAAAAATTTTTTTATAAATAATAAATAAACCGACGTGACCTAGTATCGACACCGTGAGTCCTAGAAATCAACGTTGTACGTCCTAGATGAAGGGACTGATCCCTAGGTTAGATCCGGGGGACAAAACCCTCGAGTCTCAGAATCGGTGACCTAGTGGTCCCTTCAGGGTTGAGGGGGCCCTTTGAATTAATGTTAGAGTAGTGATTTATTCTAATTGGTCGGTTGAAAGGCTAGGAGGACATTAAATAGATCTGAGAAGAGAAACTTTGAAGTTGTACCCCATGATCCGTCTTATTTCTTACAAGTATAGCATTAAGGACTTTGGACACTTGTATGATGTAAGTGTCCCTGAGACGTGTAATTACTTCCAATGTCTGAATTTCTGACTCTAATGGGACCGTTCGGGTCAGGTAGTATCTTCCAGAATGTTCTTTTACATCTTACCTACGTCTTATCTATACCGTCTTCAGTCTCTCTGAACTCTGAACTCTGCCTGGTGTCACGTAAACTTCTACTTCCCTCGTTCTTCTGTTCGTTACGTCCATAGTCTTTCTCCATTCTCTGAGGGTGAACTTTCGGTCATTCGTTTGTCCCCAGAGTTAGGGTTTTGGTGGTCCTTGACTGTAAGACTACTGGACCTAGACGAACCTTCGTTACAAAATAAACTAAAATGATCCCAAAAAAAAAAAAAAAGGTCATGGTTATGGATAAGATACAATCACTCTTACACCATTTTTCCGAAAAGAATGTGTGATGACTAACTATATTTGACTTTGGTGGAAAGACTTTTCGTAATACTGTTATATATAGTTCTTTAAAATTTTCGATATATGAGTTAAAAAACAATGAAAAATTATGGATATATAAAATAGTTTCATCAGGGAGGATATCTTTAGATGGGATACCTTCATATGTATTTTGAGGAAAATATTTTCCTCTATTTTCTCAATAAATATTTTTACAAATAAAGTCATAATGACTATTTTTCTTTCCTTGATACACTCTTTTTGGAGTTTTACAATGTTTAATATCGTGAAGATAGATGATCAGTTGGGTAGTCTTCTTTATGAAACCTTCTCGTAAAAATATTTTACCCTTTTAGGAGTTTTATAATTCTTAACTTGTTTAAGGTATATTAATTCTTATTTTAACATGTCTTCATGTATACTAGAATTACAATAATTATGTGTTGTCTTTTTTGACCTTTCGTTTGTTTAAAAAGACGAAACTAAAAATCGAGTACTCTAATACTTACTAAAATGAAAGAAGGAAGAGTAAATAATACAAGAAATATAATCTCCCTTTCGATAATTTTTCTTGATGTTGTTTTTATTCATTGTATTATGATCTCATGTGTTATGACACATGTTTTTATTCATGTATTATGATGTGAAGTACGTTTCTACCCGTGTTGTTTGTTGTCTTTACCATACCTAGATTGTCTTCGTCTTCGATAATTCTTCTCCACCGTTCTTATGTGTCCTTTTGATATGTTTTTTCTATAAGTGTTGGGTCTATTAGTGTTACCATTCTAGTGAGTGGATTTCGGTCTGTAGAACCTTATTCTTCAGTTCACCCGGAATCCTCCGTAGTGATGCTTGTTTCGATTACCTTCCACTACCTTAAAGTCGACTCGATAAAGTTTAGGATTTTCTACTACGACACTTTCACAACGTGAGTTATACGGTCGTTTAAACCTTTTGAGTCGTCACCGGTGTCCTGACCTTTTCCAGTCAAAAGTAAGGTTAAGGTTTCTTTCCGTTACGATTTCTTACGAGTTTGATGGTGTGTTAATGTGAGTAGAGTGTACGATCACTTCATTACGAGTTTTAAGAGGTTCGGTCCGAAGTCGTTATACACTTGACACTTGAAGGTCTACAAGTTCGACCAAAATCTTTTCCGTCTCCTTGGTCTCTAGTTTAACGGTTGTAGGCGACCTAGTACCTTTTTCGTTCTCTCAAGGTCTTTTTTGTAGATAAAGACGAAATAACTGATACGGTTTCGGAAACTGATACACCTGGTGTTGTTTGACACCTTTTAAGAAGTTCTCTACCCTTATGGTCTGGTGGAGTGGACGGAGAACTCTTTAGACATACGTCCAGTCCCTCGTTGTCAATCTTGATCTGTACCTTGTTGTCTGACCAAGGTTTATCCCTTTCCGACATACAATAATGGGACGAATAAATTGAAGATACGTCTCATGTAGTACTCTTTGCGACCCGACCTACTTCGTGTTCGACCTTAGTTCTAACGACCCTCTCTATAGTGATTGGAGTCTATACGTCTACTGTGGTAGGGCTACCGTCTTTCGTTTCTTGATTTCTCGTAGGACTACTTTCACTTTTTCAACCGAATTTCGAGTTGTAAGTCTTTTGATTCTAGTACCGTAGACCAGGGTAGTGAAGTACTGTTTATCTACCCTGTCACCTTTGTCACTGTCTGAAATAAAAGTCTCCCGAGGTTTTAGTAACGTCTACCACTGACGTCGGTATTTTAATTTTCTGTGTGGAACCTTCTTTTTGATACTGTTTGGATCTGTAGTATAATTTTTCGTCTCTGTAATGAAACGGTTCTTTCCAGGTAGATCAGTTTCGACACCAAAAAGGTTATCAGTACTTTCGACTCGCGGCTTTTCAACTACGAAAACTTGACACCCCAACCTTGTCTGAGAACTCTCAGGGAACCTGACGTTCCTTTAGGTTGGTCAGGTAAGATTTCCTTTGGTCAGGATTTATAAGTAACCTTCCTGACTAAGACTTCGACTTTGAGGTTATGAAACAGGTGGACTACACTTTTGAATGAGTAGACTTTTCTGGGACTACGACCCTTTCTAACTTCCGTCCTCCTTTTCCACTATTGTCTTATTCTACCGACCTACCGTAGTGGCTGAGTTATCTGTACTCAAACTCATTTGAGGTCCTCAACCACTACCTGTCCCTCCGACCGCACGACGTCAGGTACCCCATCGTTTCTCAGCCTGTGCTGACTCACTGGCCTGACTTGACTTGTGATGTCTTCGTATGTCGTGAAAACATCTGTACTGGAGCATCCTCTATTATTTATACACCAAGTTCTGTAATGGGTTTATTTACTTACATACTTACTTGTTTGTTCTCTGATTTCACTTCTGAAACCTCATCCTTTTTTCTGATTGGATGTTCCTGGGTGACATATAGTGTCCCTTGATATAAGTTGTCAAACGTTATTGGATATTCCCTTTTCTTATATAATAATACATACACACAAACAAATTTACTTAGTGGGGCGACATGTGGACTTTAATTGTACTGTAATATGTAGTTGATATAAAGGGGAATCGAGTTAGCCATTTGTTAGACGGACGTTCCGTCCTCTGGACCCAAGGTAGGGACCCAACCCTTCTAGGGGACCTCTTCCTTTACCGTTGGGTGAGGTCATAAGAACAGACCTCTTAGGGTACTTGTCTCCTCGGAGCACCGGATGTCGGGTACCAAAGTGTTCTCGGTCTGTCCTGAAACGCTGATTTGGTGGTTATGAAGTTGATTTATTCTCTAAATTGATAATATTGTAGTGAATTATCGGGTGAACTACGGTTTTCTGGGTAGAATAATGTCTGGTGTTAGTCACCAACCGAGAATAGGAGTCCTACGTCTCTTTGTTGAGAGAGGTAATTGGTTGTGGACGGTGGCCCATTCAGTCCGTCGTTAGAAAGAAAAAGTGATTGGCAGGGCATTTTTCACAGTGGACCCGACCAGAGTTCTCTGTCTCTCCTCAATCTTTTGTCTACCCCCCTCTCACACTGAACTTTAACGTTCTATGTGTGTGATCCCGATTTTCATAATTATCCATCCTGATCCGTGTCGCCTTACAGCCCTTTGTTCCCTGTCGAGCCGGCGGGGAGGGTTGGACGCTGAGAATTTTGGAGACGTTTTCCTCTGGTACAAATCCCGTCAGTGAGTGGCTTGGGGCACTTTGGGTACCACTGGCGGTCGACACCCAGACCAGGGCTATGTAGACTCGGACAGTAAACTCTTTCTCTTTTCCCTTTTCCGGAACAGTCTCCCGCTGAGGTCGCGGCGGGCGGGACGGGCCGGGTACGATGTCCACGAGCGGAGTGACTTGGGTGGTAGCGACCCGGGGCCCGCGAGGTACAAGCCGGTGAGAGGTTCTTTGGTCATTGTTGGCGTCGTGTTTGTCGACGCCTTCTGAGGGCCGTTTGGCCCGTCCTTCATAGCGGAAGTTCGCAGTCGCAGCGGCGGTTCCGGTTCTTTCCTCGGAACGCGCCTCCTTGTCTCCGGAGGGACCCGACGCGGCGGGATCGCCCGACCGTTCCATATCCGTGGTGTGTCGGCCCACAGGTTAATTTGGGTAACCTTCCCCTAATAGACCCCAAAGATAATTGAGAAAAATGAAGGATTTTACGTAAATGGCTGGTCCACTGTGAATTAGGAGTCTTAAGATTCCTACCGAATTTTAAAGTGTAGTGTTGATTGGAAATTCTTTCAAAACCATACGACAGTCTCTTCTTATAAGTGCACAGGTATTTACAATTTTATGAGGGAAGAAGTTGACGCATTGACACACTCTAGGGGGAAAGAGGTATATGAAGGTGATTTGTTGTATATTGTTGCCATGTATACTTTTAGATCGATAGAGAATAAATCGGTTTGTAAATTCCCTAGACGTTTTTACATTTTATTGCGGTAAGAAAAGTAATTACCGAATCAAAATGTTTGACTGTTAAAAAGTATTTTACACAAGAAATGTCATTGTTCCTAATCTGTAATAAGAAAATTTATGCAATGAAAGTTTTAAAGATTAAAAATAAATAAACCGACGGGACCCAGAAGTTCAACACCGTAACACCTTAAAAATCACACCGTACGTCCTACTTGTGAATAACTCAACTACGTTTATATTGACACTAAACCCTGGTACTTAAACTTTAGTCATATTGATCCGAGTTTATGTAGAAATATTAGTTTTATTCTTGTTAATGTTAGATGTCTAAAAATGGTCACTCTTTATTCAAAGAAACAACAAGTCAGCGATTCAGAACAGACTGTGAAACGTTCGGATACTTGACGTCCTGAGGTCCGAAGGGACAGGAAATGGTGGACCTCAAACGAGTTTGAGCACAGGTAACTTCATAGATTACTAGAGTAGGAGACACCGGGGGAAAGTGAGGACGAGAGTTATAAAGGGTACTGACGTTGGTCCTTTAATTTTCTGTGAACGAGGAACCTTCTTTTCGATACTACTTGAATCTGTAGTATAATTTTTCGTCTCTGTAGTGAAACGACTGTTTCCAGGCAGATCAGTTTCAATACCAAAAAGGTCATCAGTACATATCTACACGCTCAACCTGGTACTCCTTCCCACTCACGGTTTCTTAACTACGAAAATTTGACGTCACAACCTCTTCTGAGATCTTCCAGTGAACCTGACGTTCCTCTAGTGTGGTCAGTTAAGATTTCCTTTGGTTGGGACTTATAAGTAACCTTCCTGACTACGACTTCAGTTTCGAGGCTATTAAACCGGTGGACTATGTTTTTCGACTGAATGACCCTTTCTGGGTCGTTGTGAAGTTTTCGTAGTCAAGAAGTCAACCGACGTCAGTGGAAGGTTTTAATGAAACCTCGGGTTCTTTTATTTCTTTGTTACAAAGGTAACAAAGGGGTAGATAAACGGTACTTCACTACCCCTTTGTCACCTTTGTCACAGTCGGAAATAAAACCCCCCGAGGTTTTAGTGACGTCTACCACTGACGTCGGTACTTTAATTTTCTGCGAATGAGGAACCTTCTTTTCAATACTGGTTGGATCTATCGTATAAGTTTTCGTCTCTGTAATGAAACGGCTGATTCCAGGCAGTTCCGATACCAAAAAGGTCATCAGTACATACCTAGACTCTCAACCTGACACTTCTTTCGACTCGCGGCTTCTTAACTACGAAAACTTGACACCACAACCTCTTCTGAGAACTCTCAGGGAACCTGACGTTCCTCTAGGTTGGTCAAGTAAGACTTCCTCTAGTCTGGGCCCTAAAGAAACCTTCCTTACTACGATTGTGACTTTGAGGTCATGAAACCGGTGGAGTATGCTTCTTGACTGAATAACCTTTTCTGAGACTACGACCCTCCCTAATCCCCATCCTCCTCTTCCCCTACTGGCTCCTACTCTATCGACCTACCGTAGTGACTGAGCTACCTGTACTCAGACTCACTTGAGACCCTCAACTACTACCTGTCCCTCCGGACTACACGACGCTAAGTAACCCAGCGTTTCTCAGTCTGTGCTGAGTCGTTGAAGTGAAAGTGAAAAGTGAAAGTACGTAACCTTTTCCGTTACCGTTGGGTGAGGTCGCAAGAACGGACCTCTTAGGGTCCCTACCCCCTCGGACGACCCGACGGCAGATACCCCAGCGTTTCAGCCTGTGCTGACTTCGCTGAATCGTCGTCGTCGAAGGGGAGACGTTACTCTTTATTTCGTTCCGTAGTCTAGAGACGTGGGTGACTTCTGAAGCATTTGTATGTAAAAGTGCCATTGCATGGTGTTTTAGTTGAGCATCGCTGTGCCTTGATGACGACGATTCAGTGAAGTCAGCACAGGCTGAGACACTCTGGGGTATCTGCCGTCGGGTGGTCCGAGGGGGCAGGGACCCTAAGAGGTCCGTTCCTGTGACCTCACCCAACGGTAAAGGAAGAGGTTACGTACTTTCACTTTTCATTTTCACTTCAGCGAGTCCGCACAGGCTGGGAGTCGCTGGGGTACCTGACGTCGGATGGTCCGAGGAGGCGGGTACCCTAAAAGGTCCGTTCTCATGACCTCACCTCACGGTAACGGAAGAGGCCTGTGCCTTGATCTTTCGGACTAAATGTGACTTCGGGTAATCTTTACATCTCTTTAAAACCACATACACATTTGAAAAAGATTGCCAATGGTTAAGGATAGGTGAGAGTCTTCAATAAACCATCACTTCAACGAGTCGGCACAGGCTGAGAAACGCTGGGGTACCTGACATCGGATAGTCCGAGGAGCCAAGTGCCCTAAAAGGTCCGTTCACATGACCTCACCCAACGGTAAAGGAAGAGGTCCCCTAGAAGGGTTGGGTCCCTAGCTTGGGAGTATTATCCGTCTGTGAAAATGGCAGACTCGGTGGTCCTTTCAGGCTCTGATGAACCAGTGGTTGGTTTAACTGTGCTCTGAGTTTATCCACGACAACGCCTAAGGGCGATGGGCTTCGAGCTCCGTGGGCCAAGGTTCGCGCGCAACTTGGGTGGTCTTGGGCTCGTTCAGACGCGTCATGGGCGTCATTGGCCGAGGGTGGGTGAGCCGGGGAGGTGGGGAGGCCGGGGAGGTGGGGAGGAAGGAGAGGTGGGGATGTCTGGGGGCAGGGCAGGGAGGGGAGGGGAACCGGGGTGGGGAAAAGGGAAGGTGGAGGCAGAGAGGGAAGGAGGTTCTGTTGTGGTTGAAGGGGGGCGGAGGGGTTTCTCGGTGGAGGGAGAGTGAATCGAGGTGGGGATTGCAGGTGGGGGTGGAGATAGTTCAAGGGGAAGGGTCGACGGTTCAATTTACGTTCGAAGTTTAAGGGGTGGGCTACTTGGCCTTCACGCAGTACGTGACCGCGGCTCCGCGAGCAAACCGCGCGCGCGAGATTCGAAACCCCGACTCGATCCAAGAACCCAAAACAGCATAAAGAGGAACGAAAAACTGAAAGAGGCCAACGACAACAGAAGCCAAAAGCTATACGGCAGAAGAAACGACCCCAACCGCTACGGCCGGAGGTGCAGCCGCCGTCGGGACGTCCTTCGAAACCTTTTACGCCCCGCCGAGTAGCTGGCAGTCAACGTTCTTCTGGCGTACATGGGCCTGGATAGGCTCGAAGAGTACCACAGACGAGGTTCACTCACTAGTAACGGGTCAACCACTGACAAACAGTCGGGTTTCCTGAGACTAGACTGAGGTATTTATCCAGGGTAGGGGTCCCACTTACCCGCTTCTGTAGGACTCTAAATCCCGCGAGCACACCCAACGGTAAGGGAAGAGGTCCCCTAGAAGGGTTGGGTCCTGAGTTTGGCCCCAGAGGGAGAAACGTCTGTGTGAGTAATGGCAGACTCGGTGTCCTCTTCGGGATTTCCCCCTTTTCTCGGGTAAAAGTTAAAAAGGGAAGAGAGCGGGAAGTAGTGTCCGTTAACTCTCCGACCCTTGCTCCTCGTTCGGGGATAAACTCCGTCTTTCTCCGGTTATAAAATTGGAATTACTCGAAGAATGATGGAGGTCCACAAATAGCGATTCTGACCTACTCCTCCTAGTGGACTAGGTTCAAAGTAGACAATTATAGAGCAAAGTGATAGCCTCATTTTGGCTTCTCGTTTGCTTCAATTAATCCTTTAAATGATACAAGCGACTTTCTATACGGAACAATACACATCGCAATGACATTATACTTTACGACTTCCCATACTTTTTCTTGATGTTCGCCTTACTTCCTTCCTTTGTCCCTTTGCTTACTACTACCCACTTGTCCCTCCCATCCCGTCTAAAACACGGTTGTTTTCTGTCCACAGACATGTTATAAGACAAATTACCAAAACTTAATTCCAGTCCGAGGAGTTCCGTGTATCTTAGTGTGTTCAACGATCTTTTCTTCACTGGGAACACACTCCACCTTTAACCTCTTTTTAACTCCTCTCATGTATTCTATTCGTGTTCCAAAACCGTTCGTACTTGGTTCTATAAAATTCGTCCTATTAAGGGTCCACCGAGACACCACTTCTTAGGTGGACGGTCACGTCCTCTACTCCCAAACTAGAGACCCAACCCATCCAGGAGACCTCTTCCTTTATCGGTGACCGATGTTACGAGAACGAACTCTTTAGGGTCCCTGTCTCCTCGGACCATCCGATGTCAGTTACCCTAGTGTTTCCTCTGTCTGGTCTGAACCGTTGATTTGTTGCTGTTATAAACGTTACATTTGGATTTTCTGTCGAGGACGTCAAATTATTTTAAGTAACTGAATTTTAGTCTCTTTTCTGTCCTTCTTTCGTTCCTCATAAATAAGGACTGTCGATGAGTGTGCACCCGAACAGAACATTCTTGACTCACTGGACAATCGTCGAGAGTAAAACTTGTCGTGGTGAGGGAAACTGGAATAAAGACTTTCATTTGACTTTTGTCACGTATAGAAGAGCAGAAGAGAAGTATAGAGTGGGGTCAAGTTGGTCAGGTGGAGATGTATGTAGATGGAGAGATTGGTTCAGAAAGGAAGAAGGTAGGATAAGAAATGTAGGCACAAGGTTAATATGACTTAAATTGTGTAAATGATATTATTCTCTGGGGGAGAAAGTAAAAAGTGCATAAGTAGTAGTAAAGATCTGACAAGAAGAAACGGATTATTCGACAAGAAGGTCCGAGGTAATTTATAGTGAGACAAAGACATCCGAAAGCGTTAAGGTAACAAAAGGGTGACGGTAAATTGTGCGTGTCACAAGATGTACATTACATACCGACTCAGGGAAGTGACAAGTGGACTTCGATAGTGTTGGAACAATTAACCGATGTGGGGTAATGTTTTACAAAAACCACAAGTTTTTATTTTCTGAAAAATTTAATTTTTATCACTTCACAGAGTTTTTAATATAAAATTATAATTTATCTTACAGACGTTAAACGAAGTTTTTTATGCAATCCCTTCTTCACCTATCCTGACTATATATATTTTGTACTGACCCGTATAATGACCATCAAAAACTTCGACCTATGAGTTATGTATTCCTAACTGACTTAAACAAGAGATCAACATATTTAAAAATTTAAAAAGTATTTTAACAAAATATACAGTAAAGGGGCGTTGCAGAAACATGAAATCTCTCCGTCTTTTATCTACTAGTCAGTCTAGATTTTGTGGAACAAGCCCTCATCCTGTCTTATCTGGTAGGGTGAGGACGGGAATCACAGACCCGAAATCTCCTTCTCTTTTCAACGGTCAACCCTTGTGAAAATATCTCATCAGACTAAGGAAAGGGGGGGGTGGGGTTATTTTATGACGAAAACACCATAATGTCTGTATGGAGTAAAATAACGAGACAAAATAATATGAAACGTCTATGGTCTAAAGACCAAAACACAAAAATGTTAACCAAACACTGTCGAGACGGAATAGTCTACTACCAATCGTAAAAAATCATTATCTCATAAAAAATTCAATTCCACATATGTAACAAAAAAAATTTTTTTTTTTGTTATGACAACGTACGAAGTCGAAGTCATATCACATTTGTATTGAATGTACGTGACCTTTTAGTTTTTTGAATACTCTGAGCGGAAGATCCCTGCAAGTAAAATAACGTCACCAGACCTTGGTTTGGGTGTTGTAAAGACTTCACACGGACATAACCACTTGCCCCACCCCGAAGGGCCCACCGAGTCACCTATTTTTTAGGGGGACGTTACTGTCCTCTCAACCCAAGTTAAAGAACCAACCCTTTTAGGGGACCTCCTCCCGCACTGTTGGGTGAGGTCAGAAGAACGTCCCTCTTAGGGCACCTGTCTCCTAGGATCGTGCAATGTCAGATACCCCAATGTCTCAGCCTACGTCGACTCGTACGTGTGTCCTCCCCTACCTCCTTACGCACTACCCTTTTCCGTACCCAACAAAAATTCACCCTTTCCTTTACGACAAAAAAGGAGTCAGTCATAAAACAAACAGGTGTCAACAAAAATAGACATTTCGTCAAAATATAAAAAAAAGGGTAAAGTCTAATCATTTTATTATCTTTTTGTGATATTTAATAACTTGATTGGTAAAGAAAAGAACGTCTCTGTTCAGAAACAATGTCTGAAAAATCACAACTTTGGTCCTTAACGTGGGGTAGAGTTGTGATCTTAAGGAATCCGGAGGAAACACAGTCTAGTCTTGAAGAAAAAAGAGGTATATGGAAATCTTGGTGGTCTGTGTGTTAAAATAAAAACATCGGACGTCATGAAGACGAACGGGTAAACTACGGGTCATGCAACAATAAAAATTCATTTACGAAAGAGTAAAATAAAAAACATCTATTAGGATGACAAAGACCGTACAGTCTATACCTAATAGGGGACGTTCCTGGACCGAACGACAGTCATGGGTTGGAAGGTCTGTAGTCAAGGTAGGCTTCTCAAGGAGAGGGTGGACTTGAACAACTTGTCAAACCTGCATAGGATAAGGAAACACAATTGATAAATTTTATAAATTTTTAATCACAAGAGTAATAATGTCATAAACAAAACACAGATTAATACACACGTTCAAGTACATTCCTAAAATAAATTTTATGAATATTCATGTACCCATCAAACGGTACACGGATCTTTTAAAGTATTATTTTAACTTACAACTTTTAACTCAGTGTAAAATTAACAAGTCCCTGTAACTCCTCTCACTTAACAAATGTTAATTAAGACGTAAAAACTTACTACATACCATTCAACTATGAAAGGATAATTCATCCCACCCTTTTCCTTCAAAAATGATGGTACGAAAAAGTCAAGTTTCCGGTTACCAAGGGGAGGGGGGTGTAAAATTGTAAATTTTGACCCTTCACCGAGACTTTTATAAATTCGTTTTTTAAGGTGCATAAATGAATACTTTTATGGGGGTTTTTTTCAAAAACCACACAAAAGTGTGAATCCCCACAGAATCAAATAATCACTAACGTAAAGGTTCCTAATGTTATTTTTAGTGGATTCTCATATTCTTTGACTTCATGATTACAGAAGAAGTATCTGACTCTTCAATCTCCTCTAAAGAATAGAAGATTTTCATTCTAAAATAAACGAAAAGAATTTGACATCGTATGGGATATTTTCCTGATATCTCAATAAACGATCCTTCGAAAATATTTTTAGTTAGATTGAGAGTACCATTTCTGTAGTTCTAGGATATATTTTTTAAATTCTGAAAGTTTTCATACAATTAGATAACTCCCATTTTCCCAAAGTACGAAGTCATATTACACTGTATCTTTTCTTTACTTTTTAATACCTTTTACATTTTTATTTATCTTTTTAGATCATTTATCTCATTTTAGATTAACTATAAAAGGGAAATTAAAAGTAACAGAGAGACTCTGAAACATTTTATCACAATGATTTATATACTATGTAGAATAGAAAGTGAGAAGAAAACGAATCAAAGAATTATAAGAAATTAGGAGACAATTATATTCTGTATAAAGGAAATTAATCTTTTACTAAAACAAAAGTGTCAAATTAACAGTATATTAATGTATTTAGAACCAGATAAAAAGGTAAAAATACTCCTAATATATATCTAACAGTGGATCGATACTGAAATCGAATGGTTCACAAAAAAAAAAAAAATAGTGTATATCAACCTTTTTGACCAGGTCATTTTGTCAAAAATTACAGTCGAGTTATAATGAGTCTTAGTTATAAAAAAATTTCAATCATTACCGTTTTTGTAAACAATAAAACACATACAAAATTTACCGTCCATCGGATAAATCTTTGTTATTTAATAAAGACAGTATGTGATCCCGAAAGTAATTTGAGAAACCTTTATTGCTACAAAGTAAACGAGAAAGATAACTTCTTACTCATCTAGTACCAAAAAATTAATACACCTATATATACTAAAATTTTGTTTTAGAAAACTTTGTTCAAACTCCTTCTCCCCAACTTTAGTAAGATGGAATGTAGGTATGGTGGAGTCTGTACGTCACATTGACGTACTACCCGCACAAGGGAGGGTAGTCATCTCGAACCGAATGGTAGCTGTCACTGTATAAGTACACCTTGATACTTCTACCCATACATAAATACCGACCAAACGAAATCGTACTAATCTTAAATTTAATAGAAATAACGTTGATCATCAGATGAGTAATCTTCGACGGACCGAATAGAAAGTAGGTTCAGTCATGAAGAGTCACATGTATGATGGACCCCTACCCCAATTTTACACCTAATACAATACCCGTAAGACTCATTCTGGATCCCTAGACGTAAACATTGTTTGAGGGTCCACTACGACCCCTAGACCCACGGTGAGACTGATCCTCAGACAAAGGGTTTGACTATGAAACATCATTTCTATCAGATAGTCACTAAGAAACTCTCTACCATTCTGAAAAAAAAAAAAAAAACTGTAAAACTTTCTGGACAAAAGGGACGTATAGATACACCTCACCGTTCTACAATCAAATAGAATCGTCAACACAACAATAAGACACCCGAACTGGAACACATTTAATTTACATATATTTCCCAGACTCACTTCGGGGTTTCGTAAGAACAAATTTCAAATAACTAGACGACGTAAAAGAAAAAAAACCGACACGACCCAGGTAACGAAGTTCCCGGAAAAGAAATCAACGCCCCTTGCCCGGAAGAAATCAATGTCATACGTCCGAAGAGCAACGTCACCGAAGAGAACAACGTCTCGTGTCCGGGACCACGTGCACCCGCCGTCATCAACGGCGAGGGTCCGAGTCTCGTGTCCGAGTCAGTAACACCGCGGACCCGAAGTAACGAGGTACCGCACACACCAGAAGGGTCTAGTCCCTAGCTTGGACACAGAGGACGTAACCGACTACCTAAGAAATGGTGACTCGGTGGTCCTTTCGGGACTAGACTCAAAATGAGAACCGGTAAACCTTTTTTAAAAACAGAAGGCAAAGAGGTAGTGTAATAGAAATCCACTTTCCGCTCTATTGGTCTCTTTCAAGACATATATATCAACAATGAGAACGAGGACTCATTAATTACATGAACAATATTTGTGTGTATGTCACAGTAACTTAGTTTTGTATGATGAACTCTTGAATGTTCAATTGGTTAAAACAACCGACCCAAAAACAAAAAAAAGAAGAAATTAAATTTGAAAAGGATCGACAAAAATAACAACTTTACCATATACAGTATTATCGTCACTATATTATAACACTAATAAGAAGTACATAGTACGTGCAACGGTGTCAAGGGACATAATGTGTATGCATAAGTAAAAACGTGATTTCTTATCTTGGAGAATTAAATCCGTAACTAGAGAAGTTCCTTTAGATTTTTTTTAATGTTTTATATATCTACACTCTTATTAAATCAATTTCTCCCAAAAGTACAATTACTTTTAAAAATATAAAGACAACTGTAGATTGTATGAGTAAATTGTTGATGTAATTCGAATAGTACCTAGTCTATGGTAACTCACAAACTTGTCATAACTTATTCTATTCGCATCAGGGACGGGTGTACCTTTCAGACCAAGTCGGAATGACATATAAGAAGACTCTCCCAGAAGAACGGGGACGGTGTCGTCATCTAACGACAATGACCTCTGAACGTTTGGACCCCTCCTATAAACCTCACCTTTGGTCGTAAGGGGGAAAAGTACCAAATACACATCGAAATCCGTCTGGAACACGGATCGAGAACTTTGAGTCTCAAGACAAACGACCAAGATATCAGAAAAAACATATACATATATAAGATATCAAAATTTCTCAAAATATTCTATTTTCGAAAAGAAATACATATTGTACAAAAAGAAAATTATAACTGTCTCCTCTGGAACGGATAAAACTACCTGAATCACTCTGATAAGAACGACACCCCGAACACTTTGGTTTTGGACCATTCTTAATTTTTATCCTTGTACTTTAATACAAACATATAGGAATCTAAGGTTTACAAAATCCTGACAACCTCTAGTATAAAATCCATGATTTAAAGGACAACTTCCAAACAAGACTTAATGAAGATTAATCTTTATATTTTACCTCTTCCTTTACCGTTGGGTGAGGATATGAGAACGGACCTTTTAGGGTCCCTACCCCCTCGGACCACCCGACGGCAGATACCCCAACGTGTCTCAGTCTGTGCTGACTTCGATGAATCGCCGTCGTCTTTATATTTTTCACTAATCCTTATAAATTGTCAAATGAGTGAGATATCATATTCACTTAGACGGAAGTTTTAACAATTTAAGAAGTTAAAATAGAACGAAAAACAATCAGAAAGAACTAAATGGACTTCCAAAAACGCAATATGTAAAAAGTCATTAAGGACTTATATTACATTGTTGGTAAAAATCAGACACATAAAAAAGTCAGGACCATCGGGTACCTGCACTCCTGTTTCATGTCTTATTTAGGATTCTCTTAAGTGTTCGTAACAAATTGGATTTTGTCTAAAGTAGAAGTCATGTGATCCACAAAATAGTACCGATGACTGTTTTTCGTCTTAACTAACTAAATTTAAATTATATGTAGAAGAATTTTATGTAGAGGGATGTCTTCCTTTATTATCTACTCTAAATGTACAAATGTTCTGGGACCATCCTTAAAAACTTCACGTCAGCAAACTTTACATCGGTAAAACTTTAATATGATTAAGTGCATTTATACTTGCACGTCAAACTACGTCAAAAATACACTAACGTAACATGTACGTAAAGGGAATGTATCTTAAAATATCGTCGGAAATGACACGACATACAAAGACATAAAACAAAGAAGTAACTTTTCGAACAAGTATACTTTCAGTTGTCGATATGGACGGGAGATAGCATTATTTATGATTAATAGGTAGAATTTTGTCATCAATTTGAAACAAGATGAGTTTACATTAAAAGTCATGTTTTAACTTTACCAGAAACTATACTGTTATTTCCACAATAGAAACTATTTAAAAGTATTTAAAGTTCGAGGAAATTTAGTCTAAGACTTTATGACCTATATAAAACTTCAGTAATTCATTTTTCAGACAGGAAGTCGAAATAACGACACTTAGAACTTTGTGTTTTAACACTGGAAACAGGGGGAACCATAAGTAGTCACTTTCATTTTGGTTCACTACCATCTTCGAAACAATACAAAAGACTGTAAATTGTAGGTTTATTTATGTATATGTCTCTACAGGTAATAGTATTATATTCTATGTAAACGAAAATAAGAATAGTCACTGTGTGATTAAAAACCTATAATATCATAAGTCAAGTCAAGTCAACGAGTCAGTACAGACTGAGAAACACTGGGGTACTTAGTGTCGTGCGGTCCGGAGGGACAGGTAGTGATTGAGGGTCTCAAGTGAGTTTGAGTACAAGTAGCTCAGCCACTACGGTAGGTCGGTAGAGTAGGAGGCAGCAGGGGAAGAGGAGGACGGGGGTTAGGGAGGGTCGTAGGCCCAGAAAAGGTTACTCAGTTGAGAAGCGTACTCCACCGGTTTCATAACCTTAAAGTCGAAGTCGTAGTGAGGAAGGTTTCTTTAGGGTTCCGACTAGAGGAAATGCTACCTGAGCAACCTAGAGGAACGTCAGGTTCCCTGAGAGTTTTCAGAAGAGGTTGTGCTGTCAAGTTTTATAAATACTTGTATTTATATCTTCACCTTTAAAAATTAAAATTATTTGGATTTGACAAAATATTACATTGGGAGTAAACGACGACGACGACGATTCAATGAAGTCAGTACAGACTGAGACACATTAGGGTACCTGCCGTCGGGTGGTCCGAGGGGGCAGGGACCCTAGGAATAAATTTATAGTAATCTATGACATTACAAACAAAGATTCAAAAAAAAATTGATGATAAACGAATAAATTTACTAGTGTCATTACAAAATCGTAGTTGTAATTTAATCTAAGTGTGAAAAGTATATGATTAGATAACACAATAAAGTGGTGACTCAACACAGGTTAAGAAACGAGTATAATTTTCACTGGTATAAGACAATTATGAATTTACAACCCATAAAAGGTCTTTTGTCAGGGATTGAGTACAAATGAAATAGAATCCGTAGAAAGTTGGAGTGCATGCTGTGGAGGACCAAAACCGTTGGGGACACCTATATCACTAAGAACCAGAGTCGATATGATTAAACGTTTGTCCATATCGTTGAGTGTACAACACAAAAAAATTTATTTTTATACAACGGGTTAAATTATAATATTAACCGTTAAAAAAAGTCATTCAATTGAAAGACTCGATAAACGAGAATCTTTTTATTATGAAAGGATATCTATATTATACAAAGTCTAATCATTGAGGTGTTTTTTTAATAAAACCTAATAAACGGTACAATTACATAGAAAGATTTTACAGGTTATATTTTCTTTCCATTATCTTCTCTTTATCAACGGTGATCATTAAAAAGTTATTACGGAAGTTAAAAAAAATTAAATTCACCGGTAAAATTGTATACCTTGTGTCTTTATATGAAATAAGAAAGGGAATTTCATTCTGCGATAGTTAATTAAATAACGTTTTTGTAAGTCACCAAAGAAAACGTAAGATCAATGTAAAATCCATTTTATTACAACTTAAAGTCTCTGAGGTTACTTACTTATAACCCTCCCATTCTCTATTTTTTTTTATTAATTTACTAATAATGACGGTATAGGGATCGGAAAAAAAAAAAAAAAAACGTTTTAAATTATGAAACCAAATAAAAAAACAAACTACAAAATGACAAAGGATATATATACGATATATAAAATATATACAATATATATGTATGACTTCTAACATAAAATTGTACTTAATATTTTAACAAATATAGTCTGATATCATTAAAATTTTACATGTAAAATGTATGTAAAAACTTCAAAAAATTGTATAGTACTTGAGTCATTCTTGTAATTAAGACTTCTGTTATGTGACTAACACAATTTGAAAATTTCTCAAGCATTTCACTAAGGATATAAGAGGGAAATTTTTGTATCCAAGACCTCAAGAGTTACTGTCATACACACCACCTTACGTTAACGAAGGTCTAGGGAATATAAGAGAAGGATGACTATTATGGATGGAAAATTGTTATTGCAGGTGACTATTACCGTCTTAAAAGAACCGACCTTTCCTACCGACAAATATACTTCATCGTATAGTTCATTCAGACTGTAAATAAAATTTGTACAAAAAAGGGAGGGAGAACTACCCAACACCTAACTATTCGAAAACAGAAATAAAAGATTAATATATTCATGTAATTATATAAGAATACCTTTCACCAGTTTGTATGTCAAATTCAACATCAGGAAGTGCCGATGTGAGATGGATATTTATTTTGGGTCAGGAGAGGGGTCTCCATTGTCGGTAATAATTAAGAAATATACAAAAACATCTTGTACTATATATTCTAGAAACTCATGACCTTACCCAACCGTAACGGAAGAGACAAACTTATGGATATTTATACAAAAATTTATAGATACGCATACATAAACATACATATGTGTACATTTTTGTATATCACATGAAGACATATACAAAAATGAACCTAATAACGAATACAAAACAAAGTATTAATTGTAAAAAGAAAAAAAAGAAACAACAAAAAAACGGTTCAGTGTACCGAACGGCCTAGAATCAAGGGGTCAGTCATCATTTTGGTCGGGGTCGTCAGTTTCACGGACTCAAGATTGATGACGGGGCGGTCCCTTAAGGGGTATTAACCGAAAAAGGTAAATGAAAACAGAACTTTCAGAAAGGAACAGTCATAGACCATCTATCTCTCTACAATGGGAAACACTAACCACGTACTAACAGGTATTTCACTTACACGTACTAAATAAATTGTCGAGAAAAGAACTACCTGAAGATCCAAAAATAATGTACAAAGTGTTTATTACTATATTATTCACAAGAAGACGTTCGGAGGAACTTGTCTACACATCTATAAAAGACCACACCTCTGAATCTTAAGATTATCAACACAACAGTACATATACATAAAGTTGAAAATACAAAATGAATAAGGGACAATCCTCAACATCTGAGACTAATATAGGGAAAGGGGAGAGAAGAGTGACATTGTGACCATAAAAGTTTGAATGATTGAAACTGGATAGTCTTCTTTTAACAAACACAAAAATAATGATCGACCCAACGCGTAGAAAAGTACACAAAAACCAGTAAACACAAGAGAGATGAGACTTTACAGAAACGAGGTCAACGAAGGCGGGGGGGGGGGGGGGGGGGGNGGGGGGGGGGGGGGGGGCGGGGAAATTGATATAATAACGGAAAAAGTATTCAATTTCCCATCCTTTAACTGTACTGTTTACAAGAGTATCAGTATGTCGATTAAGTACCGTCTCTATCCTAGTCTTGACTCCAATCAAAAAATACAATGTAACATAGAGAAGGAATGGGTTAAAGAGAACCAAAACAAGTGAAATGTCTTTTCAAGACAATGTCTAAATTCCTACCGTTTTGAACTACTAACTCCCCGACTGACATCTAATACTACCACCACCGATGATAAAAAATTTAAAGGTAAATCGTCATCACCCTTCTCTATTTTTATGGAGATAGGATACATGAAAACTGTGAATAATTGATACCGATAATAAAGGAACGAACGAAAGTCTATCTTTGAAAATTCTATTTCACTTAAATGATTGTACCGTCACAACTCCAACAACCTTATCTGTATCGACGAAATTGACTCTCGTCACTAAAATCGATTTATGTAAAAATTTAAAAATTAATGTCCTGATTCGAGTCATGAAACTCATCATACAGAAATAAATGTCAATGACCGTAAAGTGATTCCAAACTCTTACGAATATTTGCCCATATATCATCAACGACACTACCCCCATGGATGGATGTAAATGTTCAGAACGTAAAAATAGAAAATTCCGTCTTCGTCCAACCAAATCGGTCTCTACGTCCTTTTATTTGGTGAGTTTCTCGGGCGAAAGAAAGGAACAAGGAAGTAATGATGTCAAGTGTAAGAGTCTTCTACCATTCAACTTTTATTTATACCGTTTGTTAAAATTGTTTAGTAACTGGATTGTAAAAGAATTTCTTTAAGAGTTAGAATTAACTTTGTCGGGAATAATTTATCAAACAACATATAAATATACGAGAAAATTTCCCTCTTCCCTACTACTTTGTATCTCTGTCGTACTCAAGAAAGGACTTAAGGATATTTACATCGGGGAATCTTGATGATACACAGATGATGTCGATACACATGAATTTGGTTGGTATTGAGAGATACACTCTCTCAATTTGTAAGTCTGTAAATTATGTACAAAACGGGGGAGATTTTCTTTAAGGGTCGTCTTTTACTCATATAGACTCAAAAATTACTCTCTACATCAGTCCATTTCATTAAAATTTTACGAAGTCATTCTATTCTATTTTCGTGGATTTTTACAATTATACTGACTTAAAAATTTAATAAAATTTGTTACTGTATGATCTTTAAAGACCTTCCTTATCTGGTCCATCTTGATAAAATGAACAAAAATCGTCTATCATTTGATTTGTAAGTAATTTACAAACAATTTCCTTCCTTATTAAACTTTGGACCAAAACCAAACCGAATTTTTTAATTAAATCTTCTGTCTTTTTGAATAAACACTACGACAATCGGGTCAGTGTCATAAACTATAAACGGAAAAAAAAAAATGTACTACAGACTGAATTTACGAAGAATTGAAACGAGACCACGTTGAAAGGATTCTGAATTGATATTTTGTCGTCAAAATTAAACGACATTCGTCGATGACACAAACTAAACAATTAACGACCCTAAAAAAAAAAGTAAAATAAAATCTAGGATAACAAGTTTAACGTCAACTATTAAGTTCTTTATAAAATATATGTGCTAGACTCTTTCCTCAGTATGTCCATTCTAATATAAAACGGTCGTATATTTTCTCCTTGTAGGGACAAAAATTCTTTCTTCTGGATCAGGGAGAACCGAAAAGAATACTTCACACACGAAATTTTTTTTTTAGGGTTTGGTGAAGAATCCCGTGATTAAAATACTTTAACATTTAGAGACTTACAAAAGGATGGATATACTTCATCGTCTTAATTTCCTAAGGATTTTTCCTTTACAAATAATTTTTCTAGTAAACATTTTACATATGTCAAATATTAGTACAAATTCACCCATATTAAAAAATAAGTGTCCACATACTAAACCCGGTACTACCTGTTCCTTACTTGTCTCAACGGAGTCACAGTGTCTTAAGATAACAGAGACGACGACCATTATAACGATCCATTATACAATGAATAACAGTCTGTAAAATAAACACCCGTTTATATAATCAATATACGTCATATGATTTTCATGAGGGAGAAGTTTTATAGAGATCTTCCATTCCTTACACCCTCCTTTACTGTAAGATAAAATACAAACTTTGTCAAGAATCTCTACGAAGGAAAACAAGAATTCAACCTACCAAACTTTGTATTCCACCTGACCAAAAGGTCACTTTTCCTGTGGAACTGGACACAAAAAGGAACCCCAAAATTTAATACAAGACTTACCAGACACGTCCGTAATGTCTATAATACTGATCCTTTGGTCTTTAGAGTTTCACGCAGGGACAAACATTTATGAGGTGGGAAAATTGTGTAGATGTAGCATCGAAGCAACCAGACTATTCACCGTGTACATGGTAAACCCTTGTGTCTTAAAGTCTTAACACAATGTGGGTGACGGAAGAACCCCTTTAACTTTGATTCTCGACAACGTTAAACGGACTCCAGATTTGAGGATTTATTCACGACCCTGGGTCGGTTTTTCGGTTCAGAAGTCTGTGACATGTGACGACAAACGTGGACAGTGTTGACTGAATCGACGTCTTTAAAAGAAGTGTCTTGTGGAGGGAAAAGTCGAAGACAACAGACACACGGACCCAGTGACGACGTCAGTCCATAGGACCACTATCGTACCAAAGAAACGAGGAGTTACTGGTTCTTTAAGAAATCCGTCTGTTAAATTTTCCTTCTCAAAAGAAAAAAGGGGGTCAAAAAAAACTCTCTCAAAAAGTGTAGGCGTCTTTTTACTTTTTTTATCGTACTATTTGTGACTACTATATGGGAAATAGGTTTACATGGTCGACGATTGTAAAGCGAAGTAAACGAGTGACAAAACTGGATTTACCCCCGAAGGGTCCATCGTGATGATCATTTCTTGGGTGGACGGTTACGCCCTCTGCGTTCAAGCTAGGAACCCATCCGTTCTAGGGGACTTCCTCCTTTACCGTTGGGTGAGGTTATAAGAACGGACCTCTCAGGGTACCCGTCTCCTTGGACCACCTGATGTCAGGTAACCCAACGTTTCTCAGTCTATCCTGACTCGTACACGCGTGTGTGTGTGTTTGTGTGTGTATGTGTACTGGATATACTGAAAGTAGGAATCCAGGAAGTGAAAGGTATAGGATTCGAGAATATATGACATAATAGTAATGGTGTAGATTTTTTACTTATTAAAATATTACAAGATTAACATATCAAGTATAATTTTCATAACAGAGGGTGTAGAAAGTATCGATAAAAAGAAATGTAAAAAGAGGTGTAAGTCAGTATCGAGCACTCGATGTAAGCAGTGATCAAACAGAGAAATTATATTTTGTCTGCAGAATGACGGGAAAAGTTTACAATTGTAAATCCTCCCTCCTTGTCCTTTCAATAATCATCGTATAGGGTCAAAGACTTAGACAGAATAAAAGGGGAATAAATATCTAAGTCCCATTATGACAAAATTGATCATAATGTACTACACTTGTAGTATTTCGTAATGTAACTCCGTGTATTATGGTCAAAAAAAAAAGGTCAAAAGGATAACTAACTAATTGTGAACTAATTCTACCATAAGTAGTCTCGAGAGGTAATATTTCCAAGTGAACAAGAAGAAACGTTACTATAAAATTACGGGATTCTTGTTGAACAACTTGGTGAATGGTCACCTGAATCGGAAGAGAATACCAGAAACTTTTTTCCTAATGAGAATTGTAACAATCATACTTTTTGTGTCTTAACTCCCAAAAACAATCAAGAACGACGACAACGTAACGAAAGATTTTTGATCAGAATTTGATAAAATCGTATAAATCTGTACATTCTTAGGACCACCTTACACAAGGACCATTAAATCATCTATGTAAATTTTATATTTCAAGTCGAAAAGAAAGAAGATCCTGGTATCTAGCAAGACAAAAATTTGGTTAACAAGTTTATCGTCACTAACTTTTGAGGCTTAGTGACCTGACAGTTAATGACCGACAGTGCGTACGTCCATACAACAAAATAAATAAACACACGATAATGACGCTATTGAAATGTCAGAAGTCCAAACCTTTACATACTGATCTTTACACAAAGATAAAGACATAGTCAAAACAGTTCGACATAATTATTAAGTATCTTTACTTCCGAAAACTTTTTAGTCTTCTAAGGAGTCCGAGACAGAAGACTAAAATACCGACATTTTGGTCCGGACTTTCCATTTCACCGATTATGAATCACTGTCTCAGACCAGAATTTCAACATCTGAGAAAGACCACTTTACACAATTAAATAGAGGGTCAAGGTTCACCACCACAGAATCTTTGGTGAGGTCGATCATCTCACGAACCACTAAATTCCAGTCAGTCCTTTTACTCTACACTGAAATTATCTTAAGACAAAAAGATACCTCAACAAAGTTATGGTACACATGGAACATAGAAAATAAAGGACAATTACTGCCTATTAAAATAAGGTACTAGTCCACATTCCGACATAAAGTCGTGAACAGGTAAGTCCGTCGGTAACCGTGCTGGTTTATGTAACTGTGACCAGGTGCAGGCGGATGGAGGACCTAAGAGACGTAGAAGTTGACACCTTTTCGGAAGTTTTCATGTATTTCGAGAAATATCATTTCCATTTAAGACTTTATGACAGTCTACCTTATAATCTACGAATTTCAAAAATTTTAATCTAACGGAACACTCCGTAAACTTTTATTGTTCCTTTGAAGGTTATTTTAAGTCTTTTAAAACCTAAAAAAAATAGGTCCAAAAAAAATTAGACAAAAGAAATTAATCGAAAATAAAGTTTAAAATATTTACAGGTAAAAAAGTAGCTGTATACTGTAAGTATATATATATATTTATGACATCAAAAATCATAGATTCATGAAAAATTCAACAAACCTTGAAATTTTCATAAACATATACTTGAGTGACCAGTTTTAGTCACAATATAGGTAACATTGTCTGAAACTTGAAACAAAAAAGTCCTACCAATCCTTTTGAGCTTACTGAAAAGACTATGGTGAAAAGGTATAGAATTGTACCTATACCTCTTAAAACGTAGGTCCTTATACTTGAAAACTACTACTTGAGGACCTAAGTATTAATTTTTTACTCTAAGATCAATTTGTAGTTTTGATCTTTTTGGACACACACGAAAAGAGGTTACACTCTTTCGAAAACAATCAAATAAAACTAAAATATTATTAAAATTTCGGAAAAAATATGAATAAGATGACACAGAAGATTGTAAAATAAAAAGTTGTGGGTTTACTTTGAACGGAAATGTTTACCTTAAAAAAGTTTATGTAACATTGTACGTCGAAGTATCGTATAATAACTCTATGTTAAAAATGTATGGTATTTTAAATCGGAAAATTTCACATGTAAGACTATCCCAAATCTAATAAGTGTCTTCAACATATTGGTAGTGATAATAGATTAAAGTCTTACAAAAGTAGTGAGGATTACAAAGTAGTAATCGTCAGTGAGACGACGATTACCCATTTCTCAAGGATTATTCTTCAGGAAAACGGTAGGAATACAGTTATAGGGTGACACTAATGACAACGAAACAGTATTCAAAATTTTAAGGGTAAAGTTGTAAAAAAAAGTTCTAAGAAAACTGATAAGATCTTGAAAAACAGTATATTTAAAATCTTAGTCAGACAGTTAAGACGTTGATTTTTTTTCGTCTACCCTAAAACTAACAACTTTTATACCTAGTTAAACCCCCTATAAGGGTAGGATATTTATGACGGAAGTTTAGGTATTTACACCCTATAGAAAGATAATATGGGGGAAATTAAAAAATATCATTATATATTCTTTGATATGTTTAAAACGTGAAGAAGTCACATAAAGATTCATAATAAAAACTACGGTAGTATTTGTCTTAATTCAAAATTTCGATCTTTAGATAACTCCCTTTTACACCAAAGTCAATACACGTACTATGTTAGTTTAAAGTCAAAAAGTTTGGAATATGTGATTAAAATTCTTTTGTAAAAGAACGATGAACTATATTTAACAAGAGTTAAAGAATGTTCCATCAATGTATCGAATTATTAATTAATCCTAGTGTAGTGGATATCAGTCGGTTACCTGAGTTCCAATTATAGTGATTTGAGTCTTACTTCCCTCGCTTAATCACCCACCTTAACCTTGACCCGAATCCTTTCGTATAAAGTTTTGGTTTGATATTACAGTCGATAATAACGAATCCAATAAGAAAGTATCATGTAAATAGAGACGGTAAGGTGATCATTGAAGTAGTAAAAATAAGTACCTCATAAACTTAATTGGTCATGTACTTGAGATAAAGTGACTTATAATGCATGGTAACTAACATTCAGTTGTTAAAAAATACATGATTTATGAAAAATTTTTATATTATTAATTATTCGAATAACATTTGTATATGATTGAAATCTTTACATGTTTATTCAACATAAATAGACTTTTTTTATTACAAATGTCAGATCTTGTAAATCACTACGATGGGATCGTGACTAATATACAGGAAAATCTCCTAAATAAAAAACAAATAAAACATTGAATAAATGAATATTTCTAATTATACATATAAATACATAGGTATGATTACAATGATTGTAACAATGCTAATAAAACCTCCACATAAACTGTAGGATATTACTCTAAAATGCATAATTTGAAAATCCATAAGACGACTACCGTCGGAGTCTTTTACTTCTATTACTATAAAACACCACACAGTTGGTACTATGTAAAGGAAAGGTTTTCGGTTACTACCTTTGAGTTCACTCAATAGAACTCTCTAAAATTTCTTACAAAATGTATTAAAATTTACTTTTTGTTTTAACACTCTTCGAAATAGAAAATTAAATAATGACAAACGAAGATTATTAGAATATACTAATCGTCAGAATGACTTTTCTTCATATATGACAATCAAGAAACAAAAAGGATTCTACTCTTCAGTCATACCATGAGTCATTTTTTTAGAAATTTCTTTTGTAACCTTGGATAAATCTTATAAAAATATTCCATGGACTTTTATGGATGTAGAAAGACTTTAATAGAAACAGGGTAAACTTATATAATATAAAAATCAATAATACACTGGTAGATAAAATCAATACTGAATCTTAAAATAAGAATACTAGAGAAATTAACATCAAGGTAGATTTATAAATTAAAAAAAGAAAATTAAAATCTTTTAAAGTTTGTACGTTTTTATCTTACCATTTGACTTGGGGTGTAATTCCTTAATGGGGAAGTGAGGTAGAACAAACTAGAGAAAAAGGGTGTATATGTTTACATATATGTGTTTGTGTATTAACACAAAATTTTCATTTATAATCGTGTATGAGGTACTTCAGTTACCTCTCCAGGACCCTCTTTCTACACCGGGGCGGATAGGACCGGACCGGGGCGGATAGGACCGGGTCGGGGTGTGGACCCGGTGAGTAGGGTCGGGTCTTCCACGACTCTTCTCCGGTCTCACGAGTGAGGAGACTCACAGGGGAGAAGGTGAAGGTAGACAGGAGGATCTACTGGAGCGTATCGAGAATATTGGACGTGGACCTCCGACGACTAGTTTCGTCTAGTTGGTTGGGGGTGATCCCAGACTTACAGACTCTCAGAAAAACCTCGGTAGAGAAATTTCCGTAAAACCGAGATCAACAGTGACCGACGAAAACCAATAAGAGTTTGACTTAGGAAAACAGTCCCCTTCACCCTTTTCCACACACATCTACCGACCTCTTCTGACGTTAGGACCCTTCCCCCTTGTACCAAACTTACCCGAGAAGGTTCAAAGACTGCATCGGATTCGTTGACCCCATTTCCGTCCATCCATATCTCTGTTCCTCGTGGAAAGAGTTTAAGAAAAGAAATAGAAAATCCCAAATGACTCGTGTATCACATACGGAGTAAGACACTATCTGACATTCCTAAGTCTTGAGTCCTTCTATAAATTTGGGACAGAACTACCCTCGTGTCACAATCCCCGACGTCCAAACTTTAGACCGAGGAAAAAGAGTCCCGTCACTGAGTTTCCTAAATTATACAGAGACCGGGAGTTAAAGGAGTAGACGTCATCAAAATTATAATCACCATGGATGGAGATACCCCACTTTCACCCTAATTTACTCAAGTACACAAGTCCCACGAGTTTTACGATGGACCGTGTATCCTTCATGAGTTATTTACAATCGATAACAAACAAAAACAAAAATTTCATCTATGACATGTAGTATCACCGAGTCTACGACCTCTGGACCCAAGCTAGGGACTCAGCCCTTCTAGACCTCTTCCTTTACCGTTGGGTGAGGTCATGAGAACGGACCTTTTAAGGAACCTGTCTCCTCGGACCATCCGATGTCAAGTACCCCAGCGTTTCTCACCCTGTACTGATTCGTTGAAGTTACAGTTATGTAGTATAGTGAAGTGGACATATGAACTCAAGAGTTTGTTTACACTTGAATTTTTTGTTTACATTTATATCGAGTACTTGTAATTATTAGTTTAAGATCAGAGAGGTTATGTCGATATTTTCTGTAATCCTGTTACCTTTTTAAGACATAACTGACCCGTAATCTAACATAATCTCTTTACAATTATAAGAATGTACATTCTTATCAAGATACCAATACATTCTCCTGTAGGAATAAAAATTCTCTACGTACGTTTATATAATTATAAATCACCACTGTACTATAAGTATTGAAAGTTTATCAAGTCATTAAGTTTTTTATATCTTTCTCTCTTCTTTGGTTTATACCGTTTTACGATAGGTAACAACTTAGACCCATAGTCCGTATACCTGTATGTCACATGAAAGTTGTAAAATAACTACGAAATTTAAAAAATATTATTTCATAAAATCTTCTGGTTCTATGAAAAATTTTTTCTTATAGAATCAAATCTTTCGTTTATATTGAAGTCTTCTCTCGTTTTGGTACACAGTCCTTTAAACTCGTGACTTGGATTCACATCTAGTCAAGTGCGACCTTTCTTCCATCTTCCATATATCAGAAACCAATAACTTTTTTAACATCAATATCATATATGATATAGATCAAATAGAATTCTTTTTAAACGGAAGAAGAAGATCATACATTTCTAATAAATGATAGTATCTTCTACGAGTTAGTTTTATTATCCATAATTTTTTAATTTATGACTGAAAACTCTTATAAGTAGGATTACATAACAATTAAATAATTTAGGATGTAAATAAGTTTCTAACATAGGAAAAATCTTCTAAAACGAAATACATTGAAATTAATATACATATGTTTTGAAATACAGAAGATGTATCTACTGATGAGCACAACTACCAGTAAGGACCCGAGAAAGACGTTATCTACTCAACTTTCATCTATTCTAATAGTGCGGGAATTTATTCCTAGTATAAGGTTATTGACTGAGTGGTCAACAACATGTCGTCGTGTACAACGGAGGGTTCTTCAAACAAGAGGAGAGTCGTGTCCATACACGTATAGGAGAATTCCGTCTCTGTTTTTCTTCGGCATAAATTACAAAAACAGTTTCATAAGACGTCATCAACGAATTATCTCAGTAAATGAATTCGTGAATCCTTACAAATGAGAATTTTATAAGAATTCCTTATCAATATTTATGGTTTTTACGTTGTTTTGCTTGAGTGAGAAATATTTCATCAGATGTTGTAAAAAATCATAAATAAAAAACTCATCATTACGTAACTGTCTTAAGGTCACCATTTGGTTCCCCATATGTGTTATTTTAGAGGGAAGACCAAACCCAGGGGAGGAATGTCTGAGGGTACAGTAGTCTCAAACATAGAAAGGTCTCTATGTAATATCTATATGTTTGTTATGTTTATATAAATATTTGTTTATTATCGTATACACGACGAAAAATACAAAGTTTCTATGTAAAATCTGTAGAAAGGTACAACTATAATCCTGAAAGAGTAAGAAAAAATATAAATTTTCCATAAGGAAAAATACTTATATGGTATAAATTGATCCAGGGACAATTACCTAGTAGTAAACGACAATTTTTATTACGATGTCTGAACACACATATATTAAAATGTACACACTCATCTTGATATCTTAATGTAGAAGACCTAATTTTTCATACACATGAATAGTTAAACTTTCTACAAAGACCAAAGGGACGTATGTATGTGACTATATACATATGTGACTACATACATATGTGGGTAGGGACGTATGTCAGTGGTAGCCACTGACAACTTACGGATAAAGGAATGTAGGATATGTTCATGTCATGAGGTAGAATAATTCTCACTCCAACTGCCAGAAAAGATCACAAATAAAAAGACACTTAACAAACAAGGCTAAAATATGGATGAAGAGATAATTCAAACAAAAAACTAAATATCTTTGAGAAATATATAAATTCCCTTGAAAAACACTAAATCCGAGTTTGTAAAAAAGACCAAACAGTAAACCAAAAGAAATAACTCTAAAAGAAAAAAGGGATACACTTATCCAAATATTCATCAACTCTATAAGACAATAAAACCCCCTAAAGACGATGTCAAAAAAAAAAAAAAAAATTTCGAAGGTGTGAGATTCGAGTACTTTAGTAAGTGGGTATCAAGAAAATCATGATAAGACAATATCAAAATAAAACAGGACAAACCTTAAATAGGACCAAATCCATACTTATACCTAAGTCGAAGTCACAAAAGACTTCACCTACATGAACACGGAAACACTAATTACCTATTAGATTAAAACTAGGAAATCAAACTCCCCGTCGAAAATAATATATAATTTAAGTTCATAAATGAACTCGAACATAGTCTTGAAAGATGAAACAAGGTGAATAGACTGATAAGTACATAATCATGACACGTAATCGATTTCCAAATATTACGAAGTGAAGAATTCAAAAGGTATACCTATATATCTAGATCCCACCGAACCCTCAACTTTACATCTAGTCTACTAGAAAAACTGGGTACATGAAACAAGAACTTCAAAAGAACAAAACAAAAAAAAAAAATTGTATCCTAGGCAACGATGATCGGTAAGAATCATTTAGATAATAAGTAGAGAAAATAAATTGAAGAATCCCCTCAGAATACAAAGTATTTGAATCTGGACACCTAGTTGACTCCGTAGATGAACACTCATTACACCCACCTCTACCTCTTCTCTAACTTTCTAAGAAATTTAATGTAGTCCATTAATAAACATTAAAAAAATTACACTACTATAAAATTTGTTACTCTTACTATCGATGTAAAATATATTCAATCCTAGTCTTACGACCCTAATTATGATCAGAAGAAAGAAACGAAATTAGTATATACATGACCACAAACCCTTATCCTAATTATACGATATTCCAAATAATACCATTTACGAGTATAAAAAATAAGACAACTATTTAAGAATAGTAATTTTATATGATCATTCTCACACTACCAGTTTAATATACTGTCTACATAAAAATAATTTCCTGTTCTGTAAATATCTATTTATACCTATTTTACCGATTGGTTGTTCCTGGACGTAATATCGTATACCTTGAGACGAGTTACAATACACCGTCGGACCCACCCTCCCCTCAAACCTCCTTTCACCTATGCACATATACATACCGACTCATGGAAACAAGAAATGGACTCAAATAGTGTTGAAACAATTAACCGATATGGTGTTATGTTTTATAATTAATTTTCAAAAGATTTTACATTTTATTCCTATTCTGTAAATGTCTATTTATTGAAGAATTTTAAAAAAAAAAGGGTGAATTACTGTACTCCTTTTTCAAACCCCATTGTCACTACCCATGAAATCATAAAATTTTGGTATTGATTTTTACTACTCCATTATGACCCGTACGAATTTCAGTCTTTATAGTCTAGTTTAAATTTATATGTGTGAGATCTAAGTTTGGTCGAGGTGGTAGACTCATCTAATGAACTCAAGAGACTCGAAGGTAAAGGAGTACACATTTTATACATAATTTAACATTATACACTGTACCTCTAATTATACGAGATTTGAGAATTTTGTCACGGACCGTGTACCGCTCATGAATTATTTACAATCGACAACAACAAAAGATTTTCTAATTTTGTGGAACTCTTTTTTTCCTCCACTGATTTGGTCTTTGATTTTATCTTAGATCTATTTTTCTATTTCTCTTGTAGGAAATTATCACCACGGATACTCTTTGAAATTTTGGTTATCACAAATGAAGAGGAAAGAGTATGGGCGACGAAACTAAGTAAGTTATTTATAAATAGTTCATGAACGAGACATGTGTCTAAATTTGTGACCTATGTCGTCATCTGTTTTGAAGTAAGTTTTACAAACAAATAAGATTCCCTTCTATTAATAAAAAAAAATGTCCTTCTGGTCCGAACACGTTGAACGGAATAAGAACGAACAAGGTGACGACGGACACTGTCTCTTCATAGACGAACCCGATGAGCTCGAAAGAAGTCCATACATACAGGGAAAAGAGAACAAAAACCGGTGAAAAAAAATTACCTACGTAACCGATTACATCAGCAATGTTCATTTGTAAATTCACTGGTATATCCGTTCAATCATTTTAAATAAACGTTTTTCTGTTTTAGACCTTGTGGAACTACTCGTACTAAATACGTAACATTGGGAAAGAGACCTAAGAGAAGAGGTCGAAGAAAACAGACGAGAAGAAAGATGGAGTCAATGATAGAGTAAACAGAAAAGACGAAGGAGATTCTGATATGGTTAAGACGAGAGACATATAGTAAATGTAGCTCTCTAAGACGTAGTGTAGTTCTTTTGGACCCATAGTCTCTATAACAAACCTTTTATGAATCGATTCTTATTTAAAATTTACGTTAAAAAATTTCTTAAAAAATTCATCAGATTGGTATTAAGATCACACCCTTAATATCATGTGAGTAATTTAAGATACGAAGTGTCTGGGAAAAAATCTTTAACGGTCTCAGGGAATATTAAGAAGAACCATCGTCAAAGTTCAGTTGTAAATGATTTATTCATAAAATAATCCATAGATACACACATAAAGTGACAGGCGTACTACGTAACTTCAGTGATTACAAATTTCGTAAATAGGACTTCGATTCGTCCTGAACTTTGTTCAGGTCGAAAATTCTACCTATCAAAGTGACTTATTTGAGTCGGGGACAACAGTATTTTTATCCATGCCACCACTTCGTGTCTACTCTAAAGGTTGGTGAGAGGGGTGAGGCTCATTACAGCCAGGGTAGGACCCAAGAGGACAGATGTGATCACTCATACTTTGTGACTTTACTTTGATAAAGATCGTCTCGAACTTAAAAATTTCGAAACATCGCATAAAATCCCGAAGGGTCCACCGAGCCACCATTTCTTAGACGTACGGTTCCGTCCTCTGTGTCCTCTACACTCGAACTAGGGACCCAGTCCTTCTAGGAGATTCACCCTTTGCCGTCGGACGGGGTCTTAGGAACGGACCTTTTATGGTACCTGTCTCCTCGGACCACCCGATGTCCGGTACCCCAGTGTTTCTCAGTTTGTGGTGACTCGTGTGTATCATTGTATAAAATTACCTATTTTTTAAAACAATACAAAAGAAAAGACGATGACCTAACAATCTCTTGTGAGGATATCTACAGATTAATCTTAATATATATCACTTAGGAATCACATAGGACCCTTTGTTTTATTCTACATTCCTCATTATAAATGTCTTGAGTAAACAATGAATAAGTTGTCCTTTTTCAATTCACTAAATTATTGTTTGAGGGAGGAGCCACAAAAAGTTTCACCCTCAACAATCTTTTAACGATCCTTTACCCAGGGATTAAGAACTTATATAATTCTCACCACGGGGAGGAATGAGAATGTGAATCTTTGTCAAAGACACAGACTAAAACTAGTCTAAGTTTTTTGACCCTCTATTAAAATAGTCAGAAATATAACAAAAGAAAAGTCCAAGAGGACAAGGATCACCATGAGACATAGGTTTAGGTAGGAAGAATCCCTGTGGTAGAGTTCCATGGAGAAAAGAGACAAAATCCTACGATAATAATAAGAAAAACCTCGGTAGTATTACTTAATAATAAGAATTGTGAATCTCACCCCTTCTAATTGAACAGGATAAGGGGACTTTTATTACATTAAATTATCTTCACCGTAGATTTGTTCGTAACCGTAAGCCGGCACTTACGGAAATGGATCGGATGGATCTTTCGGGGGAAACACTCATGGTCCTAAATTAGTGGTCGTGACTTGGATTGACTGGACAAAGTGAGGGTGGTAATTCTACGTCACTAACGTGCGAACGAAAGGAAAAGTAGGACGTAACGGTGTGAACTTTCGGTTGGACCCTCAAAGATTCGTTCAGATTCAGAGTGAAGAACAGTTCCTTTTAGTTTAATTTAATGACAAATAAAGGCATAAAAACATTGACAAAAAAGGAAACCCGAGTCCATGTTGACTGAACCCAAAAACTCTTAAGACTTACAAGTGCCAAATTAAAACTCTAGACTAAAAGAATGCACACATGTTCCACAAGTGGGCGGACGGCACAGATGAGGTCACACACGAAACCCTTCGGGTCGTTGAGTCCGGTGTTCATACTCAACATACCGACCTGGTCTCTAACACATGAGACCTTTTGTGTTACCATAAACGTAAATGAAAAGAGCTTAGTACCCCATTCAAAAAATATCTTATTAATTGATAACGAGTGGAACAAGGTAAAACATGTCGACTTGTAAAAATCGAAGTTTAAACCTTGTAGCAAATAAGGATGATTTAAAATGAATATCGAATTCGAGTGAACAGGTAATTATTCTACCAAAAGACAGTAAGTCGAAAAGATAATAGATTGGTAGTTTAATATAAAACAATGATACAAAGCGTATACATATACACAGAAGTTTTATATCGATACATATAATTGTACCTCACATTGTTTCGTGAGGTATTATACTTTAGTAGTAACTCCATCTTCTCTCAAGATGAGTCTTGAGAGACTGTGTACAAGTCCCAACACAAACACACAACCAGATCTCACCGGAGTCGACCCTGTCGACCTAACAAGAGAATAAGAGATCGTCCAATCAGTTTCTAGTAACTAAACCACCATCGTTCCAAGGTACTCTCTGTCATCTTTGAACGTCTCGGAGGACTACGGATCCGAGTCTTGACCGGATAGTAAAGGTGGAGCAAATGAACAGTTCCCCTGTAGAGACTCGGTGGGGTCGAAGTTTTCTACTCTTTATCTGAGGAGCAATATTTTGTCCGTAGTCTTAGTATAACATTTCTCTGATCCACAGTCCTCATCCATATCTTAATATCGGTAAAACGTGAGTAAGACGACATAGGTTCATTAATAGTACAGACCACACAAAAAGCATTTAAACTCTGCATACGAAAGTATACTTAGTAAAACGAATTTTTACACTTTGTCACGTCTTAAGTATTGAGTCTTGAAGGAGCAAATGTTGAATAATGGGTCTCAGAAACTAAAAAGGAGTCGTCATAAAGTAATACACTTTACTGTAGTTCAAACTTTCAAAAGGACAAAAAAAGAAACAACGAGAAGAATAGGAAAGTCTATTGAATCATGTTACAATTTACTTCAGTAACGGTGTGAAGTTTTTGATTTATTTGTGTGTCGTTTTCCTAAATGATGTATAACATTACAAAAATAAGTAGATGTCGTGTTAATAATTTTGTAAAAAAAAAGGGTCTTTGTATACCCTACGGTCAAATCAACACCTCTCTCATAAATTCTCACCGTTGTCTCTCTAGTGACGTCATTCACACAACGCATTATCATAAGGTAGTAGAGATACATTGGTCAAATATAAAAGTCACCTATTCATCTAACAAAGTATAAAGAATTACAACATTTGTCGTACGTTACTAATAAGGAAGTACATACACAAACACATACACAAGTCATTTGACAAGTGGGGGACTTAATGTAGAGTTCGAGACAGTGAACAAGTGACTACTCATTTAAATTGTAAGTCTCGGACTATTGAATTTTACTCTTACATAGAAGAACATTGTAACAATACTCCCGATTTATCTCAGTCAGAACTATCAATTATAACGAGTTTTAATGACTTATAAAACGAATGTACGGAGGTTTGAGGTACTTGTATCGTGATTTAAGGTACGTGACCGTATGAAAGGTCTCACGAAATTCTTTGTCTTTAAACATAATAGTATTTAAGTTCATTATTTTTAAAAAATTATACTTCATACACACGTTGAATAAAATTCGAAAAAAGAAAAAGGTTGTATTTCTATAGTTTATATAAAAATCGACACTATGAGAATTTTAAGTGTAAAGATTTTTAGTCTCACATAAATGAATTATATACTAAGGCAAATACACTTAAAACTTGTCCGTGATTACTGATCTTTTCCCGTTATCTCTTGAAACAACCCACAACCTTTATAAGTCATAACACCAGACCCACCACTGAGAATTCTAACCTTTTCGATAGTTTCACATGTCGCAAAATGACAGACATTTAACACGGACTAATTGGTTTCGTCGATCCCATCTTACACCCACAGATCGGGAAATAAAACCAGTGGTTCATATTTAATTATGTTCCTTATTGAAAAGATAAACACTTCTATCCCATGGAGTCTTAATTTTAAGTTATAAGTAAATACCCATATATCTCATATACAAAAAAATACCTATAAGAAAAAGTAACAAAAATGCAAAAACTTTTACAAAGAAAAAGTCTAACTTTCATCACAAGGGAGGGTCGACGACCTCAGTCACGATGATCTTGACTTTCCGAATGTTCTTAAAGATCTGTCTTTGAGGGTTAAATGACCTCCTGGTAATCCTTTAGGTTTCATTCTTATTCATTTTAAATAAAGGGAACAACAGGGACTATAAATTAAATGAATAATATTTTAAACAGGAAAATTTTTTCAAAGTACCAAAAATCATATAAGTATTTCAATTTTAAAGTAGTGGTAATAGATTAAGGTCTTATCGATATAGTGTGGTTTTTCTTTGGAATATGGGTAATCGTCAGTAAGGGATAGAATTATTATTCGACTTCATTGTTTTTATGGTATTTGACGGTATCTACTGTTTGCAAATAAAAAATATCAAGACCTCCGACCTTCAGACTCTATCTCACAGTCGTACCAATTCAAGGCCACTCCTGCAAGAAGGACCAAACGTCTGTCGACGAAAGAAGGACACAGAATGCACCGTCTCTCTCTTGTTCTGGGTTTCAAGAGACGAAAGAAGAATATTCCCATCGTCAGAGTAGTACCCCGATGTGGGAGTACTGGAGTGGGCCTGGATTAATGGAAGGTTTCCACGGTGGTGGTTCATTTTCTTAGACGGACGTTATGTCCTCTGGACCCAAATTAGGGATCCAACCCTTCTAGGGGACCTCTTCCCTTACCGTTGGGTGAGGAGATGACGGACCTTTTAAGGAACCTGTTTGACACCCCAGTGTTTCTCAACCTGTGGTGACTCACTGAAAATGAAAGTGAAAAAAGTGAACCTATAAACTCAAAGTGATATACTTAGAGTACCACGTGTTTGTACACCTCAGGTACCTTGAGGTGTCAACGGGAAGGGGGTTAAGGATGTTTATGATCAGAAGAGACGGAGACACCTGGACGGTATAAAACCTAGAAAATACATTTACTTTTATATGTTATACACTGGAAAACAAAACCCAAGAAAGAGTCACATTATAACAGTGTACATCACACACAATCATGAACCAAAACCAAAAGTCAAATAGTAAACTATGTGTAATTTGAATAAAGTCGAAAATAGAAAAATTTTTTAAAAAAACAAAAAGCTTCAAATCAACTAAATGTCACAACCCACAAAGTCGAAAAACTGATAATACCTATTAAGACTCTGCTGTTTGAAAGGACATCTTCAAAAACACACCTGTGTGTAAATCCTACTTGTAAAAAACAATAATATTTTCACTATATTTGAACATTTTTGAAGTGTAGTGAGGGGGTCACTTAATTAATCTTCACTGTCACGGGAGGAGGTTCCCTGGAAGGGCAGGGTCCCTAGTTTACGTGTAGAGAATGTAGAGGACGTAACCCCCGGTGCACATGACCGGTGTGCCACAAGGTAATATCAGTTCGATAATCATCATATTACGATAAATATTAAAACTTGTTGTATAACATTTCATGCCTCTTCCGTTGCCGTTGGGTGAGATCATGAGAACGGACCTTTTAGGGTACCTACCTCCTCGGACCATCCGACGTCAGGTACCCCAGAGCTTCAATCTGTGCTGACTCGTTGAAGTGAAAGTGAAAAGTGAAAGTACGTAACCTCTTTCTTTACCGTTGGGTGAGGTAACAAGAACGGGCCTCTTAGGGTCCCTGCCCCCTCGGACCACCCGACGGCAGACACCCCAGTGTGTCTCAACCTGTGCTGACTTCGCTGAATCGTCGTCGTAACATTTCACTAATCGGAGGTTAATTCATTTATATATAAAAAAATTTTTAACTGACGTTTACCTTTCACCCATTTTTACGGAATTTTAATCCACTATCATTATCAACGTGTTGGGAAAATTATATAAAAGACCTTAAAGACAAAGTCATGACGACGGTTTCATGTCGTCTCCGACTATCCTAAGTACGCAGGACTTTTACCTTTATGAGTCGTCTACGTTGTCCTCGACGTCTCCTTCAACGTGCCATTTAATAACGAAGACTAACTAGTCAACTTACAACTACTGGACTCATTTCTCAAAATAATCCACTTATCTTTTATCACCCGTAGGGAACCATTCCAGTAAACACAATTACTTATAAAAATAATTTTATTATAATCACAATAAACGTATTCATATTATACCTGTAGAACATAAAGGTATTGACAGTCGAGTATTAAAAAAAAAGGAAAGAACGTGGCCTTTTGTACTACTATACATGGAAAAAAAATAAAATGAAAAATTAATTAAATAAAAAAACCGGTGTGGTGTACCGAACACCCTAGGATTAATCCAACGGAAGTGGCAAACCTCATAAAAATATTAAGACGATACTTATACCATATGTTCATCTTTAAACTCAAGGATGAAAGTTAATAAAAGAATACATAGGTCTTAACATCAACGACCTAATACACATCAAGATAAAAATTAAAAAACTCATTGGTGGTATTCAAAAAGTATTGTTGACATGGTAACATGTAAATATGGTGATCATGTGTTTCATAAGGTCAAAAGAGGTGTAATAGTGGTCATTAAAAAGAAAAAGAAAAAATTTTAAAGATAGGAATACATACACTTCACCATAAAGAATGTCGTGAATGTTATACTTAGTTCACAATCCAAAAATACCAAAAAAATTAGTCAATATTTTTCATTGTTGATTCCTTCCTCGTTTCCTTGACTTTTCAAGAACATTGGTAATTAATAAGGTCTACACTGAACCTCATCATTATTTTATAACAAATTCAAAACAGACGGTAAATTAATAAATAAAAAAAATTTCAAGAAACGGAACACAACAAACTCGGTCAATAAGACCGAATATCTTGAAACGGTTAATTCTGGGTCGGTAAATGAAGACAGGGTTGCATGAAAGAAAGGAAGGACGGTCTAGGTCAAAAGACAAGTCATAAACGTTTAAGAAAAAAATCATGAAGAAAAGTCCATTCGAACTATTTTATGTTCGTTATCATTCCTAAAAATGTTTCTCCTCTTAAGTTTAACGACCGTCATATGTGACTTTATTGGTGAAACCACTCGTTAAACTAGTATACATCATTTTCGATTTTTACACATACATAAGTTTCGGTCGTCAAAGTGAAGAATCATATATACGTCCTCATCAGAAATAGTCTGAAAAAAGGAGTGTCATTCTTTATTAAAAATGTAATGCTAGGTCTACAAATTTTCGTATGTGTGTGTTGACTTGTGTCAAAATTCGTGGTTGATTTTGATAAAACACCTTCTTCCGCCTGCCTCTTCGGATCACCCTCCGTCAGGTACCCCAGCGATCCTCAGCCTGTCCTGACTCGCTGAAGGGAAAGTGAAAAGTGAAAGTACGTAACCTCTTCCGTTACCGTTGGGTGAGGTCACAAGAAGGACCTCTTAGGGTCCCTGCCGCCTCGGACCACCCGACGGCAGGTACCCCAGCGTGTCTCAGCCTGTGCTGACTTCGCTGAGTCGTCGTCGTCGTTTTGATAAAACATGAGATAAAAAAAGGGGAAAAAAGCAAGATAAAGGAAAAAATTCCCCCTCCCCCTTTTTTCGATAGCACTGACTGACTTAACTAAAGTACTAAGAGACCACGTAGAATTATACTTTTCGTCAGGGTAGTTTTGGACTGATACAAAAGTTCCTCTGGAAAAAATTCCTATAAATATCGTAATGACAATATCATCGTTTTGTAACCGTTGTTATCTTTACAGGAAGTCCACCTTTTTCCTGGATTAACACCATTTTAAATGTACCACCTTATGAGTCGTTAATTTACGTGACCTGAATAGTTATACTCATCGGACACTTTTATATTGACTCGTCTCTTTTTGTTACCACATTCAACAGGTTTTGCCGTTGTAAAAATGATAAATATATACATGTACGTCTCTTCGTGAATGCATATCACTCTCCTATTTCGGTACTTAAGTTGTGAGTACTAACAGTAAGGACCCTAGCCGTCTTCCTCTTGCTATTCCTAGAGGGGGAATTGATCCCAACAGAAATAAACTCTACTTCACAATAGAATGAACGTTATTTTGGATTGGACAGTAAAACGTTTGAAGTAATCAACACAAAACATTAATCTCCGAGTTGACTCACTTTTCTAAAGTGAAGTCCGTTAGGTCGTCAACCAAGCTTTTAGTATGGTCCGAGACCGAAATACCTTTGAAGAAACACTTGTAGTTAAGTGACAATAGCATCCTCTTGAAGTCTTCCATCCTTTACAAAGAAGGAATTTTAGTATGATAATTATAACACCAATTGAACAAAACTCATTCGAAATTAGTACGTGAATCTAAGTCCTCTCTCAGAAAACCCTTCGTAAATCCAATACTATTTAATCATACATTACTCTTTTAACGTCATTTCGTACTTTTGAACTTCTGACTCTAAGCGAATCAGTACAGATTGAGAACCGTTCGGGTGTCTGACATCGGACGGTCCGAGGAGACAGGTACCTTAAGAGGTCCGTTCTTATGAACTCATCTGACGGTAAGGGAAGAGGTCCCCTAGAAGGACTACGTTCTTAGTTTGGACGACGACGACGATTCAGCGAAGTCAACACAGGTTGAGACACGTTGGGGTATCTGCCGTCGGGTGGTCCGAGGGGGCAGGGACCCTAAGAGGTCCGTTCTTGTGACCTCACCCCACGGTAAAGGAAGAGGTTACGTACTTTTACTTTTCAATTTCACTTCAGCGAGTAAGCACAGACTGAGAATCGTTGGGGTACCTGACGTCGGATGGCCCGAGGAGGTAGGTACCCTAAAAGGTCCGTTCTCATGACCTCACCCCAAGGTAACGGAAGAGGCTTAGTTTGGACCCAGAGGGTGTAACGTCCGTTTAAGAAATGACTCGGTGAGACTATTGAACTCCCTAAGTAACAGTTTTGGTCTTCAAACACTATACACCTACTTTAGAATGAAATGGTTTCTATAAAAAGGTTGTCATTTAACATTGGAAATAAATAGTCTAGGGTATCCCTAGTCTAGTTTTGACAGAGAGGGGTGGAAGTTTCTTACGTATGTCTGTGTATACGTCTGAAAAACTTACAATAGAGTTCCTTAGGTCATTACATCAAATTTGCAAGGATGAAATTTCTCTCTACAAGTGGTGATACCCTTTCCTTACCAGGTACGACGAGAATGACAGGAGTATCATAAGAATAATTCCTATTTCCATTAAACGTAAATAGAGTTACAATCCACCAAATTCCCTTTAAATAAGGATGGACAGTTAAAGTAAGACTCGTAAAGATTTGTATGTGTTTCATCTCCTTCATGTTGTTGATTAGGGGGACAGAGGGTGTAACGTCCGTCTTAGAAATGACAGACTCGGTGGGACTATTGTACTCTCTAAGTGACAGTTTTGGTGTTCAAACACTAACACCTACTTTAGAATGAAATGATTTCTATAAAAATTTATGTGTTAAGTAAACATAAGTCGTAAAAGTAAAATGGGGAAAACGAATTAGATAGGGGAATAAAAGAAAAAATGACTTAATAAAATAAAATTTCATCTAGAGACTGTAGTACAAAAAAGTAAAGATATATAAAATCATACATAAGGAAGTTTTTCCACCGGTAAAAGAACTTGTAGTTAAAGTAATAATGTAAATCGTTATAATAGTTAAGAAACCATCGTAGACTTTATCACTTTAATGACAGAATTTTTATAGAAAAACATTCTAACCAAATAAGATTAGTCTTAGACTTGTCAACTAAGTGAGTAACGTAAACCAACAATAAAGAGAAGTCAGAGTCAGATCTCATTAAGGAGAGAGAGAGACAGACGATAACGTAACATCGCTTAAACATATGAACATCACTTGAACAAACGGACAAAGAACGTAAAAGACACTTTACCTTTAGTTCAGATATCTTCGAACTATTCAAGTCCAGGTAAATAAACTCTTTCTTATCTTATGAAGTATCTATTAGTAAATAATACAAATAATAATCGATTACATAACCAATTTAATTAATTAATCCTCTGTATTTTCTAAACTAACAGGGTGAAAATCAGTATAATTGCAACTAATAACCTAAGTTTTCAATTCAGCTCAGGACGACAACACTTTAAGAAGTAACTTGAAAGCAGTTCGAAAGTAGTGTAGTTAACTATTAGTAATGGACTTAGTCAATAGAGTAAATAATAATGTCTCACCATGAAAAGATTCAGACACCAAAGAAGGGATAAATAATTGACATCAAGATAAGGAATAGGAGATCCCGATAAACCAATGGGTTTTTACAAAACTAAGAACTGAAAATTCATAGTCAAAAGTTTCAATTTTCTGTTAGAAACACAAGAAAGGTCATGACAGGTCACTCAACAAAACAAGGAAAATTTCTGCATAAAAGACAATAGAAAAATTTCCAAGTTTACTGATACGAATTAATACTTTCGACAAAAGCAAAGGTACTGTCGATCTTATTAGTAAAGATCAAAATAACCGACCATTCGTATTAGATCTAGTTGAAAATCGGATGAGTTATCGGATGAAAATCGGATAATAAAAAAAACACTAGATAGAAGTTTCGAAAGAAGGGTTGTACGAGTACCTTACGTTTAATTTATATTTAGTTCTTTAACTCGTAACTAACACATAAACGACTTTAAATCCTTTTCTATCATCAGTTTAGTGATTTGGCTTACAATGACACCATATAATTAGTGGAGTTATGAAATCTTGAGGTAAAATCATTGGACTAAACAAGTTTTACTCTAGTTTGAGGTCTCAATCTTCAGGAACTGATAATCTTCAACTTATAATAAAACCGAAAGGACTACCAAGTCACCATTTCTGAGGTGGACGTTATGTCCTGTGTGTCCAAACTAGGGTCCCAACCCTTCTAGGGACCCTCATCCTTTACCGTTGGGTGAGGTCAGAAGAACGGACTCGTCAGGGTGCTGTCTCCTCGGACCGTCCGATATCAACGTTTCTCTACCTGTGGTGACTCGTTCGTAATAAAACCTATCTATTTACATTCGGTCTCTAAAAAATTACATCTATTAACTAACAAAAAAGGATCAATGTTGATTTCAGTCCTCCGGACGGAGGTCAAAACCGAGAATGAACCCGAAACGAAAGACAAACATTTCACTCTCTAAACCTTATCCGTATGATACCCAAGAAAAGGTCAAGAGATACTAGATACTTTTAAACATTTTAAAATAATAAAAATATGAAGTCATATAAAATAAAAAATTTTAATATCTCCGATAATTACAAAATTAATAAAATTTAATAACCTCTTTAAAGTAAGACACGTCTTTATGCTATAAGGATATAAAAACTAGTTTCTTTTTTAAAAGAGAATATGAGGATCCTTAAAGTTCTTGTCAACTTTTAGTGGTGGAAATTTCTGGACCATTAGTCCCTGTTCCTTGACTGACCTCGTGATTAACGAAGAGATTAGTTGACAATGTAGTCTCTATTACGACGACAACTACCGTAATCAAATGTGAATGTCCTGTAGACGGGTGAAGAAATATCGTGACTACTACGTCAAACAAGATTCCATACTACGACAGAATGGACAAACCACAAAAAACGTCACACGATTCTCGTGTCACCATGACATGGGTCTTTAAGAGAAAAAAAGAACTGTATACTGGACCCCCATCCAGAGAATCGGAAAGTACTGGAGTCTTAAGAGGAGACACATTCTTCCTTCAACCTTATATAATAAATAATTTCATGTATATATTTAAAAAGTATTTCTTAGAAACTATCATAAAGATTTGGTATATCTTTTTTACCAATTTATACGGAAAGAAATTTAAAAAAAAAATTAGTGATTTTGAACACATATTATTTAATCTCAATTAACCCGTTAAAAATAACTAGGAAAGGATGTCCACTTTTTTGGAATTTAGTCACAAAGGGCCTGACGGACGACTGGTTATTACATAAATGATCCGTTCTCTAAATGGTTAGTTTTCGACAGAATGAATTGTATAAACTCTCTCCTTAATTCTTATCGATCCTATAAAACCAGTTTTTGAAAAGACGGATTTTAATTCTTCTTCATTCAAACGTCTCAACAAAAATAGAAACTACCAGTATTTGGTCTACATTTAAATCTGTATTTGATTTTGGACATAACTGTCGTAGTAGACACACGAACTAAAGTATAGAAAGATTCCAGAATAGTAGAGATGAAGGTCCGTTTACTCGAAGAGGTCGTAAGGGCTGTTCAAGTTTTATTCTAACTTTTCCTTTCTTACAATTCTCTTAGGAATTTCCTCATAGTCTTTTAGTCGTTAGTCCACCTGGATAGGTCACAAACACGAGTCATATCCGTTCCACTCTTTGCTTTACAAAGTATGGAAGACGAGTTGAGCCTCCGTTTAGAAGGAAGTTAAAAGTCACCGGGTTCACTATTCTGTATGTTTTATTTATAGAACACAGAATCATACACTACTGACATGGTCGAAGATATTCGGTTGATTCCTTTTTACATAGGTGAATTATTATACGGAATTGAGAAAGGGTAATCACGCAAAAATACTCCCACACCACCTCGAGAGAGAATGACGACGTCTTTTTTTTCTAGGAGTCCCAGAACCTGAAGTAAAGATATTTGTACCTCTTGGTCTTCTCCTGTAGCATCCTGAAGTCCGAAAGGTCCTTTCCACTCAAAATAGTGGAATCGTCTCAGAGTTGAAATACCTATATCCTGAAAAGAAACACTCTTCAAACTGACCATCACAATCCTTTTATTACAAAGTTCATGTTGGGAATATTTTAACTTAATTCGAAAAGGATTTTTTACGGGTAAAATAGTTTCCACACTTAGTTATAAGATTAAGAAACGGATCCCTATTTTAATATCAGACCACCCTTAAGAATTCTTTATAAAACTTGATGGAGACACCAAAAAGACTTTAACATAATGACAGTCAAAAAACAAAGACCCAAAAAAAGAAAGTTTGAAATTTGAAATAAAACGTAACCCTATATCGACTGATTGTTATCACACCATCAAAGTCCACTTGTCGCTTCCCTGACTCGATATGTATATGTACATAGGAAGGGGCGGGGTTTGGGGTGAAGGTAGGTCCGACCGTGTGTTGTGACTCATCTCAAGGTTCATGATATGTCATGCAGGAACAACCAATAGACAAAACTTATATCGTCACATATGTGCAATTACAGTCAAAATTTACGCTATTTTATAAACCTTTGTTTTCACGAAGGAGTGGGTAGGTCGGGAGTCACAGACCAAGATTTACTTCTAATTAACAAAACAAAACAAAATCACAAAATTTCCTACTAAAAATTTACAAATCTCTGACGATTTTTTGTTACCTATAAGTATTTCCTCTATTTATTGGTTAGATTCTGTACACAAAGTAAAAATACTCAAGTGGGAAGATTTGTTTACGAAGAGTTTGGATATCCTTTTCACATACTAAACATAATAAAAATTATGGTTTAACACACACACAAGTTTTAATGGAAGTCAAATATAAAGCTAACAATTGGTCAACGATTGATTTAGTACATTGACAAGGAGAAGGTACGAAAAAGTCTAATTTGTCAATGTTCACATAATGCCTATGTGAAGTCCTTGACCATTTAGTTTCATTCCGGCGCGGAGTCAGAGGGTCGCAGGGGTTCTTCGGGCCCGGAGGCCACAACAGTAGACTAGGGTTGTACGACTCATTACTTCTTCGTCCTGTAGTACATTCCCTATGTCACATAAAAGTAAGACTTTTACGAGACGTAAATCTTCAAGATGTACCACCACCGCCACCATATTAGCAGATCCCTTTCCACTATCGAGAGTCTTGAATGGTAAATTTCTAAGAACTAAAGAACGATCTCCAAATTTTCCGACTTCCAGTCCAGTTCACAAATTGACACGATTAAAAATAACAAAACAAAAAAGTCAAACTTGTTTACGATTTTAACAGAGTCGCTAGGTTTCTACTCGAGAAATCATAACGGGAAATATTGACCGATTATGTTCGTCTGGAACGTCTATTTGACGATGTCCATTTATAAAAAATATGGTTATCACACTTAAATATAAAAATTCATCGTAATTGAGTCACCCAATCATATATACCAATAATCCTTTATGGTTGGCAATCCATACTCACTTTTCGGTTCATTACATTATGAAAAAAGATCACTCGTTCCATAGGACAACGAGAGTAAAAGAACAATAAATCTTCGACTAACCCTAACAAATATAACACCGTACTCTTAGTTACCTAATACTTAAGCCTCTGGACTTGAAACAGAATTGAGACGGTAATTCGACGAAGTATTTACAGGAAAGTGATGGGATTTACAGTCACAAGGAGTGAGACATTTTACCGTTGTCTAACACCGTCCCTACAGAAACTCGAGTCTCCGATCTTTAGTCATTGACACAAGAGTTTCAAATAATTTTCTAAAGGTTAACCGAACATTATTTAATAAAAATAGTTGTATTATGTTGACCGTATCGTCAAGAAACTATTAAATATTACTCTTTTTAACGGGGAAAGAATAGACAATGACCTAATATTAGAACGAATACATAAGTATTTTGTTCCGTGTGGATATTTTACTACTATATAAATAATACATTTCTCGTTCACTCTCCAGTCTTTTACAAAGACTTGTTGACATGTTAAAGGTCTAACGAAGAGGTAAAGACCTCGGTGTAGATCATGCTTACCGGTTTCAACTAGTTTTGTTTCAAGCAATGTACCTAGATGAGACCTCCATAATGCTCTTCTTGTCTTCAAAGTCGTCACGTCGAGCACAGGACAGGTTTGACCGACTGTACGTATCCATACCGGAGGGTAAGAGTACCACTACTCATTAACCATTGACCTGGTATAGATCAATGACGTAGGACTAAAATTAAAAATTTAAAATTTAAATTCTAAAATTCTTTTGAAATAAGTCCAATGTGCATATATCTTAAAAATACTCAAATGAACCTAAATGGATTTCACTTTCACAACCAGCGAGTCAGTACAGACGAACAAACACTGAGGCACCTGACATCGAGCGGTCCGAGGAGACAGGTACCGCTAAGAGGTCCGTTCTTATGACCTCACCCAACGGTACGGGAAGAGGTCCCCTAGAAGGACTGGGTCTCTGACTTGGGTCCAGAGGTTGTAACGTCTCTCTAAGAAATGGTAAACTTGGTGTACCCTTCGGGACCTAAATGGATTTCAAATATCAAAAAAGAAAAACAAACAAAGTAAAAATTATTGTACATTTCCATGGTTTATTGAGGATGATTTGTCTGAGATAAGTTTGATAAAAGATTTGGGAAAAAGAAATTTGATACAGAAATCTAAGAAAAGGATGACTGTCGTTTAGTAATGATAATAATTAACTTTCCTGTTTTTTACGAAGAGTTTCCGAAATATTAAAAATTACAAATTATTTAAGGTCTGGTTAAAGGGGTTGAGAAGGGAACCAAATTCGAGGACTGTTCCAGAGTGTCGCATATATAATGTCTCACAATTCTCAAGACAATGTCTTCCGTAACTATATAGGTTAATCTAACAATATATTTCTGTTGAATTATCTTAAAACCTTTCTAATAATTAAACTGGGAGAAGGAAACTTTACAACGGTTTTCTTATACCACGATAAAAATTTTGTATTCCAGTATTCTCCTCCACAAACTCCGTTTCGACACTAATTTGGTACAATTAGTCTTACCAATGTAGTCCGTAGGTCTACACCGAATATCGTTCACCCTCTCACACGCAGACACACACGTGAGTACGTCAACATTAATGACGCACACACCCGGGTTTCGTAAAAAATAGAAGAACGGGAGAAACCAGTATTATTAGTGAACTAAAAGTATTTAAGGGGAGTGTATATCTTTTATTGTATATAGTATCACTGAAGTTAAACAGAAACCAAATTATTTTCCTTTCTTTTCCTTAAACTCGATCATTTCTGGATTTTACATAAAGCCTCATTTCCGGAACCAGTTCAGTATCAAAAACATATTAATTCTTAACTGATTTTTTTTTTGTTTTTTGTTTTAATTCTGCTTTACTGTCGTCATAATTTATAAATTAAGTGATATCGAGATAAAATTCCAAGACATTAAGTAAAGAAATAGGTCATAAACTCGCGGATAATAAAAGACGGGAGTCTCCGTGTATACCTGACACTGGAATAGGTCCGGAAGTCTTAGAGTGAAGACCTAATGAGAACAGTAAGGAGAATCATGTAGGTTCATGGTAATGACACGTTTAGAAACATTCAGTAAAGCCAGTACGACGAGTAACGAACGTGATAATCTCACCGGGAATTAACAGAAAAGTAAACTTAAAAACCTGAAAAAAGGAACAATAGTGTTAATGATGCAAGAACAATATTTTATAAGTCTTTAGGAGAAAATTCTTGTCACGGGTAACAGGTAAAGATGAAGTGTGTGCGTACGTTGGATTAAAGGGAACGTATACTCCTGGGACACGTAGATCAGAAATCGAGAATTGAATCGTAGGTAGAGAAGGGTGTCATTTTAGAAAAAGGTTGATAATACAATGAGAAAGAGTGACATGAGAAAAAATATATACATTCGACATGGTTTATTAAACCGTCGACATCTTATAATATCAAATTCATTAAACCTTTACAATAGGTGAACGTTTTACAAACAAAGTTCACCAAAAAACAAAACAAAAAAAAATTCTTTACTCTCCCCCTTTATTTCGGAAATACTTTGTTCCGAGGGTTTCCATGTCTCAGAAAACAAAAGAAAGAGGTATATATAGAAATGATGAGTGTTCCTGGAACATATATAAAAACTGGGAGTATTAGTGGGACACTCCCTCCGTCTAAAGTCAAAAAGTAAGATTGTTCCATAAAAAGGGGTAATTTGTGACTTCTTACGGTCCTTCTCAAACAAGAACCTGGGGTCAGAGGTACATGAAATTCTTATTTATGTCCAAAAAAATTTTCGTCAAAAAGATTCAAAGTCTTTAATGTAATTTGTAAAAAATAAAAGGATCAAGTAGGAAATGTGTCCTCTTTAAAGATTTCAAGTGGAAACCTAAGAAAGGTCTCAGTGACTGATTCGTTGTGAAGATCGACTCTCCACACAGAAACAAAGCGAGTGCAAGAAACTCCTGGTCTACCCACAACTGACAGGTCTACGTCCACAAGACTTCTAGTCCCAACCCGAGAAGAACGGAAACCTGCTCTATATGGTACTAAATCCAAACGTCTTGAATCACCAGAAAGAAAGACCCAAGAAGTCCGACTCAAACGAACACTCTTACGATCCTAACGAGAAGTTACGACTATCCTTCGAAGAGGAAAGTAGTGCTGCAAATTGACAAGACAACGTACAAAATGTTCATTAGTTGTTATGTAAAAACACCAGAAACATGAAAAAGTCTTAAAAACGAAGGAAATTTGACTCGTATATTAAAGAAGAGTTAATTCTTCACAAGACATAAACCCATAGTTAAACCCAAACCGGTGTAATTCCATCTCTTTACTTCTTATACTCCTTATTGTTTTTCAAAAGAAATTGAAATCTTCCAAGGTTGAAAATTATATGACTTCAAAATGTTCTATTAAAAAACCTATATTCATAAAGAAATACACAAGTGAATTTAACACTTAGAGAAAACAATCGTTAGGAGATGAAAAAGTTCAAAGTTTACCGGAAAATACAATTAAACCATATTTTATCATGTAGTATTGACTATATATATATATATATCCGAGGAATTCTTAAGTGTATTTATTGTCATTCTTAAAAGGTGGAGGTCGTGTCTTTAAAGTGAAGTCGTCGCTGATCTTATGTAACGAGCACGGTAGGAATCACGGTTTTCAAGGTGACGGTAAAGTAGTTATCGACGTCTACCACTTAAGGAAGTACTTAATCTTCTTTTTTACCTTCATTCACGATTGTTATGAAGTCGGATAGGTGTGACTAATAATCGGTACACAATCAGGTGAAGAGAAGAAGGGGATTATTTATCATCCAGACATCGTCAGTCATAATTAAAATTAGAGAAGACGGAAGAAAGAAATAAAAGTATAAATATATATTTATTTTCTAAAATTGTTATGTCGTGAACCCAGGATCCCGTAACGATATTAGATTTTCAAAAGAGACACTGTAAAGATTTCCAAATAATATTGAGAACATTGTGATTCGTCTAATATAACGTAAGTGGTAATTAAGGTCTCTAATAATTATCTACATACTTCATCTCACCCGATTTCGGAAATGATTCTCTGTGTGATTACATATACATCACCAGGTATATGTTTTCGAATAAGGACTTAGTGCTTTTAGGTCTCAACCACAAGGACTAACCGTACACCGAAAGAAGGTGAACCAAACACCACAAAACAAAACAAAACAAAACTAGTCTCCCTTCTTCACACTTCTGTCGCACAGTCTTCGTGTAAGTGAGAATTTTTTGGAGTCGGGACTTCACCGTGTGAATACAAGTGTAACGAAACTTCTCTTGAATCAGAATCCCGGTCTGAGGTACGTTTCCTCCGACACTTCATCTCAAGACCGGTAAAACAGACCGACATTAGTACCCTCTTTGACCACAACACCCCGTCGTTTCCGAGAGTCCGTGTCGGGTCAGGGACACATTAGGAGAAACGACATTACTTCCCAACGATCAGACAAGACTATTTTCGGAAATATATAAAAAAAATAACTCCATCTTAACTGTATATTGTTAACGAGTCCATATGTTGTATTACTAATTTAAAAAGACATATAACATTTTACTAGTGTTATTCAGACCAATCGTAAACAGTGGTATGTACTAATGTTTTTTGAAAAAAAGAACACTACTCTTGAATAATTATAGATGAGAGATCCGTTGAAAGATTTATACGTTATGTCATAGTAATTGACATCAATGATACGACAATAAAATAAAATTGGTTGAATTTCAAACAATAAATCGTTTGTTTGAATTTCAGTCTATGATCCTCAGTAAAGAGGTTTATGGACCACTAAATAGTACTTCTTGAATTCTAAACGAAAAAAGATGGGTTTGGTCCAACGGTCCTAGGTTGAAGTCTATGTTCTCTGTGATGTTTCCGTTATAAGGGTAGTAAGAAGACATGTCCTACGTTAAAGAGTCGACCTAAGACTTGATTACCTGTATTGATTCCATTATTTTTCCGTTTACTTTAGGGATACTATTAGTCGATAATGGATGTTTAAGGAGCAAAGAAAACGTAAAAGGAAACACAAATTCTTTCGTTAACTCGGTAGAAACCCTCGTACAGTGACCCGACTTTGGTGGTACAATGGAGTGGGAATCTCGTACAAAGAGAAAGGTCCGGTGAAAGACAGTTCTTAGATAGTTGGAGTGTACCCCGAAACAATTTTGAGGACGGTAGATTAACTACCCGACAAAGAACAGAACTTTTTCATTAAATATAAACGGGTTGAACGGTTCGGAAAGGGTGAGACATGGGAGACCTTGTCAAAGAAAAAGTTAATAATGACCTGTAAAGAGACTCATGGGTCTTCGTGGGAATCTAAACAGTCATATAGGTACTAGAAAAGTCTGGAATTAAACCTGTTATCATCAAGATTTTCTTCACAGTGACTCCGTAGAACGAGGATCCGTTCCCCTTTTTTTTCCGTGTGCATAACTTTAAATAAATTTACACAATTGATAAGAATTAGACCGTAATACTGTTGGATGTGTGGTAGTGTATAAATATAGTATAAAATCCTTGAAGTCTATTGTAGAAACCAATGAAAATTGAAAGTCCCCCAAGAAATAACAATTAAAGACTTATGATTGGAGAACTACCTACAACCGTAAAATAGGATGTCGAAATACCCCTCAAACGACTGGGTAAATTTGAACGTCTTACATTTGAACGTTATTAAGTGACACGACCAATAAGTCTGGGATATGACCACGTCTGTGAAACCGTTCTATAGTATCTTTTTCCATTCACAAGTGTCGATCCAGACAATCGATGTGTAATAAATTACTGAACCATCTTCTCGCTTACATGTGACAATCACTAGTATATAATTCCCGAGCACTTTTAACATATATAGATTCGTCTCCCATTCACTGTCCATGGACCTATACCAACTCCCACTAGGAGATCTCTTCCTAAGGTCACTTACAAACTCTCCTGGGAGTCTTTTCTAACACTAAAAATACCAAACATGACGAATCATTCCTTAAGACTCTATGAATCGAGTCTTACGGTATTGGTCAGGGGAAGATTCTACTTTCATACAGTCTGTGATTGTCTTTTTGTCTTAGACGAGTAATATAATTACACTTATGTCTGTTCGAGATAGCATAAAACAGGGAACTCTGTGTTATTTTATCAAATTTGAAAAGTGTAATTTTTGTGAAACCCCTCTTCCTTTACCGTTGGGTGAGGTCATAAGAACGGATCCTTTAGGGTACCTGTCTCCTCGGACCACCCGATGTCAGGTACGCCAGATGTTTCTCATCCTAAACTGACTCACTGATTGATAAAGTGAAAGTCCCTTGATCTAGGGTACGGTGTTCCGGTTTTTAAAATTTTTTTTTTTTGTGAAACCCAAAGATTACTGAACAGAGAAAGAATGTCTTGATTTACTTTCACACTGTAACTCGAGGGGTCTGTCCTACGTACGAGAATCAGAGTTCTAACACGAGGACCCGTTCTATATACGACCGTGCGGAGCGAAGAAAGGAGAGCCACTCGGTATTGAAGTCGATGTCAGTACCCCGAAAACAGAAGAGAAACAAAACTACCACAAGAAGTAACTGTACCTTTTTACTACCAAAAATCTCGTTTTAGTAAAATAACAACGTTAAATAGTCGAAACGTCAAATTAAGATGGAGAGGTCTTTCTTTGTGAAGGTTTCTTATCATCCGATATTATCAAAACCTACACTTTGAAAGAAACGAACTGGAAGGTCCAAATATATCGATACAACTTTATCACGATTGTCTGGTGTCACAATATAATAACCGTTGGGATATGTTCAAACTTCTCTTCCCTTCTTATCGACTACAAAAGTACACAACTACTGGACACTAACCAAATTGACGAGGGACATATATAACTCCTGTATAAAAAGAAATTTTATCGTTCATCAACACAATTTTTACATTAAAGATACTTAGAGAAAGAATTGGTTTAAACATTCCATCCTTTGAGATAATACCCGGTAAATGGTTGAACATTTCAGAAGAAGCCAGCATTTTGTTATCTGAGTTGTATTTGTGTAAGTATGTCGTCTTACAATTTATTCGTGAAACACGAAAGTTTTTCACGACTCTTTGTACTTCTATGAACATTGAATATAACAAAAATTTTATACTTCTATGTCTGAACAAATGTCCAGAGGAGACTAAATCCTAAATAAGGACCCATACCATTCTTTATTTTGACAATATTAGTATGGGAATAAAGAATATTCATGTTATAATTTTTGACGGATACGGTAAAGCCAAGTCAAGTCAAGTTAACGAGTCAGCACAGGTTGAGAAACGCTGGGGTACCTGACGTCGTGCGGTGTGATGGGAAAGGTAGTGGTTGAGGGTCTCGAACGAGTTTGAGTACAGGCAACTCAACCACTACGGTAGGTTGGTAGAGTAGGAGACAGCAGGGGAAGAGGAGGACGGGAGTTAGAAAGGGTCGTAGTCCCAGAAAAGTTTACTCAGTAAAGAAGTGTAGACCACCGGTTTCATAACCTCAATGTCGAAGTCGTAGTCAGGAAGGTTACTTATAAGTCCTGACTAAAGGAAATCCTACCTGACCAACCTAGAGGAACGTCAGGTTCCCTGAGAGTTCTCAGAAGAGGTTGTGGTGTCAAATTTTCGTAGTTAAGAAGTCACGAGTCGAAAGAAATATCAGGGATCAGAGTGTAGGTATGTACTGATGACCTTTTTGGTATTGAAACTGATCTGCCCGGAAACAACCCTATCATTACAGAGAAGAAAAATTATACGACAGATCCAACCAGTATCGAAAAGAAGGTTCCTAGTTAGTAGAAAATTAAAGTACCGACGTCAGTGGTAGACGTCACTAAAACCTCGGGGGGGGGTTTTATTTCAGACAGTGACAAAGGTAACTAACCATTTTATCGTTGGTATACTCATACACTTCGAACTGTTAAAATTATCGTTTTACTGGTGTAACATGTGTCATGGAAAACTCCCATAAAGAAGAAACTGAATTCTAACAAGTAACAAATCGGGTTATTTTAAATCTCATCTTCTCTTGAAGGAAAAAGATAGTGAGACAGTTTCCGTTTGTCCTTTGAAGTTCGATCTTGTTTAATTCTCTGAAATCTTAAAGATAATGGAGAGGTCTTAGAGACACACCATTGAACATCCCCTCTACGTCCAAGTCAGAAGTCACTAAGAAGAACGGGTACCGATAAGTGTAACCAGTCAGAGTCTAAAATCTATGGTATTTATACTTACACTAACGAAGACAATTCTCGAATAAATACTACATTGTCCATCACTTTTCACTCTCACCCTGGTGTTAATCTCAGTGGTTTTATTTCTTCTTAGAACACTTATAATATAAATTATAAAGATTTTAGTTCTATTGTCGTCGGGAAGAAAAAGACTTTTCGACAATTCTAGGTCACAAAGTTCTATAATTCCTTGAGAATAGTACTCTGAAGGGACCACCAGGCCACAAATTCTAAGGTACGAAGGGCTCGTCCCCCGGACCCAAACTAAGACTAACCCCTCGATCTAGGGTGTACGGTGTTGATTTCTAAGGAATACTGCGTTGATGTTTAGAGAGTACGGTGTTGTTTCCAGTTTCAAGGACGTACGGCGTTGACTCTGAGGTGTGTGGTTCTTTATTTATTTACTTATTAACTTATTTAATTTTCTTTTTTTTTTCATAGTCGTCAGGGAGAGATTTTCACACTAACAGTTACCAGAGTTAAGAGGTGAACATGGAAAACGACAAAAGATGTAAGTGAGATTATCAAAAAAGGGATTATCGAAACTTCACACATTCACTTACCAAAATCGTATAAATGTCTCAACACGTTGGCAGTGTCAATTTAAATCTGGTAAAAGCAGTTTTTCTTTATAGGTGGGAGTCGGAATTGGTTGGTGATTAGAGGAAAGACAGAGATATCCAAACGGACAAAACCGTATACGGAATAAAATATAAGTTTCTTAATAAACAAAACTTTTAACAAAAAATTTTTTAAAGGGAGATCTTCGACGAGTCAATACTTATTCTGGATGAAAAATCATAGTTCCCAATTGTTTAGATCTTGTTGTTTTTAATCACTAATGTACTCCACGTCCTGTACAATTGATTAAAATAGCACCTTTTGTAAAACGTCATACAAAATCTAGTAATGTAAATGTGGAATTTGAATGTGTCACGATATACAGTTAATATAGAACCATTGTGACCCCGTTTTCATCTCAATTGTTAGGGTTGACTAGAAAAAGAGAGGGGTCTAAAATAGCACGTCAAGAATCTCGTCGTTCAAACATGAAACTTGACCCTACACCCAAAACACTATGTCTGTTACTTGCTTTAACCTCACGGTAATGGATCTGATGACCTTCATATACTAGTGAACAAGTTCAGTGCCCATTCCCTTTATCATTTTATTAACTCAATTTATTTAAATTAAAAGATCTATGTCCTCACCTAAAAAACCAACACACGAATATTCATAGTATCTTATCTCAACGTGTCTTTAAACGAAGTAAGCAACTCATAGTCTTTAATAGTACGAAGTCTGAAAACTATGATCATTACTCTCAACGAAACAATATATGGTAATATTTTTAGTTTATAAAAAGTCAATAGTTATTTCGTATTAATGTATACGAAATGTAAATCGCCTTATCCGGTTTATGCAATTCTTAATGAATGAAATTTCCTTATCTTGGAAAGGACCACCAGGTCTCTAATTCTTAGGTGGAGGGTTGTGTCCCATACATCCAAACTAGGGACCGGCCCCTTGACTCTAGGGTGTACGCTGTCCCGTCTATTCGGGCGTGTGGTGTCGATCTCTCGGACTCACGTGTTACTTTTGCGTCGCGTCGGTTTTTTCTTTTCATTTATTTCCTTGTTTTATAGTAAGTGACATTTTTGTTTATAAATAAGAGTTAGGAACATTGGAGTAGATTTTATCACGAATTTCTAGAAAGAAAGGTGTTCTTTTCCTTTTAAATTGATATACTACTGTAACGTATTGATCCGAAAAATACTACTAGTAAAACGTAGTAAAACTTGCGTTTGTCGTTTAGTGACATAACATGTGGACTTTGATTATGTTACAATATACAGTCAATATGGAGTCAACAAAAAAAAAATTTCTAGAAAGAGTGGTATAAATTGGAATAACCTAAATACAAAACATTAAAAATAAGATTCTACTTTCTTGCTTTGGACAACTTGACCGAACACAAATTATGATCAGTACTGATATCATCGAAGTAGTCTTGTAAGTATGTCACGAAAGGTTCCGTGAATAAATAGAGTAATTTTGAGTGTGACTCGGAAACTGCCTGTACTTGTTGATTATTATAGGGTAGATGTAGACTGTTCTCGTCTCTACAATTTATTGGATAAGTTCAGTGTACCGATCATTACCACCTCAGTCTTGACCTTAATTCTAAGAGACTGATGACTAAATCAGAAAGAAAAAAAAACCAAATCAGAGAATAAGTGTGATAGCCTAATTTAGACGTATCCCAAGGTCCATTCTTAGCACAGTGTCAGTTATCCTTCTTTACCTAAGAAAAAAAAGGACAATAGAGTCCAAGGATTTGTCGTTTAATTATACGAGACGTTTCACGTTACTATGTAGTTTATAAGAAGGATTTACTGTAGTGTCACGTCAAAAGTCACGTGACTTGAGACTACTCATAAAATTGATTGTATTCACTCCCTTTTTACTCAACTGTGTTAAGTGGAATTTTAACTACTACAAAAAAGAAATATCCTAGGTAAGACCTTGTCTTACTTCTTCGGTGATGTGGAAAACCTAACATATGTACATGATAACTGTTCTATACAACTTTTAGGATCGGTTCAAAATTTAACACTCTCCATTGATACTTAATCTATGACACAATATATGGTTTCCAAAAATTTACGTAACTTATTTATAGACCCATTGTCTGAACCTCTATCACCCCGTGTTATGTCTTTGATTTTCTTCATACCCTCTAAATTTGAGCACATACAAACGTCTTTGATAAACTATAGTCAATCGTGTATTATTTTCCACTCTCAAAAAGGTAAAAGGTCGGGAACAGGACTAAAGAAGGACATTTACTTTCCTATTTTAATTACTTAATGACGAATTGAGGAAGGTAAAACTTACTCGTTGAATCCTTCACGGTAATACAGAAAACACTATAATAACCGGTAAAGTTCTATTTAAACAAACTCCTCTGGTTTACTCACATTTACAAATTATAATTAAATTCCTCAGTAAGGAATGACGGACGGAAGAGTAACATTGTTAGAAGCTCTCCTTTTACCACCATACACCATTAGGTGGATGGGAGACGTACAGAAAGAGACAAAAGTAAATAAACGGTAAATGAATTAGTGTACTAGGAAGGAGAAGACACCCGGAAATGATTCATTCTAATCGTCTTCAACTTCCCTTCAGGATATCCTCCTTCACAAAGACTTAGACATCTACCGACTTACCTACAGAAAAAGAAATGTCCTCTTCTAAGTGCTTGGAGACGGACCTACGACAAACACCAATAGACCAGCTCGAGGTCAGATACTCGAGGAGTCGTCGTCATGTTCGGTAGTGACCTTTGAAATTTAGAGAAGTCCGATTTGATCTTGCCGAAGTAATTAATAACATTACATAAAAGTAGGGACACAAAAATTAGACATTTTATTTTTGAGTCGACCCAGGTCGATAGTGTACGAGATTTAGATTCTTAAATTCTTGTTAAAATCATCTTTACACAAAAATTATTCACCGACCATAGTCGTCTCTCATGTAAACGTCCACTTAAGAAAAAAATGATGTACTATGATAAAACGAAAAATTATTAGTTTAATTTTTGTCTATTCTAATAAATACTAAAATTGTGTTCCTATTTGTTCATTTTTTGAGAACAACACTTAAATATACGAGTAACAGTTCAATCAAGTTCATAGCTGTGAATTTATCCGATCGACTCATCCACGTCAGGGTATTATCATCTAAGATGTCGTCAAGAATTTATCCGTTTATTTGTGACAGAGAAAATTTTTCAAAAAATTTAAAAACCCAAGTAGAAACCTTTTTTTAAAGAAGATCGATGACTAAAACAGTCAATGTTAGGAACATCATGTGTAGACTAACAAAAAAGACTCGTTCACTATTTGAACATAAATTACCAGATACAGGATAGAGGGCATGTCCCTCTACGACAAAAGGGAGTAGTAGGTGGATCGAGAAGAAACAGGATCCTGATGACTAAGGAAATTTGACCACAAAGACTTTCACACACGTGGTCTGGTCGTGTAGTCGTAGTAGACCCGTGAACAACCTTTAAGGTTAAGAGGTCGGGTCGTGACAAAATTCCGGGAAATACCACAAGATCATGTACAGTCTAACTCTTGGTGACACAATCTTCTATATTGGTCAAGTACCTACCTCGAAGGGTAGACTACGGAGAAGGAGGAAACGGGTAGTCATTGGTGTTGTGGACTTAAAGTGGGCTATGTGTGGTATATACTTCGTTTTGACAAGTATTATATCAAAGATTAGAAGGTTGTCTTAATCCAACCGTTTTGGTTCACGGGTTTCAGTACCGTTGTTTTCTCTTTTCAGACCGCTCACTGGTCCTGAGTGTCTTTTTGTTCTTGTACCTGAGGAAAGGAGAATGGAAAACAATGGTTCTCATTACTGGAAGATGGACAACAGTGATTACATACAAACTGCCAAAAGTTTTATGTAAAACTTTTATAAAAAGGAAGGTGAAAATACAAAAAGGGTTCTAATACCCAACGGGAGAGGTGTCAATAAGAGAATCTTAAATCGAGGAAAAGAGGATATTAGAGGAATAAATATTATAAATTATCCTACAGTTTTACCACGGAATAATCATCCGTGGTGGTGGAGAGTATAAAAAGTCGAAAAGTCAAGGAATTCAAATCTAAAAAAGCTTATACATTTTACCTACATACGATGTGTAACAATTAAGACATTTAAATTTTAAGATAGTACAGATGAATTCTACTTTCAGAACGAATTTACGATATAAATCGGTACTAAGGTCAAGACGATGTTCGTGTAAATGGGTGTTCTTGTAATTATACATACAATTCAAATATCTTGAGTTTTATTACTTCGATACAGAAGGTATTCCTTACATTGGATTATACCGATTTACCAGAAATTCTTAGGTCTTTAGACTTAGTAAATAAATTGTGGAATGTATTGTGGAAATTCTTAAGATCGGTGTATCGTTTACAAAAGTTATAGTAAACCTCCCATTCTCATGATTCTCTTCAATTCTAGGAGAAGAGGAAAAATTAGTAGACCCTCTCACATTTTGGAATTGTAAACATTCTCAGCGAAACTATTGGACAAATTTTGTCTATAAGGTGGAAGTCACACTGTTACTATGACCACCATTCACTTAGTTTGAACCTCATCGTAACAAGATAGTGCAAATAGTCGAAACAAATATATAAAATATAAACCAAAAGTAAGTTGTGTAATAAAGAAATATCACTGATAATTTGTAGATATCCGTTACTTACTATTCATCTTATATACTTTGTCACGTAAGTAACATCCGTCACTCCTCAGTGACTTTCAGGACTAACACTGTGTATAAAGATCTATTTAGTAAAATCACACCGTTTTACCAATTCTTTCTCTTTTTCGACAAAACCCCTGAAGGTACCACCTGGTCACCAATTCTGAGGTTCGAGGGTTACGTCCCTACCCAAGGTAGGGACCAGTCCTTTGATCTAGGGTGCACGACCGATGTTGATCTCTAAGACGTACACCGTTTCTTCCAGGGTGCACGGTGTTGATTCCGGGTCACGTCGATTTGTTTATGTTTTTCTTTAGAAAAAATTACAAAAAATTGACATGTTCCATACCCTATAATCAGGACTTGACGTACTTTAGATGCAAGTCGTAAAGAAATCATATTATCTGGACTGAAGGATCACTGAACAAACAACTTTTGGAGAGACGAGAGAAGAAAATACAAAATATCAACTGAAGTAGAGTTCCCGCGTGTCTAAGGAGTAAGAGAAGGAGTCCTATGAAGGGAAGAGGTAGAAAGAAGGAGAATAAGTGCTCCCCCTTTTATACTATCCCTATGTCAGCATAGTTCCTTTATTTCTTTATCTTGTGACTTAGATTTACAGAACTTTCCGTATACGAAAGGAAGGTAAAAAATAGTTAAAAAAGTAAATTTAAAGGAATTAAAAAAAGTCCTATAAAAACTCAGAAGACTATTTAGTGAATTTGAGAACCTTCAAAATAAAACGAGTATTCCTTTCAAAGGAGTATTCCTCCAACTTCGGTTCACTCTTCTGAAAAAGTTTAGGTTTTTAAACATTCTCGATTACATTAGATAAAAATAACAAAACAACAAGACGAAGTGTATAATCAATTTTATGACAACGAAAATAAGAAGGAAAACCTACTTGTATAGATGACATAATACAATCTTTAATTTGTAAATAAAATCTTGAATCGATACCTTCTGATTGAGAAAAATTCTAATTACTTCCCCTGAAGGGACTATCAGGTCACCAATTCTTTGGTGGACGGTCACGTCCCTTATGGTCAAGTTAGGGACGAGGTCCTTCTCGGGTGTAACGTGACTCATTGACTTCGTGTACTCGGTTCTCGGGTGCGAGTCGTTGTTCTCTTGGGTACGTCGCTCTTTGGGCACGTGTCGTTCTTTCTCATCGGGGGACAAACGATGTGTATGTCTTTCAGGTGTACGTGGTCACTTCTGGACGACGACGACGATTCAGCGAAGTCAGCACAGGTTGAGGCACGCTAGGGTATCTACCGTCGGGTGGTCCGAGGGGTAGGGACCCTAAGAGGTCCGTTCTTGTGACCTCACCCAACGGTAAAGGAAGAGGTCACGTACTTTCACCTTTCACTTTCACTTCAGCGAATCAGCACAGGCTGAGAAGCGTTAGGGTACCTGACGTCGGGTGGTCCGAGGAGACGGGTACCCTAAAAGGTCCGTTCTCATGACCTCACCCCACGGTAACTTCCAGATCACGTCGGTTTTTAACAACGACAAGTCAACGAGTCAGTACAGGCTGAGAGACGGTGGGGTACCTGACGTCGTGTGGTCCAAAGGGACAGGAAGTGGTAGAAGACCTCGAACGAATTTGAGTACGGGTAACTCAACCACTACGACAGATTGGTAGAGTAGGAGATAGTAGGGGAAGAGGACGAAAGTTAGAAATGGTCGTAGTCCCAGAAAAGGTCACTCAGTCGAGAAACATACTTCACCGGGTTCATGACCTCGAAGTCGTAGTCAGGAAAGTTACTTATAAGTCCTGAGAGTTCTCAGAAGAGGTTGTGGTATAAAGTTTTCGTAGTTAAGAAGTCGTGAATCGGAAGAAATACCAGGTTAAGAGTGTAGGTATGTACTGATGACCTTTTTGGTATCGAAACTGATATGTCTGGAAACAGTCGTTTCATTACAGAGATAAAAAAATTATGTGACAGATCCAAACGTCAAAAAGAAGGTTCCTCGTTCGCAGTTAAAGTACCGACGTCAGTGGCAGAAGTCACTAAACCCCCGTGTTATTTTATTTCAGATAGTGTCAAAAGTTACAAGACGGTATTCCCACTACTGTAGATGTATAGACTTTAATAACAATAAAGAGGGTCGTTAGAACTAAGGTCGAACACGAAGTAGGTAGGGTTGTAAAGTGTACTACATGAGACGTATATTCAATTTATTTGTCCCACTGTTATATATCGGAACTACACGAGGAAAGGGTTAAATGTTGGTCAGGTAACAAGGTACAGGACAAGATTGACAACGAAGAACTGGACGAATGTCCAAAGAGTCGTCCGTCCATTCCACCAGACCATAAGGTAAGAGAAATTCTTAAAAGGTCAAACAACACTAGGTGTGTCAGTTTCCGAAATCGTATCAGTCACTTCGTCTTCATCTACAAGAAGACCTTGAGAACGGAAAAGACACTAGGTTGGCTACAACCGTTAAACTAGAGACAAAGGAGACGGAAACGATATATAGGTCGAACTCGTAGACCTTCAAGAGTCAAGTGCATGATAACTTCGGATTGAACCTCCTAAAACTCGTAGTGAAACGATCACACACTTTGCTCACGTTAACACACTATCAAACTTGTAAGAAACCGTAACGGGAAGGAACCCTAACCTTACTTTTGACTGGAAAAGGTCAGGACATCGGTGACGGTTCAAAAGGTTTAAACAACCGTATAACTCACGTAGTCAAAATTGTCGTAGGAGAAAATCCTAAACTTTATCGAGTTGACCTAAGGTAGTGGAGGTGATCGAAATAAGTATACCTACAAAGGTTTCCGGGTGAACTGAAGTGTGAGCTCTTTCAGACCGAGATCCATCTCACTAGTGTAGTAGTAACATTAGGTCCAGTAATTCTAGAAAAACATATCAAGACACATAAGAATGGTGTAGAATTATATAAGACGAGGACAATCCAGGTATGGTGAAGACAGGAAATATTTGTCTATTATTTATTGATTATTTATTTTTTATCTATTATCAGTTTTATTTATCTATTATTTTTATTTAAAATTTGGAATTAGTCAAACGGTACACCCTCGATCCTGATAACATAGTATAGAAGTCGGACGTGGACTCACGGACGGAAATATTACTTGTAAAGGTCAACTTACTGACGACTTCGAGGAGTAAGTTTTGTACTCATTTCGTAAGTAAGGATAGAGGGACGGGGGACGGAGGAGGACAAGGAGACAAAAGATCGATCAGAAATAGTAGATTGATAAGTTCAGTCTGCATGCCTAGAGTAGAAATTTAAGAAAGGGAAGTAAGGTTTAAGTTAATCAGTGGTCAAAAAGGGGGTCGGTGTGGTATACCGTACACCCTACAATCAAGGGTTTGATCCCTTACTTAGGTGAGGGGGACATCACCTTCGTTCCTAAGAATCGGTGACCCGGAGGTCCTTTCAGGATCGGTGGTTTAGGATTCGTTTAGACAAATAAATTCCTTCATAGAGAAGTTAATGGAATGATCAAATCCAAAAATCTCAAATTAGTCCATAGGATAAAGTAATTATGTGTATGTTATCAGACATTCATAAAAGGAGGGAGATTAACCTGTGGAAGTAAAAAGGGGGGTGTGATTTCAGTCAAAAGTTCTTACATTTGGATTGATATAATGTGGGGAAGGAAAAGGAAGTCTTCTTTAAAGTCTAAGGACCACACTGTACTCCTACGGTGACTTCAAATGTTTTCATTTTTGGTCTTAGAGGTCAAGTCAACGAGTCAGTACAGGCTGAGACGCTGGCATACTTGGTGTGTCGTGTGGTCCGGAGGGACAGGTAGTGGTTGACGGTCTCAGATGGGTTGGGTGCAGGTAAGTTAGTCACTACGGTAGGTTGGTAGAGTAGGAGACAGCAGGGGAAGAGGACGGGAGTTAGAAAGGGTCGAAGTCTCAGAAAAGGTTGTTCAGTTAAGAAGCGTACTCCACCGGTTTCATGACCTCAAAGTCGAAATCGTAGTCAGGAAGGTTTCTTGTGGGTCCTGACTAGAGAAAAATCCTACCTGACCAACCTAGAGGAACGTCAGTTTCCCTGAGAGTTCTCAGAAGAGGTTGTGGTGTCAAGTTTTCGTAGTTAAGAAGTCACGAGTCGAAAGAAGTGTCAGGTTGAGAGCGTAGGTATGTACTGGTGACCTTTTGGTATCGGAACTGATCTACTTGGAACCAACCGTTTCATTACAGAGACGAAAAGTTATACGATAGATCCAACCAGTATTGAAAGGAAGGTTCCTCATTCACAGAAAAGTAAAGTAACGACGTCAGTGGTGGAAGTCACTAAAACCTCGGGTCTTTTTATTTTAGTCGGTGACAAAGGTGACAAAGGGGTAGATGAACGGTACTTCACTATCCTGGTCTACGGTACTAGAAGCAAAAGACTTACAACTCGAAATTCGGTTGAAAAAGTGAGGAGAAAGTGCAAGTAGTTCTCCGAAAAATCAAGGAGAAGTGAAAGACGGTATTCTCACCACAGTAGACGTATAGACTCTAATAACTATAAAGAGGGTCGTTAGAACTAAGGTCGAACACGAAGGAGGTCGGGTCGTAAAGAGTACTACATGGGACGTATTTTCAATTTATTCGTCCCACTGTTATATGTCGGAACTACATGAGGAAAAGGATAAACCTTGGTCAGACAACTTAGAGTTCAATCAAATTCGTTTTCGTCATAAATAACGGGAAGTTTTGATTCTTCAGGTTTATTATCTCTTCGGAGGTGTACCGATCAAGGTCTTGAAGTCATAAAAGTCCCGAAAGAGATCCAACCAACACAGGAGGAAACTTAAATAAAAAACAGAGGACGTCAAACGAGGTATTCAGGACCCTCTCACGTCCGTCACAGTTCAAAGAAGTAAAAACAAACGAGATTCACTTCACTTCAACGAGTCAGTACAGGCTGAGACGCTGGGGTACCTGACATCGGATAGTCCGAAGAGACAGGTACTCTAAAAGGTCCGTTCCCACCACCTCACCTAACGGTAAAGGAAGAGGTCCCCTAGAAGGGTTGGGTCCTTAGTTTGGGTCCAGAGGGAGTAACGTCCGTCTGCGAAATGGTAGACTCGGTGGTCTCCATTTAAGTTGCCTGTTCAGGTCCTTCCCGTCACTAATTGGGTCGAAGTCGATGTCTGAGTCACCAACACCCCATGTCTTGGTAAGAGGTTTGTTATGTCTTCTCCTTCCTTCACGAAGGGCGGAGTCGGCTGACATAGACAGGTGGATGGAATGGTGATTCAAGGAACACGAAACTACTTTTGAGATTTGAGTATCTGGGTTCTTTGTGTCACTTGGGTCTCGTTCTTTCTGTGTTTTAGTATGGTTTCGTAATATAGTTGTTTAAAAGTCGTTTGATCCTTGATTTTCTTGAAGGAGTCGGACTATTTTCCATAGACACTTTTTACATGTCAATTTTAACATGAATTACCATCTTCTGATTTGTGAAACAGGAATTTCAATTTTTATTCTGTCAAAGAGAAGTTGCTCCTAACCTCCAGGACTAGTCACGTTAAACCGTTTTCTTTATTTTCTAAGTTTAACCTTTTCGTCTTTCTCAATAGTCTTGTATTAATAAATGTTCTAGGATTTCTTATATGTCTTTTATCATCTTGATAATTTGTCTTGTTTAACGATCTTGATCATTCAAATCGTTCTAGTGTCCTATATTTCAGTTACATATATTTGGTTAAGGTCCCGAAGGAATCACCGAGTCACCATTTCCCAGACGGACGGTTACGTCCTCTGTACCCAAGATAGGGACCAAGTCCTTCTAGGGTGTACGGTGCCTCGTTGATTCGGACACTCGACTCTGACAATTCGGACACGAAATCTCGAACCCTCGACGTTGATGACTTGGGTGTACGACGTTGATGACTTCAGACGTTGGGATCTCGTTTTTCTCTTCGGTGACGTTACTCTTCAGGTACGTGGGGTTGAGCTCTCTTCGGGGGTGAGAGGCGTTGGTCTCTTTTTAGACGTTGTTACTTCTGAGTCGTGTTAGTTACTTATGTATTTATAAAAAATTTTGACGTAAAGTTATGAGATCGTCGTTCATCAGTTTTTGAAGATTTATGAGTAAATTTTATTGTAATTTTTGTTATTTTATTCTAATTAAAATTGATATATATTCTCGATATGTAACCTTTGACTCTATTAGGACCTTCTTTCATTTACTCTTTATACGTTGTGAGCACCTAATCTTCTTATTTGTCCTTATAATTGGTACTTAAGAGTAATTCACTAATGTATCTCAGTCACGTAACGATTGATCTAAATGTCGTGTGAACATCTTTAAATGTTCGACTAAGATTTTAAATATACCTTTAGTCTTCAGGATCCTATCATTTTAGTCTAACTTTTTTAGACTCTTATGACTAAAGTTCTAAAACCATATTTCGATGACATTAATACTATTACACCGTAACCATATAGTTATCTTGTTTTTATCTACGTCCTTATCTATCTCTTTATCTACGTGTGCATATACCTGTTACGTAAAAGTTGTTTCACAGTTCCATTAAGTCATCCTCTTTCTTGTCAGAAAAGTTATTTACCACGATCTTGGTACCTTATAGACCATCACCACCAAATCAACGATTTAGCAAAGTTTGAGAACACTGAGGTATCTCATATATCGGGTGGTCCGACGAAAGAGATACCCTAAAGGGTCCGATCTTATGACCTCACCCAACGGTAAAAGAGAAGGTCCCCTAGAAGGACTGGGTCCCTAGTTTGTGACCCTCGACGTTTTTGACTCGGGAGTTCAGTGTTGACGACTTCGGACAGTGGGATTTCGAACACGAGTCGTTGTTCTCTTCGGTGACGTTCCTTACCGGGTGCGAGAGGTGTTGGTCTTCGGGTACGTCGTTGTCTCTGGGTCACGTCGGCTTTATTTATTAAAAAAATTTAGTTTATAGGTAACAAAAGTGTATAACATTGTGGATTACAAAAACAGGCACATAAACAAGAGGACATACTAAGTATAGGACTTTCTTTTCCTGATCTCAAGTAGGGAGAACTGTGGTAAAAATCACTTGTTTTATTACGTCTACGATCGTTAATATTTTATGTGGGTTTTTACGATATTTGAAATAGTACATTTTCCTATTTATATTCATTTTTAGAGTTTTATCAAGGTATACTTCCGCTGTACTAATGTATAGAATTTTTTGGTTCACTTAGTGTTTTGTTAATCTTTTTTTATTAAAATGTTCTTTTATCCCCCCCGATCATTGTATCCGATTTAACTGATATCACATAAAGGTGTGAAGTCATTATTTTTAGTCTCAAACATTATTTTCCTTAGTGTACGGATTATTACTCTTAATAACTTATAAAGTAAATCAAAGTTCACGGTAGTTAAGTGGTAAAAAATTACATGATGGTTCTTTTTTTTACAACAGTTAATTTGACTGTATTACCTGAGTAGTGAATCTTAATAAAACATAAATAACTTTCTATATAAATCTAAAATTTTCTATTCTCAAAATATAGTAAAAGTGAGTAAGTACTTTTATTTCGTCTTCGATTTATTTAACCTATTCCATAAGGAGTGTACTAAAATGTGACTATCTGGTTGAAAAACCTGTTCCTTCCCAAAAAAAGGATTAACTTTATATCAACTAAATATTACACGATGTAAGTCCACATGACGTTTCAGTAAGTCAATAGGTGTATACATATATAAGGAAAAATCTAAGAAAAAGTAATAGTCTAGTTAAGAAGACTTAATAAAAACCTGAGACTACCCTACGTGTTAGGTGTCCTAGGAAATACAGGGTGTGGAAACGTCCTATACGGTTCTTACATTTTGGGTCTGACGAGAATGATCGGTAAAGACTCCTCAAAACGTCTCCATTGTAGGGTTTGTTACTCGATCAGGTGAACGGTGAGTATTATTTTCACTCTTTGACGGGTCGAGTTACAAGGAGTGGATATAGGTTTTCGTTTGTTTGTTGTTTTTTTTGTGAAGTAGGTGGATCCGTGGACACGACGACCACACCTTTGTCTCAGTGTCCCTTGCGGTACTTACAGTATGATTGTGAGACGGATGACGAAACCGGAATTCTTTATTTCAGGAAAAGAGATTGATGTCCACAAACTACAAAAGAAAGTTATGGTACTTTGTCATTGTCCTCTCAACCAATCGAACACTCATCCGATTTTAAGGTTAGAAGTGTCTGGGACTTTTATAGTTAAATACAGGTATTTTTACAACCACTACTCCGTAAAGAATTTTCACAAGATGTAATATAAATCCCGAACACACTGTTGTACTTCCCTCCACCGGAATATCCTTTCTGTGAAGAAGTGGGGATACTATTTAGGTAGTTTTCCTAAGAAGAGGGAGAGTCCCACTAAGACAGAATTCAGTCCCGAAGGGAACACCGAGTCGACCATTTCTTAGGTGGACGTTACTCCCTCTGGACCCAAGCTAAGGACCCAACCCTTCCAGGGGACCTCTTCCCTTTCCGATGAGTGAGGTCATAAGACCGGACCTCTTAAGGTACCTGTCGGGTATCCAGAGTTTCTCACCCTGAAAGTGAAAACAGAATTCAGTAACCACACGACCCCGGGGACCCTGACCCAAAACTCTCGACTGACAATTTAAAAGTCCCTTAAAAACTCGACTAACTACTTTTGTAGTACCACTCTTTTACACGTGGTGTCTTTGACCGTTTATGACATTTAGTACCATAGAGGAGATGGAACATTTCGTCCAACAGTTTATAAATAGATAGAAGTGACCAAATTCAGGATAGACCGGCTAATCAATCGACCCCTATCATGTTGTACTCTCCTGTCGCAATGCATGATAATTACCTGTCCCAACGACGTCGACGACGACAGTGAAGTCAACACAGGCTGAGACACGCTGGGGTATCTACCTTCGGGTGGTTCGAGGGCGCAGGGACCCTAAGAGGTCCGTTCCTGTGACCTCACCCAACGGTAAAGGAAGAGGTTACGTACTTTCACTTTTCATTTTCACTTCAGTGAGTCAGCACAGGCTGAGAATCGTTGGGGTACCTGACACCGGATGGTCCGAGGAGGCAGGTACCCTAAAAGGTCCGTTCTCATGACCTCACCCAACGGTAACGGAAGAGGTTTACCTGTCTCAATACATGATGATTACTCCGACGACTCTAAGTGGAGACTCACAAACCTTATCGTCAAGAGTTTCTCTATCAGACGACTCGATCGTGAGTTATGGAACACGCATCTGCGACGTTGTCTTCGAGTAAAATGTAGGGGACCTATACAGGATATAAATAAGGTATAATCCATTGTTTATATTGTTAGAAAGAGGTGAAGAGATAGTGTTGGGATGAGTAGGAAATTTCCACTTAGACAAACCCTGGGTTGTCTACTGGTGAAAATAAAAATAGAAACAAATTTACAAGTTCGACCAAAATCTTTTCCGTCTCCTTGGTCTCTAGTTTAACGGTTGTAGGCGACCTAGTAGCTTTTTCGTTCTCTCAAGGTCTTTTTGTAGATAAAGACGAAATAACTGATACGGTTTCGGAAACTGATACACCTAATGTTATTTGACACCTTTTAAGACTCTCTCTACCCTTATGGTCTGGTGGACTGGACGGAGAACTCTTTATGTATACGTCCAGTCCTTCGTTGTCAATCTTGACCTGTACCTTGTTGTCTGACCAAGGTTTATCCTTTTCCTCATGCAGTTCCGATATATAACAGTGGGACGAATACATTGAATATACGTCTCATGTAGTACTCTTTGTGACCGGACCTCCTTCGTGTTCGACCTTAGTTCTAACGGCCCTCTTTATAGTTATTGGAGTCTATACGTCTACTGTGGTGGGAATACCGTCTTTCACTTCTCCTCGATTTTTCGGAGAACTACTTGCACTTTCTCCTCTCACTTTTTCAACCGAATTTCGAGTTGTAAGTCTTTTGCTTCTAGTACCGTAGACCAGGGTAGTGAAGTACCCTTTATCTACCCCTTTGTCACCTTTGTCACAGTCTGAAACAAAAAACCCCGAGGTTTTAGTGACGTCTACCACTAATGTCGGTACTTTAATTTTCTGCGAATGAGGAACCTTCCTTTCAATACTGGTTGGATCTATCGTATAACTTTTCGTCTCTGTAATGAAACGGTTGTCTCCAGGTAGATCAGATCCGATACCAAAAAGGACACCAGTACATACCTACACTCTCAACCTGACACTTCTTTCGACTCACGGTTTCTTAACTACGAAAATTTGACACCACAACCTCTTCTGAGAACTCTCAGGGAATCTGACGTTCCTCTAGGTTGGTCAGGTAGGATTTTCTCTAGTCAGGACCCACAAGAAACCTTCCTGACTACGATTTCGACTTTGAGATCATGAAACCGGTCGAGTACGCTTCTCAACTGAGTAACCTTTTCTGAGACTACGACCCTCCCTAACCCCCGTCCTCCTCTTCCCCTGTTGTCTCCTACTCTTCCGACCTACCGTAGTGACTGAGCTACCTGTACTTAGACTCACTTGAGGCCCTCAACCACTACCTGTCCCTGCGGACCGCACGACGTTAAGTACCCCAGCGTCTCAACCTGTGCTGACTCGCTGACTTAACTTGACTTGACTTGACTTTACCACACACACACACAATCAGTGAGTCAGTACAGGTTGAGAAATAAATTTACCATCGAAAGTTATACAAAAATTTGTTTGGAAATGAACTTTACTGTATGTCTTTTCATGTGTTTAGTATATTATTACAAAAGAGTTTCACTTGTATGGACAAATAGATGGCGGAGTAAGTTTTGTGTGGGATGGATTTTCGTGTGCAAGAAAGGACACAGGACAGGACTGTCGGGTCCAGAACCATAAACTGAATGAAAAAGAAAGACATAACCAGTACACAAAGGAAGACTACCCAAAAGATTTTCATCTTGTTGAAGTTGACGGTAAATTTGTTCTCTCTTAAGTCCTGAACTTTTAATTTTCCCACGTACAATATTGTTAAGGACAATGTGAATAGATTTTTATTCCAGGTTTGGTGTCGACCCGTTCGACACCCGTGTGTGGACGTGTCGGGAGTAGACGGTCCAATGTCCACACTACCCAAGTGAAAAGGCTTCGTCTCGGAGTCTTCTCTTTAGTCTCTTACCAAAGATGAGAACTACTGTGGACATAAGTCTCTCTCCCTGAGAGGTGTAAAGGACAATATAGTTTAAGTTTCGTAATTTCGTCCTTATACCCGAAAACGGTGTTACGTCCCTGTTAGGTCTCTCCTGAGTTTTATATGTGTTCTCCCTATGATAGGTTCTCCTTCTTCTTTTGGGGATACCGGATCACATTTGTTTCTTAGTCTATACGGAGACAGAGTTTTAGAGTACCTCTGTCCCAACTTCTCTTTCAACTTTCGTTTCATCGAAAAGATTTAATAACCTTTTCTGACAGGAAATCTTACGAGAGAGAGAGGGTTATACCCCCACTGGGGTTGTCTTATTTTGTGCCACTGTATAATATTAATCTCCTTTCTCGACTCAGTAATAAGGACTGGACGAGAGTCGAGAATACAGATCAAGTTCCGTGTCTTGTAAGAGTGTACGAGACCCCTTGAACTCTCGTTCCTCTGAGGGGACATTTCCGTTGTCTTATGTCTCTACTTCCCCTACCGACTCTGAATCCCGCATACTAACGTAGTAGTTCTCTCTTTAATTTCTGAGATCGACGTCTGTAACCCGAAGGGTCCACCAAGTCACCATTTCTTATGTGGACGGTTGTGTCCTTGACTTCCAAGTTAGGAACTCAGGTCTTCTAGGGGACCTCTTCCTTTATCGTTGGGTGAGGTCATAAGAACGGACCGTTTAGAGTACCTGTCTCCTCGGACCCTTTAGAGTACCTGTCTCTTCGGGCCCTCAGCGTGTTCTCAGTCTGTACTGAACCCTGATTTGCTGTTCTCCAATATCTGTGGTTACGTTATCTGGGTCCTCGGTCGTAATCTGTAGGACTTCTTTCCTACCGATTCTTATATTTTTTATTTTAAACTTACGTTTGTGAGCTAGAGAGAGTCACAGAAATCCCGTGTATTGGGGAGGAGGGTGAGAGTGATGCTTAGGTGGAATATCTAACTCATCTTACTCTTTTTCTGTTAGACCTTCCGTGTCGTAAATAAACTTTGTCTAAATAGTTTTTTCTTTACCTTCATAGTAATGAACAGTTCCATTTCTGAAGGGGACGATGTATAACCCAGCCGCCGAGTTCCTCTTAGGAATTAACTTCTTTTTTTTAATTTGATGTAAACGGAACATTTTATCCACATTTACACGGTAGAAGAGTGAAATGGTGTTTTCTTCGGTCGGACTTCCGTTTCTCGTCTCACTGTTCTTCTTTTTGTCTTCTCGGGACGGATTAGTTTTGAACGTTCGATCGATGGACGACTTGGGGACCCAATTACTCGGTTAGTTAAAGAGAAAAACGATTTAGGTCAAACACACACCAAGAGATAATGAATACTAGAAATAATCCAAATTTCTATTCGTTAAATAATTATTTAGTCGGTCGTTTAGCTTCAACCCTTAACTTGTATTCTACAGATTGTAGATTTTGACCTGAGAACTAGTGACATGGTATTATGTTTTGAGTTTACAATAAGGGAGACGATGTTGACGTTGGTAAACGATGAATTCCTGACCAGGTTCCTGAACGACGACGATTCAGCGAAGTCAGTACATACTGAGACACGCTGGGGTATTTGCCTTCGGGTGCTCCGAGGGGGTAGGGACCCTAAGAGGTCCGTTCTTGTGACCTCACCCACCGGTAAAGGAAGAGGTTACGTACTTTCACTTTTCACTTTCACTTCAGCAAGTCAGCACAGACTGAGAATCGTTGGGGTACCTGACGTCGGATGGTCCGAGGAGGTAGATACCCTAAAGGGTCCGTTCTCATGACCTCACCCAACGGTAACGGAAGAGGTGCTTCCATGGATCTAGAGACTTATTAACTCGTCTCGTTTGGATTGTTTGATTTAGTGGGTATTATCTATGTGTTTATTCTTTATTAACGGAAACAAGAGATCCAGTGATTAAATACATCTCCGAAAAACTATACCACGGGATCAGATAGGATTTATTGAGTGAGGTAGAAAAATTTTATTAAGAAACAACGACACGACCGAAAAGAGGTCAACGTAACTCACCCCCGATGAGAGATCAACACCATGAAACCGAAGAATAACTTCACTGAAGAGAACAACACCTCGGGACCGAGATCGCACATACCCGAAGTCATCAACGTCGATTGTCCGAGATGTCGTTTGCGAGTCACCAACACCGTGTCCCCGAATCAACGAGGTGGAGTATACCTTAGAAGGGCCTAGTCCCTAGTTTGGGCAAAGGACATACCTGTCAATCTAAGAAATGGTGACTCGATAGTCCCTTCGGTGGTGAGGTAGAATATTATCTGAAGTCGAATATTATTAAGGGAAACAACCCCCTCTTACCGGAGTCTATGTGTGTCTTTTCGTTCGGGAGTCGTCGGTAAAGACGTGATATACTAGGGTCGGTATCGACTGACTAGGTTCTCATTTGGGGTATAGGTTTGACATGGTGAACTTAAAAGGGAGGTTCTCTAAAGGTTAAGACTTGACTCCGACTTTTTTTGACCTCGACTCAGTTCAAGTAATTGTTCCTAAATTTCGACGTGACGTACTATATCCTCGGTGATCGGTGTGCATCGATAAACTTAAATTGGTTTTATTTTTTAAGTCCCAGAGTCAACGTAATATAAGTAAAATACAAGAATACAGGACTGTACATTATGAAATCTAGACGTTTTTTTGTTGTGTAATAGTCCTCCCAACAAGTCTCAGGGTCTTAAAGTCAAACCGTCACACCAGATACAACGGTAGTCTTTTGGTTTGGTTTTGATTCAATGACCACGAGATGTAAAACCTTAGTTGACCTTACAATTACTTCATCTGACAAAACCTGTAGAAATGTTACAACTAAAACCTGAAATAGTTCACACAAACGTTTTTTCCTTTTACTCTAAAATGACAGTCTTAGTGGTCAAAAACAACAAGAACAAGTCCACGAGTCAGTACAGGTTGAGAAACGCTGAGGTACCTGACATCGTCCGGTCCAAAGGGACAGGAAGTGGTAGAGGACCTCGAACGAGTTTGAGTCCAGGTAAATGACCCACTACGGTAGGTTAGTAGAGTAGAAGCCAACAGGGGTAGAGGGGGACGGAAGTTAGAAAGGGTCGTAGTTCCAGAAAAGGTTATTCAGCCGAGAAACGTAGTCCACCGGTTTCATGACCTCGAAGTCGTAGTTAGGAAGGTTACTCATAAGTTCCTAATGTGTAAGTCAGTCAAGTCAGCGAGTCAGTACAGACTGAGGAACGCTGTGGTACCTGTCGATCGTACGGTCCGGAGGGACAGGTAGTGGTTGAGGGCCTCAAATGAGTTTGAGTACAGGTTTACTCAAACTCAATGAGTCTGAACTCAGTCACTACGGTACGTTGGTAGAGTAGGAGACAGTGGGGGAAGAGGAGGACGGAGTTATAAAGGGTCGTAGTCCCAGAAAAGTTTACTCAGTCAAGAAACGTAATCCACCGGTTTCCTAACCTCAACGTCGAAGTCGTACCCAGGGACGTTACTTATAAGTCTTAACTAAAGGAAATCCTACCTGACCAACCTAGAGGAACGTCAGGTTCCGTGAGAGTTCTCATAAGAGGTTGTGGTGTCAAGGTTTTCGTAGTTAAAGAAGTCGCGAGTCGAAAGAAGTGTCAGGTTGAGAGTGTAGGTATGCACTGATGACCTTTTTGGTATCGACACTGATCTGCCCGGAAACAACCGTTTCATTACAGAGACGAAAAGTTATATGAAAGATCCAAACAGTATCAAAAAGAAGGTTCCTCATTCGTAGAAAATTAAAGTACCGACGTCACTGGTAGACGTCACTAAGACCTCGGGGGGTTTTTATGTCAGACGTGACAAAGGGGTAGATAAACGGTACTTCACTAGCCTGGTCTACGGTACTAGAATCAAAAGACTCACAACTCAAAATTCTGTTGAAAAAGTGAAAAGAGTAAGTTAACGTAGTTCTCCGAGATATCAAGAAGTGAAAGACGGTATTCCCACCACAGTAGACGTATAGACTCCAATAACTATAAAGAGGGTCGTTAGCACTAAGGTCGAACACGAAGTAAGTCGGGTCACAAAGAGTACTACATGAGACGTAGATTCAATTTATTCGTCCCACTGTTATATGTCAGAACTACTTTAGGAAAGGGGTAAACCTTGGTCAGACAACAAGGTACAGGTCAAGATTGACAACTAAGGACTGGACGTATGTATAAAGAGTTCTCCGTCCAGTCCACCAGACCCTAAGGGTAGAAAAGTCTTAAAAGGTCAAATGACACTAGGTGTGTCAGTTTCCGAAACCGTATCAGTTATTTCGTCTTTATCTACAAAAAGACTTTGAGAGAACGACAAAGCTAATAGGTTGCCCACAACCGTTAAGCTAGAGACCAAGGAGACAGAAAAGATTTAGGTCGAACTTGTAGACCTTCAAGTGTCAAGTCCATGACAATTTCGGACCGAACCTCTTAAAACCCGTACTGAAACGATCACACACTCTACTCACGTTGACACGCCATCAAGCTCATAAGAAACCGTAACGGAAAGAAACCCTAACCTTACTTTTGACTGGAAAAGGTCAGGACACCCGTGACGACTCAAAAGGTTTAAACGACCGTATAACTCACGTCGTGAAAGTGTCAAATGTATAATCAGCCAATAATTTGCCAAGAGACCTCTTGCGGTGTGTGTCGGACCCGCGAGTTTCCACACACAGTCTCCTTGCTTGCGTGGTAGCACCTCCACTTTGTCTTCCTGGGGTCGTCGAGTCCTACTCTGGAACTCGCCTTTCTGCCCGCCGGCCCGTCTCCCCTCCGTCCGCCCCTCCGTCGCCTCCGCGTCCTGGCGACCCTCCTGCCTCTGCCCTTGGGCCCCTCTCGGACGTCCCTCTTTCTCCTCCTTGCGGAGGTCAGAGGACGGGCTCGAGGGTCGGCCGAGCCTCGTCCGCGTGACCGCCGCGAGCGGGCGCAGGGACGGGGCGGGAGGCGGCAGCGGTTCCGCGTAAGAGCGCAGCCCCGCCCGTCGAGCCGGGCAGAGGCAGAGGGAGGAAGTAGAGCCGGAGCGGCGCGGAAGGACGGGGCCTGACCGGGCCGGGACCGCCTCCATTGAGGGGCGTCTAAGAGCAGAGCGTGCCGGGGTCGGAGGAGGGGAGCGGGAGGCCGGGCGCCGCAGGAGCCCGAGGAGGCGGAGGAGTGCGAGAGCTCAGAACCGCGCGGGCGCTGGAGGGGACGGGGCGGTAGGCGGCGGCGTGGGTCGGGGGATGGGCGATGGGGCCGCAGCAGGAGGCCGGCGTCGTAGGAGTCGGAGTGCCTCCACGCCCCAGCGGGAGCCGACCGACCCTTGCTTCAGGCCAAGCCCGAGCTGGAGCCGGACCACAGGAGGTCGAGGACGGGGCAGGGGCCACCCGCGGCGCCACCGTCGAGCGCCCTCACGTCCCGCCGCGACGGTGCGTGCCAGGCCATCCCTTAGAGTCTCCTCAGGGTCCTCTACGGAGTACGCTTCGCCAGCACCCGGTTGAGGACACACACTGTAACCACCCCCTATTCAACTCGCGGCTCCTTGCCTGCACTAAAGAATCCGAGCAGACACTACGTTTGGTGGCTTATTGAACCTAATAAGGAGACCTTTAACGAAAACGGTCACACAAAATTTAATTCTATGCCCCTCGGACCCCCTCCCCACGCCATTTTGAATTGGACAAAGAAGAGGAGTGTATAAAACACACCAGCTCAAATAGAGACAGCAGGTAATTGATTAAACTGTACAAAGTATCACAAATAATCATAGGTAGACATCCGAAGGGCCACCGCGATCACCATTTCTTGGGCGGACGGGCACGTCCCCTGGACTCTCTGGGTTCAAACTAGGGACCCAACCCTTCTAGGGGGCCTCCTCCCTTACCGTTGGGTGAGGTCATAAGAACGGACCTTTTAGGGTACCCGTCTCCTCGGACTGTCTGATATCAGCCGGTCCGACATCTCCAACGTTTTTCAGTCTGTGTTGACTCGATTATTCGCGCGCGTGTGTGTTCCGTCTTCTCCACATACCCCATCCCCCATAAAAACACCACTAGAAACCTTTCTACTCTTTCATTAGCGTATCTTTGATATAACAGTTCTATAAGGAGTTCAAGCACAAATAAAAGTATCAGACTCCTTATTGAAAAGTTTTTTCGTTTGTGCAAAACGGACTGATAAGTTCTAATCTATGACTTATTTCATAGTCGTAAAATGGAATTTTTCTCTCAATTGAACTCAATTACTTTTTCAGTAAATGATTTTGAAATACTTTTGAGAGTTTTAGAAGTCATTGATAATGCCCCAGAATAGTAAAAAAAAAACAGAACAAAACTAAAAATGTCATAGAAGACTGAAAACTGAATTAACCAGAAACGATAGAATTGTTCGTACCTCTATGCTAATCTTCAAAACTGAAGTTGGTCATAGTTCGTCTTTTTTGGGACCGGTGCTCATAGGACCAACCCTGTCCATTCAAAAAGAAGTCAACATGTTATAGTTAACATTATACACAATGTACACACGAAACGGAGATCCTAACTTCTTATTGGAAATTCTTTATTTCATCGTAGACGTCTTCCTAGTGAACGGGAGACTTGTCCTAAAACACATAAACGAACCATCCTCCGACCGTCTCTACCCCTCCCTTATAGTCAGAAAGACCCAGACCAGTGTAAACAGTCGAGAGACTAGTGAGAGAACGAGGAAAAGAGGTAGTGGACGAAGTAGAAGAAGTGGTAGGAAACAACGAAATGAGAACCTCAAGACCCTACCACATAGTAGGAGTGAGAGTAGAAGACCCGAGAGGACCCTTAAGACCCCGTGTCAAAGAAGTGGGACGTTCAGGGTCAAAAACTCTAACGGGTCGGTCCTTCGGAGACGTCAACAACTTTTACTCGTACCGAAAGAGTAGATGTCCCAGAAAAAAACTCGTTTCCGTGTACAAACCCCTCAAAGTACAGGACCACTTAGAACCTTATGGGTGTGTCCACTACTGCGTCGGAACATAGATTGACCTTCCAAAGGTCCTTCAAGTCTTGTAAAAGACCTACAAAAGATTTTGACTTCAGATCCTCGTGTACGATGACGAAGTCTTTACTCTTCGGTACAGATAAATTCATTTATTAAATTTTGAACGAGTATGATGAGAAGTCTAGCCACTCGATTGTCGTCTATAGAGTCAAACTCGCTCGTCTTAACCTTCTGTGAGATATTAAAGTTTGAAGTTTATTTAGAGTTACACCGATGATCTAGTAGGATGGATCATTAAGATTATTCACCATGAAAATTCTATCTTACTTCTTTAGAAGTCCAATGTATTAATCGGAATAACAACCCTGGAGACTACCAGTCCACTAGTCATTAGACGAAAGGTCAAGTTCCCTACACCTAAACTCAGGACCAGCCCCTTGATTCTAGGGTGAACGGTGACCCATTGATTCGGGGGCGTGGTGTTGATCTCTTCGGGAACTCAGTGTCACTTTTGGGTCATGTCGGTTATTTATTTATTTTGACAAAAAATTTTTTCGGGAATAACAAGTAAAATACTACACATCATGTTTATATGGTAGAAAGAATCTACAGTGAAAGAAAAGGAAATACACTATTGAATCCATCCTCCGACTTAATTGAAGACCGTAGAGTATTCAAAGGTACATAAAGAAGATCCTTTTACTTCGACAAAAAGAAAACCTGCTATTTAAGCATTTACTTTAATTAAACGAGAGTCCTTCCTGTTTCTTCTTTTAAGGGTCAGAAGTCGGAAACAACTTCCTACAATATAAGGATTGTTGCAGGTCATTACCAATTCATCACGACTATAACAGTTTTCCGATCTAAAATTTTTAGATCCGACATAAAAATTTTTAATAAAACCCCCATTATAATTCCTTTTACAATCTGATATTCGTAACATAAAGGTAAAACTTTTGTCTACGGACCGACCGACCCCATGAATGATGTCCCCTCCAAAAGGAGACCTTGTTTCTAGTTCTAACAAACTTTTGATATGTTCGTTGACTTTTCGGATTCCTTTACTAACTTCGGCGTCATCCACCCTCAAAAAAACAAACAAATTTAACTAAGTTGAACTATATATCCTCCTTTTCTTTATATGGAGACGAAAACATTTATAGATATACATAAAAGTACATATACATTCATAAAAAACTACAACCAATAATATTGTGATTCCAAGTAGAACTCCTTCTTTTTAGACCGTACGGATTGTACAGACACTATCGTCACCCAAGGATTATAGTGTGTACTTATGTACTATTCACAATTATAATAAACATGAAAATTAAATAATAATTATGGAATCAAAACGAAAGACTTACCTTTGGAGTAAATCCAAGGAGCAACAGTCTTATCTATTTTAAACATGAAAAAAACGTCCTTAAGACTAAAGTCTCCAAATCATTGAAAAAACAACAAAAAAATCGTTCGAGAAACTCTGACATGAACATACATAGACCGTTACCCTTTTCTCAAGACGAATATTGAGGAAGACCTACGTATAAGGAAACCCTTGTAAACCTTAAGTTCTTACAAAACAGAAGGTTTTCGGAAAGGAACCACCCGGTCACCAGGGTCTAGTACGGACTTCTTCGTCAAGGAAACGGAAGGTGACTTCTATTTCTTCGCCATCACGTACGACAAAAATATTTTTTACTCCATTTTAGGCTTAGTCTGTCCCACAAGAACTTCATCTCTGGAGTCTGAGATTCTCGTCTGTGAAAGACCCTACGACAACTCGTCTTACACATTACTATCGACATATAGAGGTCAGTAGTAATTAACATCATTGCCACTTTAATAGCACCTTTTCCATAAAAATATAAAGAACCAGGGTAAAATTTTCTAAAATAATTTTCACCAAACTTGAAACTCGAAGGAACCAGAAAAGGATCAAAATGAAAAGGAATCAAAATCTTATATTGATCGAAACATCATTTTTTTTTCTTTGATCTTAACCACTATAATTCATTCGGTAAGGGTCATTTATTGTGTAAGTAATTGATTTTCTGTACAATTTATCGACACACTATGAGAAACATACACAACTGGGTATACAAAAATGGGTTAAACGATAACAATTTTTAACACAAAACTTGAAAACAATAAATGGGTACCTATCACGGGATCAAATTTATTATACGTTGGTATTTTCTTCTCTTTTTATTTATATATTCTTATAAGGATCAATATATCGGTTTCATTTACCGTCATAAAAGAACTCTCTCATTGACGTGGAACTAAAGAGTAAACTCTATACGGAGACCGAGTCTTTATGTAAAGAATCACAAATCGAATTACAATTCGATATACAATTCTTATTTTCATATTCGTCCAAGAACTATGCAAAGTAAATAAAATGAATACTCTTTTACGCCCCGACAAAAAAAACGGACAAAAAGACAAGAAAGTACGTACTCAAATAAAAGATAAAAGGAACGACCAATAAATAAAATTTGTATCGTCACACATGCACAATTAGGGTTTGAGGGATTGATAGGGTAGTAAGAAGGGGGCCATTGGTATTTAAGTAAGAGATTCAGACACTTAGACAAAATATTTGTTCAAGTAAACATAGTGAAAAAAAATCTAAGGCGTATATTCGCTATAGTATACTATAAGGAGAAACAGACTGAAGTGAGTCATACTGTCAAAGATCTAGGAGAACTAAATAAAAGTCTAAATAATATATGATTTCATATACTTTAAATAGATGTCAATAAACCTCTGACGACGAACACAAGTAAATGAAAGATAAGGCCCCTTACGGACTTCAATTGTAAAGATCGTTAAGCCACCGTACTTTTACATAAATGTGGACATTCCACTCCATTTACAAAGGAAGAAGGAACAAAAGATAGAAAAAAAAAAAAACTGACAAAACTTGTCGTGTACCTTAGAAGAATCAAGGGGGTGTTCCTTGACTTGGGTGTCGGGGACGTAACGTCCACGTCTCAACATTGGTGACCTAACGGTCCCTTCAAGAAGAGAGGGAAAACTTTGTAATAATATTATAGAAACCGGGTATTTATGTATTATTCTAGTCATTTACTTTACACTTGTAGCTGGAGACTCTGAAATGCTTAGCAAAGAGGGATATTCATAACAAGACAAAGAAATGAAAAGTAAAATGAACAAATAATGTCTTTCGAAAAGAACAAAAATAAAACAAAGGGAAGAACCTTAACTCTTGTGTATTTTCCATTCCGACCGATACCAGAATAGAATTCTGATATTTTTTGAGGAAACTTTTGATTAAGTCAACTTAAAACTTTTCCTACATTGAATGAACTTAAATGACGGTATGGAAAATTTAAGAGAACAAAAAAAAAAAATTGATTTTCATCAAAATAAACAAAATTTTTCGGGTTACTTTATCTTACGTAAATTTTCGTATATTACTGAATTCTAAATGATTTTATCGCTCTAAAAAAAAAGACAAATAAAAGAAATAAAGAATACGATCGTCATGAAATAAGTCCACATTAAATATATTTCCGTTTACTTGTTTAGAATTTACATGTTGATCCACAACCACCAAATCAACGTTTTAACACAGGCTGAGAAAGTTTGGGTACCTGACATCGGACGATCCGAGGAGATAGGTACCCTAAGAGATCCGTTCTTATGACCTCACCCAACTACAAGGGAAGAGGTCTCCTAGAAGAACTGGGTTCTTAGCTTGGACCTAGAGGACGTAACGTCCGTATAAGAAATGGTTGACTCGATACTCCCTTCGGGGTTTTATAAACATTATTACATCTTTATACACATAGATTTGAAAATCACCTACGTCTAAACAAACCCTAACCGACATCCTGTACGGTAATGATGTTTTGAGACTATACCTGGATGGAACAAATCAATCGTCAACGAGAAAACACGGGACCTATTTTGAACACTCGTCAACGATTCTCTGGGGTTTATATATACATATACTTCCTTAAATCGACCTGGGCGGTTAAAAGACATCACTTTATACATAATTATATTTTCAATGATATGAAGGACAAAAGTCAATAAAATAAGGAAAGAATCTAGTGACGGTATAGTACAAGTCACCCGAGTCGTCCTAACGGAAGACACGTCAGACTAGGGATTTACACTCAGTCACTTCAGTTCCCCTCGAGACTAAAGACGTAAAAGTTCTCTACCTGAATGGGACCGTCATTGCGAATTAGTCTTTCTGGGTTTCCAGTCATTTACATTAGACAGAACCCTCATTCGACACTTTCTCTCTCAAATCAAGTCAAATCTCTGAAAAAAGGGGGAACTTATACCAAAAAAATAATTATGATGAAATACAAGAAATTTAACCACAAAAGACTAGATTGAACCGAAACATTTAACCATTGTAATAAATGTAATCCACGGTATTAAAAACTTTAGACTGGAAGTCTTCGCTTTTCTCCTATTACCTTTTCCTTCTTTCTCCCCGTTTCACCATTGACTATAAGAATTTTACATCACATTTTCCCTTTTCTCAATATATCCATCAACCATAACAGAACGGTCAACCCTTTCTGCTCTATCAAGTAACTACATTATCTAGAGATCCAGAAGTCTTTATATTCATTTTACTAAAATTAACAAAACAACAGAAAAAAAGAGAAAGTTCCGTTGAGTCCATAATAAATATTTATGTGACTTAAAACAATGAGAGATACCATCGGAATTTCCTACATCATTATTCTTAGGACACCAAGGTCGATGAGAACAGTCCATTCCTAAGAAAAAATAAAGATTTATCATAAAAAGAAAATGGAAAAATTATCAAATTATTTCAAATTCCGAGACTATTCATCACAGATTTATATATAAAAGTGTTGTTTATAAGAATTTTTCTTAAGAAATTCTCTACCTTTTAAGACTTTCTCTACCCTTATGGTCTGGTGGAATGGACAGAGGACTCTTTGGACATACGTCCAGACCTGTACCTTGTTACCTGACCAAGTTTTAACCCTTTCCTCATGTAGTTCCGACATATAACAGTGAAACGAATAAATTGAGTACACGTCTCATGTACGCTTTATGGTCCGACCTACTTCGTATTCAATCTTAGTTCTAACGTCTCTTTATACTTATTGGAGTTTATACGTCTACTGTGGTGGGAATACCGTCTTTCGTTTCTCTTTGATTTCTCGGAGAACTACTTTCACTTTCTCCTCTCACCTTTTCGACCGACTTTTGAGTTGTAAGTTTTTTAAGTCTAGTACCGTAGACCAGGATAGTGAAGTACCGTTTAACTACCTATTTGTTACCTTTGTCACTGTCTGACAAAAGAACCTGAGGTTTTAGTGACGTCTACCACTGATGTCGGCACTCTAATTTTCGACGGATGAGGAACCTTCTTTTCGATACTGGTTGGATCTGTCGTATAATTTTTCGTCGTTGAAACGAAACGACTGTTTTCAGGTATATCAGTTTCGATACCAAAAAGGTTATCAGTATATACCTACACTCTCAACCTTACATTTCTTCCGACTCGTGGCTTCTTAACTACGAAAACTTGACACCACAACCTCAGGGAACATGACGTTCCTGTAGTTTGGTCAGTTAGGATTTCCTTTAGTTAGGACTTATAAGTAACTTTCCTGACTACGATTTCGGGGTTATGAAACCGGTGCACTACGTTTCTGAACTGAGTAATCTTTTCTGGGACTACGGTCCTTTCTAACTTCCGTCCTCCTCTTCCCCAACTGTCTCCTACTCTACCAACCTACCGTAGTGACTGACTTACCTGTACTTAAACTCGTTTTAGACCCTTACCACTTCCTGTCCCTTCGGACCGCACGACGTCAGGTACTCCAACGGTTCTCAACCTGTACTGACTCTCTGACTTGTTGTTTATCTATAAATCTATCTATTACGTCGAAAGTCGAAAACACAAACTATCTGAAATTTCAAACGAAATATACAACCTGTGTTGACTCGGTGAAGTGACAGGGGGTCTCTTCCTTTACCGTTGGGTGAGGTCATAAGAACGGACCTTTTAGGGTACCTGACCCCTCGGACCGTCCGATGATAGGTACCCTAGTGTTTCTCAGTCTGTGGTGATGTATTCCTTTCGGAAGTCAGGAAATTCCTTCCCAGACTATCCCACCTTCTATGAACTTGTGTAAAAGAAAAGAGAAAATAAAGAAAGATACAACAGAATCCTCCTCACTCTAATACTAATCCATCTCTTTATGACTCGAATTTCTCTGCTTTACTTCTCAGGACCCAACCCTTCTAGTAAAATAAATGAGTCCGACTCCATTACGATTGAAGCAAATTTTCCGATTTTTGTGTAGTCGGACCCATATATTTTACTAGAAGGGTTGGGTCCTAAGAGACGGTCTCTCCCGTTACCGTGGGGTGAGGTCATGAGAACGGACCTTTTAGGGTACCTGTCTCCTCGGACCATCCGATGTCAGGTACCCCAGTGCTTCTCAGTCTGTGCTGACTCGTTGAAGTGAAAGTGCAAAGTGAAAGTACGTAACCTCTTCCTTTACCGTTGGGTGACGCGACACGAACGGACCTCTTAGGGTCCCTGCCCCCTTGGACCTCCCGAAGGTAGACACCCCAGCGTGTCTCAGCCTGTACTGACTTCGCTGAATCGTCGTCGTCGTCGTCGTCGTAAGAGACGTATACCCACCTGTCATGGCATTCGTCACTAAAACCTACCGTTCCTTGGACACGTCCTAATATCCCATCCTTCTAAAGGAGAAGGAGAACCTAGGAAGATTAAAGGAAAAGACTTGTGAAGAGACGACAAGAGACTGAAAAGTCTCAAAAGTCCAAGTAGGTCGGTATGTAAAAATAAAAGAAAGAGAAGGGTTTTAAAGGAAAGATCAGAGTCAAGTCACTAGACAAACTGACTCCCACAGGTATTAAATTTACTCTTCCTCGATAAAAGACAGGGGTACTTTCTTTATAATTATAAAAGTATGTCAATTCCTCACCATTTCTACCGAAACCGTTCTCCTTTAAACGGGAACTCACCTCGAGACCGTCCGAGGACTCTCTGTCCGTACCATAACTGGAAGTTTTAGATGGTCATCTAGAATCATTACCTATAGTGATCCTAATCTTCAACAAGACCGATATTACACTCACTGAATTTTCGATTTCGATGTAAAAATCCATCATAAAAATAGAATGCTAAACAAATATTTACATTCACTTAAAGATTAACCAAACAACATACTTGATCTACAAATACTCGTTTGAGGAAAGAAGAATGAACAAAGGACCCTGCATTCCATGTGTTTTACATACACTGTAAACGGACGATAAGTAAGGAAACGAGAATAAAAAACTTCATAGAGTGGGGAAGAACCGGTAATATTTAACAGTCTCTGTAACATCTCCCAGGAAAGATTTGTAGAACAAAACGAAAAAGATCCAGTATGACCCATCCACTACAGTCGACCTGAGTGCTATCAGAAAAAGACCGAACACACAATTTTGCACCGAGGGACCAAAATAACTGGACGGTGCCACTTAACGATTGCAATTAATGTAAACCAACGAGATATCTTAAACCCGGTCGTCTTAAATAAGGAGAAGTGGGTGATTATTGTATATCCACTCTATAAATTTAGTAAATTAAATAAATATCAAAAAGAGAAAACAATAACGAAATGACACATAAAAAATTTTTATATTAAAGTACAAAGTTTGACAGAATAAGAAAGAAACTCAGACAGTAGAGTTATAGACAAATAAATATCAAAAGAAGATAAAGAAAAACACCGAATTAGGACCACTTTTAAACTGTTACATTCATATACAATAAGTTTATAAATTGACATAATTTTTTACATTGAAGAAACTATATTTTTAATTATTTTTACACTATGCAGAAAATAACAAAATTTTCGTCTTGTGAATTAAAAATAGATTGAACCCTACACCTACATAGACCGAAGGGTCTACCACGATCACCATTCCTTGGGAAGACGGTCACGTCCTTACATTCTCTGTACCTAAACTAGGGACCCAACCCTTCTAGGGGACCTCCTCCCGTACCGTTGGGTGAGGTCATAAGAACGGACCTCCTAGGGTACCTGTCTCCTCGGACCACCCGATGTCAGGTACCCCAGCGTTTCTCAGTCTGTGCTGATTCGCTGACTCGTGGCCACCTACACAGATGAAAAAAGGGTTTCCCTTTTTCCCCTTTCAACAACCTTTACCTATCATCTGAGATCTTAAGTCGGTATAAATTTAAAATTTAACACTCTAGTACATCGTCAAACCGAAACCACAGTCTAGTTCTTAGTCTAGAACCAAGAAGATGAATAACCAACACACTCAAACCCATTCAATGAGAAACTCGGAGTAAAAGAAAATGAGACTTTACTTCTGCCGTCATTAACAGAGAATCTGGACTTCCTTACTTCGTTCTATTATTTATTAAAATTTAACGAAATCGCGTCAAGACCGCATTGTATTCTCGAGTCATTTATAAACAAAAATAACTACAACTATAATAATATAAACCCATCTGTGTATATCTATCGACAAATGTTTTGTTTTTTAACCTATTCCAGAAACTTTGATTAGGTAATGGAAACGAAATGTCTTCCTTTTGACTCCTCCCTACACAGGAACTAATACAAATTGTTTCTAAAATGAAATAAAGATCGTTATCTGTTAATACTACCTTTTTGAACAGTGAAGGACGTCACTTTTACAAAAAGGAATAATGCCAGACTAAGGATTAACCGAATTTAAAGGAGTGTAAAAGGAATTTTTAATCAGAAATCCTAGAAAGTCTTACCTAACAAAAAAGACTAATGTTTACATTATGTATAAGTAATAAAAATTTTCGAATTAGTTTACAATGTTTTGATTTATGATAGCTTTCACTTTCTGAACCTTAGGATAAGGAATCTCTATTGTTAATAATCGTAAAATTACACAACAGGAGAATTAAACTTTTAAAATATATAGTACACGTTATTGTTGTAATTAAATAAAAATTTCGTTTTAATTAATATACTATATACGACAAATGACAAAACGAAAAAACTAAACTGTCATACAGAATATGTAGAAAGGTACCTCAGAGAAAAATTACTAAAATATTTAAAACATCTGACATGGAAGATTTTGGTTGGAAGACAACACCCGGTAAACCAAGTACATTAGATATCAACTAATAAAAGGAGCGGTCTTTTTTTATATAAAACCAAGAGACAAGAGAAATATGAATATTTTGGGGTTTCAATTATCACTATAATTCATTAGTCAACTATAATTCATAAGTCTTAATCCATATGGTGACATTGTCATTTATGTAAATATACCTTTGAGTCAGTCTAAATTGGAATTCGACTATTTTAAAATGAGTAGTAGTAGGAGAGGTTTACAAAGAATTATTGTTCTTATGATTGTCGAGGATAAATATAAGAATGTTCCTAAAAATTTATATGTCATTCTTTCTTTCAATTGTCGATTTGACAGAAATTATCATTTTTATTGACGGAGTTAAAAAAAGATTTTCTTTATATTTTGACCTAATGTTTGTTATAATGTCTGTTATCCCATTTACAGTGTTAAGACCCTTTTAAAATTTTTTGGGTGGTTGGAGACATAATAAATTAATGAATGCAAAAGGAGTGTCTAGACACGTGTAAATTATAAAAAGACAAATTAAACGAACGAAAAAGTAGTAAGACTTTACAAACAAAACAAAAAGGAAACCTTATTATATTAACAAAAAAATTTTCTAAAAGGAGAGTGATTAAGAACTTAAAACTACAAACAAACGATCTGGTGTCGTCAAATGTGAAGTTCTAAGTTTATTAAGACATCTAAGTAGTCGAAGTCTATCACTGGGATACTCTGTCTCTAAAAGATATTTTCGTGTGAGTGCTAATGGGACGGAGTAATAAAGACTACCTATGTACCAGTGTTGGGAAGCTAAAGAACTATTAGACAGAGGTAGTCACGAGTACTCTAGGGAAGATGAACTAAGTTGCGTCTCCGAACTCTTTTGTATGCTTTCACACTATGACACATTCCATACCACGAAAAACCATGGTAGTCATTTTCGAGCGAAGTCAGAAAAAAAATTTTATATAAATAAAAATTAACTTCCTATTAACGGAAAGTCATAACACAACAAAGGGTGACTTACAGTTGTAAGAGTCAGAAAAATTTAAATTTTGACATGACTGTCACCACAGGAACCTAACATATACAAATAGATATCTTCAATATTAACATCATGTCAATACCTATTTTGAAACGAGAACCTTTAGAAAAAAGAAGATATCGGTTTTCCGTTTCCAGACTTGAACGCTAGTGACTTAAGGGATTCTAGATCGAACAATTTCGTGGTTTCTCTACTTTTACATCGACTAAGATGACAAGGGTTTAAGAACGTTCGTCTTCTTTGTGACTTCAATTTACTTCTTTGTCGCCTAAACGTCCATGAACGATCGTTGCAAAATAAAACTTGTCAATCCATGACTAAAATAAGGTTCTTTGTATAAAACAAAAGGACAATAATTTCTCTTCTCTTTAAACTATCGTGATTTGACTAATTATTAGTCAAATTTAATTTACCATAATTATTATTAAAAAAGAGTGAGTACAAAATCCTAAAACTTCGTCTTCTTTGACTACTACCGTATACAAAAGGTTTGTTGAATAAGAGAAAAACCTTGGTTTTTTTACTAGACAATAAATCATCACAACTCCTCCCTTCTAACCTTAAACGAAGATACAAACTATGTTAAGTACGTTTTCTATTATGACTCCTCTGTCTATTTTGACAATGTCTTGACATGAGACAGGTCTTTTTAGAGGAACGTCGTACCTGATATCCTTAAAGTTTTTTACACTGTCTTTTTTTAAATTACAATTTAATGTGTCATCAAACATAGTGAGTAAAAAACATATAAGAAGTCAAATATTTTACAGGAAAAGGGTTTGAACTAGAAAAAAATTCGTTCTCGAGTTTTATATTATGTACCCACGAAACATAGAAAGTTGAAAAAGTAGTCACAAATAGTTAGGTCATAACCCTATACTCTATGTTCGTTCTACATCCTGTAAACCACTTCGACTGGAGTTTATGATATTTCGAAAACGATTGTGTCGTTGTTGTCCTAGACAATAAGAGTCTCTTCGAAAATCGGACAAAAGTAAATGAGTCTTACCATCGACTAGTAAATTTACCGCACATGTCAGAAGTCGGACTTCAATAGAGTCGTAGTCGACTCCCTTCATCTTCTCGTTTCGTTCTGAGTAACCACAATGGGTAAAAAGTTTACAAAGTTCTGTCACCTAGAACCCTCTTGACCAGAACCTTGAGTAGAAAGCTCTAAGTAGGAGTTCATAATGTAAAACACGTTGTCGGTCCTGTGTCCATGTCACTGAACTGACAATCCTCTGGTAGCCGTAACAGCTCAGAAGTTTTAACTCTCTATTAAGGGTATGACATTTTAGGTAATGAAATTTCCTATGTTAAGTCAGTAAAGATAATATCAGTGCTCCAACATCTTACTCATCGGGTTTAAGGTCTTATAAAAATAGTGAGGGTTTTCTTTGGAACATGGTAATCGAGAGTCGTAGTATCTAAAATACAATAAATTTTCACAAAATCCTAAATACGGTTTGTAAAAGGTTGTGTGTAATAAAATAATCAGAACCCGTTAGTACTATGATAAACTAAATCTATTCGTGATATCTTTTTTACTGGTGTCAACATATTTTGTAAATACTTTCAAATTTTTTTGCACGTAAAAAAACTGAAGCACGACAGAAACTTGGACTAGTCAACATACGTATAATAATGGAGTCCCTTCTTATGTACCTCTCTTTTTCTGATTACTCCTCCGATATGAGTAATTGATTTGAGAATCATTTCCGATTTTTTTCCGATATGAGTAAGAATAGGGACCAGACTTTAAACTAAAAATACTAATGGATTAAGACACACGTCTAACTCACAAGAGACCTTTTATAACATGTCTTTCTGAAATACCATAGTCTACGTTAATTCAGTGTCTCAAGGACTTCTACCGTACGTCAATCGACTTTTCTACTGTGTACTTCGTAGACGACAGTTCAGGGACAATACGGTATATGTCCGACTTAACGTCTGACGACCTCAAGCGAACTTGGTCTGGAATCTTGAATTTAGATAGTTACCAGTCATAGAATATTTGTTAAAGATTGAGGTCCGCATTCACTATCATCCAACAACCCGAAACTCAAATAACTAACCAACATTAATAAACAAAAAAAAAAAGTTTCATTAAAGACCGTCACGATATAGGTGATTTAAAATTTTGTTCATTTAAAAATATTACATTAAATTAATTGGTCCCGATTGACAACCAATTTTTAAAACATCCCCTTCTCACAAAGGATAATCCTAGTATACTTTTTAGACAAGTTTATACCTCCTTTCGAGATGTTCTTTGGACGCTCTTTCCATCCCTCACAATTTTATTACAATGAACGGTATTACAAGTACCCTGGTATAAAATCGTACGACGATAAGAATTTTTATTAAAGTCTAAAGACTCTTGACTGTTAAAGAATTACGGATTTATTTTATGTATGACATCCATGGAACTGATAATAGATGAACCATCTATTCTGAGGAGACAGGAAAAAAACCAATCACTACCTTGGACACTAACTAACCATTACCCACTTTTTCTCTGAATTTAGGATTTAAACTTTTTTTTTACAATAAATCATTCTGACGTTTATAGATGTTCTCTGTGATACTCAGTTTATTCCACGACAATGGTTGAATATCTTTGAACCTCGATTCCGAGAGACGGGAATTAATTAAGTTGAAATTCTTAAAGGACACTCAATCTGAATAATACTCCGATGTACCTCAAAAACTACTCTGTCATCCCTACACCTAAGATCTTTGACCACTATCGAAAATACTAGATCCCGACTCCCATATTCTATCATCTCCAAGAGTCGGTCACTGACACCTCGATTGGAACTGACGGTGATGACCAGTCCAAATCGGTTAATAATTTAAATAAAAGACCGACGACACCGATACATAATTCCCGGACGATACACATAATCTGTTATTCTTATTGACTTTATTTGTTCAAATGGGAGTTTAACGGGGGTCACACCTCCTATCTAACGCATTTGTTGACCGTACAAAGAGTAATGCGAAATACCATAAACGACCCCCTCGCGTGTCAGACTTGACCTCACGTTTTTAGTTAGACCTCTTCTGGACCTCCTTGTCTGTACATTTTTACTCTCTTTTAACAAGTCTACTTCCTCACCCTTACCACATTGTCCTATATCGTGAGGTCTTCGTTCTTCTGTACTCTTTGGCACCGTCAAACCATTTAACGTTCATCAACTGGTCCAATAAACTTTGTATATACATTATAACTCCTATTCCACCACTCACGATTTCACTCTCCTCTCTTATCTACTATTCCTTTCTACGAGACGTCACGGTACCCTACTTCCAAAATAGGACTTCTGTCACCCTAGACAATTCTATGTCTTTCTCACGAAAAGTTTATTTGTATCCGGTAAACCTTTCCAGTGAAACCATGTAATGTCTCCCGGTAAACAACCTCACACCATATCTCTACACCCAAAAATGGATCTTCGTTCTTTTAATCAGTCAACTTCTTCAGGACTTCGTTTCGTTACAGTTCTCATGACCCCTTGTTTTCAGTGTAAACAATCTACAAATTATCCAAACTAGTTCACTTGAACACTGGTTCCTCTCTTTTTTCAGAGTACGTCAAGAGTCTAAACCTAACATATAGACCTACTTCTTCTCACCGTAAGTCACACTACTCTTCAAGAGTACTCCTTTTCAAAAGTATTACTCGAAATAAGACCTGGAAAATTAAATTAAAGTAAAGGTTAACATAGGTAAACCTTACCAAAGAACATTCCCTCTGACTTTCATTGTCACGGAAGTTGTTCTTCAAATGAAGAGAATCCTTTCCTCCGTTCCTCAACTGTCAGACCCCGATAAAACCATAAAGTCACCAGAGTAGTTCCTGAGTTCGAATATAAATCACAAAGATGAGGTAGTAGGAATCACGTAACGAAGGTGAGAATTCCGACAACGTACTTAATTGCACCTACGACCTCAGGATCGGTAGTGCACGTAGTAGGGCCATTGTCTTTCCTCCGTCCGTCCTCCCCGGTCTCTCCTGTGTGGAGGACCGACTCTACGGAGAACTGTGTCGAACAGACCGTCGACATGTGATATAATAGAGAACCGATTCTTGAAACAGTATAAAAGAGTACCGGTGCAGATCGTTCTTTAGTACTAGACTCACGTAACCTTGAGGCTTATTTTAATCTTAAGAAAATGAGTCCCACCACCTATTCCCCGTCCATTGGCCGTCAGAGTCAGGATTCGTGGAAAATCTATAAACTTCTGTCACCAGTTCCCTAGGTCAGAATAAACCATCATAAAGAAGAGACCTTTCAGAGAAACTGACAGACAAACTATATACATACCAAAGAGAACACAAAAAAATTAAACACAAAAACCGTACACGGGAAGACAAAGTACCCGAAGGGACCACCGAGTCTCCAATTACACAGACGGACGTTCCGCCCTCTGGACCCAAGTCAGGGAGTCAGCCCTTCTAGGGGACCTCTTCCTTTACCGTTGGGTGAGGTCATAAGAACGGACCTCTTAGGGCACCTACCTCCTCGGACCATCCAATGTCAGGTACCCCAGTGTTTCTCAGCCCGTGCTGACTCGTTGAAAGTGAAGACAAAGTATCACACACATGAACTCTCTCTACAACAATCACCTGGAATCATGACTCTATCATAAAACTCTACCTACAACAATCACCTGGAGTCAATTATGACTCTACTCGTAAACGCGGAGAAAAACCTATTTAAGAATCAGTAGAATAATGGACTGGTGTCTTTTATTTTAACAAGTCTTTCTTGTATAACGACTGGACAAAAGAAAATGAGTCAACACTTTGTCCATGTCTTTTCAAGTGTACTGTACTCACATGTCAACTACTTAAAAATATTTGACTTGCAAAGACAGATAGGTCGTGAGTCTAGTTCTTGTAATGCATCGATTGTACAAAAAATTACATTCACATTAAGACGGGATAAATTCCTCCTTCTTCCTGTACAAAAGAAGTCGAAGCGATAATAGAAAGAGAAAATATGACGGTGGAGATATTGATATTAAATTTACTACGAGTTCCTAATACACTAGTCGATCATTCTCTTTATGACTCTACCAGGGTGGAAGGACATTTTCTTTTACTTCTAACAAGTCCATACGAAAAGTTTTTAGTCATAAAAACAAACAAACGAACAAAGAAACAGAAAATTACGGTAGACAACCCAAATTACATAAAACCAAGTAGTTACATTTTAGTCATACAAATTACAATCGTTAAACATAAATGTCCAAATCGATACTTTAACGAATATGTATTTTCAACCAACGAGACAACGTAACACCACTTAAAAACCTGACAGTCGAAGAGTCGTAGTTCCTAGTACAAAAACGAACAAAAATTGGAAACTCAGAGAGTCGAATCGCCATGAACGGACGACTTGACAATATTGACAAGAGAGTGTAGAGTGTCGGGACAAACAATCTGTATTACAGTCCATGGGTTACAGTCCATGAAAAGGAATTGTACAAACATAAAAGAGATTACCAACGAATTCCATCAAACGATTTCACTAGTTTTAGTGAAAGACTGTATAAGTCCCGGAAAAGTTTTAGACAAATTCTCCAACATCTTATAAACATAACAGGAAAAAATTTTTTCCACATAAATTTAATTCGTTATTGGTTTCACTTTCTACCCGAAGGGACCATCGAGTCACCATTTCTTAGTCGGACAGTTACGTCCTCTGTGTCCTCTGTGGCCAAGTCAAGGTCCTACCCCCTCTAGGCGATCCCCCTTCCTTTACCATTGGATAAGGTCATAAGAACGGACCCTTTAGGGTACCTGTCTCCTCGGACCATTCGACGTCAGGTACCCCAGTGTTTCTCAGCTTGTATTGAATCACTGACTCGTTATCGTTGTCTCATTTTCTGTAGATACACTTACTCGTGTACTACATAAATATTACGATAAAATGTCACCATCTGGCACTCTATGTATGAAACGTATACTGACACAGTCTATCCGGTCATATAGTCATGAAAGATTTACCTCAAGTACTGAGATCTACCTCATAAAAAAAAAAATGATTATTGATTAATAAATAACCAAATTTTTAGTAAATGACAACCTTTCATCTCTAGTTTTCTTTAATCAAATGTTTTCCGAAACTTTTTATCAAACTCTCCCAAACATTTTGGGAAAGAAACTAAAAATGGTCAAATAGTAAAAACAGGTCCTCTTGTCATAAATAAATCAAACAAACCAAAGTCGGTGACACCAAAAAAAAAAAAAAAAAATTCCACTCTATCTATCATCTTACCCGAAGGACCCATCAAGTCGGTCACTTCTTAGGTGGACGTTGCGTCCTCTGGGGTCAAGCTAAGGACCCAGTCCTTCTATAGGACCTCTTCCGTATCCGATGGGTGAGATCATAAGAAGTCAAAGGGACCACCGAGTCTGTTATTTCTTAGGCGGACGTTACACCCTCTGGACCTAAACTAGGGACCCAACCCTTCTAGGGGACCTCCTCCCGTACCGTTGGGTGAGGTCATAAGAACGGACCTCTTAGGGGTACCTGTTTTCTTGGACCGTCCGATGTCAGGCATTCCTAGCGCTTCTCAGTCTGTGTCGACTCACCGATTCCTGTCTACCATCTTATGATACTTTAAAATAGGTCCCTGAGTATAAAAGAGACGTAAAAAATTTAAATTAAAAACAAAATATAACCTCATATCGACTAGATGTCATAACGCAAAGTCCACATGACGTTTTACCAAGTCAACATGTACATGTATAAAGGTAAGACAAAGTCTAAGAAAAGGGTGTATCCAATAATGTCTTACGACTCATCTCAAGAGGTACGATATGTCATCCGGGAACAACTAATAGATAAAATATATATCTTCTCACATATAAAATGAGGATTTGAGAATTAAATAGGGAGGGGGGTGGGGTGGAAAGGAGAAACCACTGACATCCAAACAAAAGTTTCAGACACTCAGACAAAGACAAAACACTTATTCAAGTAAACATAATAGAAAAATCTAAGGTATATATTCACTATGGTATACGTTGGTGACAAATACCTAAAGGATGAGATACTATAAACAGAAAAATTTAAACACAAATAAATCATCATTATATCCAAGGAAAATCTGTCAAAACTTTGTACCTTTCCAAATTTCTTTGATTTTAGTGAAAATTACGATGGTAAAAACAGATACACGTAAGTGTATACAAATAATGGTCTCGATTATAAGACAGTAGAAAATTTAAATTACAACACTTATAAAAGGTTACATTTATTATAAGAAAAATTTTTGGATCATTCGAAAAAGGAGTAATGATGTATAAAATCTGACAATGGTGGATGAATGATAAAATTTAGTACACCGTCACATGCATTTAAAAACACTCGTAATGATTACAGATGCACAATTTAAAACTCTTTACTCCAATGTCTCAGTTCTGAAGACTACGGATCACAATCTAACGGGAGGCTTTCCCGACAATGGACACAAACTCACCTGCTGTAAATATACACTGACAAAAAAGAATACACACTGAAAAATCGACTGACCTAAAAAAAAGGTCGTCATAACAGTACTATACTATATTGACAGTTCTATTTAATTTGGATACCATTACATAAATTAAAAATTACTATCAACAAATCTCATAAAATTCGTATAGGAAAGAACCAGTCCTCAGGGGTCGTGATGGGGAGTTCAAGTCACTAAGTGTCCCTCTTACGTGTCCGGAGACATATATAACTTGGGCCCGGGGGACGACATCTTCGTACCTCGGGATTGGTGACCTGGTGGACGTTTAACGGAGTTCACTGAAGACTCTTTCTTTCTATGAAACGGTAACAACCCCGGTATTTACAGTATTTTTTATTAAATTATAAATAGAGCATGCCCGAAGGGAGCACCGAGTCGACCATTTCTTAGACGGATGTCACGCTCTCTGGACCGAAGTCAGGGACCCAACCCTTCTAGGGGACCTCTTCCCTTACCGATGGGTGAGGTCATAAGACCGGACCTCTTAAGACACCTAACATATCAGGTACCCCAGCGTCTAAGCCTGTGTTGACTCACTGAAAGTGAGTGAGTTATCAAAAATCGATAAATAAAAGTTTATAGACTTAGGTCAAATATAATAATTCAAAGTTAAAAATTTATCCCTACTGTACAAACGAGATCAAATACAGTCTTCGTGAGATCTTTAGTATTACACTGAGAGAGGAGACGGAAAAGGAAGGTAGGATGTGCAAGGGGAACAGGTATGGAGGGTTTTCTTAGAATTATCATTTCTCAATTACAATGCCCTCATATGATTATTATGTCTTTGTCTGTACTTCTTAGTGATAAGACCGAGAAAAGTCTAAAAGAAACATCATTTGAGACGGAGGAACGTGATTTCTTTCTTTTACTCTTTCTTCTCCTTCTTCCCCTTTGTTTACTATTCGAACGTTCAGGTAATACCGACCTAACAAAAATATCTAGGAAGGTGTAAAAATCTATTTTGACCATTGAACTTCAGTATTTTCGCAAGGATTCAGATACACGACTATTAATACTCGAATAATAAAATAAAAACAAGATAACAGAAATTCTTTACATCTATGGACAATGTTCAATGGAACACATCCGGTCCCCACAACTAGAACCTTTCTTCAAAATTAATATTAAAAGAAGAACGTAGTACAATCCTCGAATTGATAAGGATGAAAACAATCAAACTAGCCTTAGAGGAAACGAGTAAACCACATAGGACGTCAAGGACTCTTCAGAGGAACACTCAGACCCCACTGACCTTCACAAGTAGGGCTTCGCCGCCACTCCCACCACGTCAGGTACCGAGCGAAGTACCGGCGGATGAAGTGGTTGGTCGCCGACACGTAAAACGGTGGAGTGTCACACCTACGAGAAGGAGGGGAAGTACAATTTTGTCCATTATCTCATTGGTTAAAAGAGTGGAACAAAAACGTGTATTATAAATTTTGGTAAACTGTGTCACTAGTAACCAGATACCTTTATTATGACAGATCGAATCACGGACTGTACATCCACTGATAAATGCTTACTTATATTAGACTCTTTCCATTAACGAAACTTGAACAAAAATAACTTATACATCAAAAAAATTATCGTTTAAAACCTGTGTAACCATAAATATGTCAAAGGAAAAAAAAAAAAAAAATTCATTTTCTCGATATTTTTACACCATTAACTTGTTTCAAACTCATAAGATTAAAGTCAAGTCAAGTCAGTGAGTCAGCACAGACTGAGAAACGTTGGGGTACCTGATGTGGTCCGGAGGGACAGGTAGTGGTTGAGGGCCTCAAACAAATCTTGAATTAAAAACCTGTAAAATAATAAAATAGACCCAGTAAAAAAGAAACGGGATAAATTAGTACAGGAATATAATAGACTACTTTGACATACATAAATGGAAATAAAACATATTACGTGAGACTATGATAAAGAAGACAAAGAAACAGATGAGCCAAAGTCAAAAAATCCTTACGGTTGTAAACGACGTACTGGGTGATTTCTCTGTGTAAAAAGTCACAAATTTTTTTTTCTTTTCGATAAGATCTCACACAATTCATAATAAAATCCGGTAAAATATACATAGAAGGAACAACACCAAAACACATCTTTCATAACTAATTCCTCTAGACACATCCCTCCTTACTCAAGGACACATATTGACATCAATTAGGCAAAAAAAAGTAGATGAGTGTCTCGTCGGGAAAGCTGAATAAGGAGACGTTGTGAGATTCCACCGGTCACGCCAGTCTCTCGTCTTAGAAAGACTACACACCTGGCGACTTATACGGGAACTTAATAATAACTAGTCACCGGACCAAGGTCTTCGGCACACCAACCGTGTATTTGAACCTCTGACCTTCTGTAGATAAAGACAACCACACCGAAAAGTTGAGAAGACATTCGCACCATCGTTTAAGTGCTCCATACATAAAATCCGTGTAGATTCAAATTTTTCATGGTACCAAATTAGATTTCACAAAGAATAAAGTGAGTAACGACCATAAATGTGTAAAACACCTTAGGAATCAAGTCGTAACAGGCCATCTTAAAAGAAACCACTACCTTTATAAGACATACACGACAGGTCAGACTATCGACGATCGGTGTACATAAATAATTCGGGAACTTTCTACTGACTATTCTGGTTCCTCGACCTAAAAGTTAGATTAAAATTAATTTTATTTAAATCTCTCGATATACGTCGATAACAGCCGACACAATCTGTCGAGTCTCCAAAGGAATGACATAAATTTGTAGATAAATCGTGAAAATGAACAATCATCATGCGAGTTTCCCGGATATCAGTTACCCTCTCAAAAGAGAAAGGGTTTGTCCTAAATATAAAATTCGATTAGTTTGATTAGGGACGTAAAATTGAGAATACTTATAATACCGTAACGACACAGAAACTTAAGAGACCCCGTCTTACGACCTCACCCATCGGAAAGGGAAGAGGTCCCCTAGAAGGGTTGGTTCCCTACTTTGGACCCAGAGGACGTAACGTCCACCTAAGAAATGGTCGACTCGGTGGTTCCTTCGGGTAGGTACCATACCATCCCTCTCGTTATTATAGTTCACTCCCTGTCTGTCCTTTATGAAATACACCCTCTACAGTAAACTCTACCCGCTACTTCCCTTCTACCTTAGAACTGTTTCGTTCATCGACATCCCGCTCTCTTGTAAGGTTTGTCTTCATTTCCGTACACCGGGTTTCTTGAATACCAAAGTAAACCTCTCTCAGACATACATCCCGTCATCATTCACCAATTCCTACTCCTCGATATAGTCATGACATTAACATCTCCTGGGGTCATGAGAGGAGTTATGTCGTAAAGGAGTTAATAAAGAAAAGATTTGCGTTCTACTTATTGTACCTGAAGAGACCAGGAATTTTTAAAGTACAAATCAAGAACCACACATATACAAAGGAAAAAATTTTTAAACATTAATAAAGGGGGATTAAACTACACTAAAGTCTAGGTTCCTTTTCTCAGACTTAGATGGTAATTTATACTGAGGTCGTGCCTAAAAAGTCCTTTTTGATGTCACAAAGGATCCAGTCGGTCGGAGAAACCTTCGTTTTTTACTTTACTCGAGTTTTACGTTTGTCAAATGTCCACTCAATGGATTCATGCCAACTGGACACATAGTCGAATTATGTTTCGAATACCATAAAATTTTCGAAAATTCATGGGTGTGCAAACACTTACAAACCCCTTTTTTTTATCCTGATTTTTTAAGGGTCAGACTTGAAGATCAAGACCGTTACAGAAAAACTACTAGACTTTTAAGAGGGTGTTATTTATGTATCTATGTCACACAAAGATCTATTTTATATTTTTATACGTAAATTTCCGAGTCTAAATTTCAAAATTTCTAAAAGAATCCATGAATGGGTTCTTTTTATTTTTAGATCCAAGTGACTTTTTGGACATACACTTACACGTATCGAAAAAGCATTGTCGGTTTTTGAACTTTGTTGGGTTAACGAATAATTGAACACCTATGTATCTGTTTAACATTAAATAGACATTACATCTTATTGTTTCTCCTCCTTTGGTGACTATTGTACGTTGGTGTACCTACTTAGTGTCTTGGTAATACGACTTACTTTCTTGAATATTTATTTTGATGGGTGAGATACTAAGGTAAATACATTGTAAAGTATTTTTCGTTATGATATCCCTGTCCTTTGTCTAGTCACAAATGGATCCTCATTCCCTTCCTTACTCCTCTTCCGTCACCGTGGGGTGAGGTCATGAGAACGGACCTTTTAGGGTACCTGTCTCCTCGGACCATCCGACGTCAGGTACCCCACCGATTCTCAGTCTTTGCTGACTCGCCGAAGTGAAAGTGAAAAGTGAAAGTACGTAACCTCTTCCTTTACCGTTGGATGAGGTCACAAGAACGGACCTCTTAGGGTCCCTGCCCCCTCGGACCACCCGACGACAGTACCCCAGCGTGTCTCGACCTGTGCTGACTTCGGTGAATCGTCGTCGTTGTCGTCGTTCCCCCCTTAACTGTTGTTTCTCCATACTCTGTTGAAGAACCTCACTTTTTTTACAAGAGTATCTGACCTATCTAAACGGTTTCGAGTAACTTAACACATAAAAATTTTTTTACAAACAAATATATAAACTGACGAGGGTAGGAATCAACGTCGTGCGTTCTAGAAGATAGAATCAAAACCGTATGTTTGAGACAACTCCGGACACTCTAGATCAGGGGACTGGTCCCTAGTTTGGGTCCGGGAAACGTGACCCTCGTTCCTCAGGATCGGGGACCTGGTGGTCCCACTTGACACATGTATTTTCCTATTAAAATCACATACATTTAATATGGAAATGTCTAACTAAATTTTTGTTTTTTGAGTCGTCTACCAATCATTTGATCTTTTATCTAAACTTGGGACATATGTAAATGTTTTATATATATCTCTATTTTATATAGGTATATACCTATTTTTCTTTTGTAAACCTTTTGTACTTTCTCTCCAATTTGAAACATAACTTGTTCTCCTGTGTTGTATATAAGTCATCCTCAAGGTCATCTCGGTGTGATTTAAGACCTACCACTGCTGGAGACCTTTATCCTTCACTTTATCCTAACCATGGATTCCTTAAAGTCGACATCGACATTGTAAAATAAAAAATGGATTTAACCTATATCTTTTGTACTTATAGTCTGTCCCTACTTTTCAGTCATGGACTCACAAAAGTATCAGATATGGAACTCCACACGAAATTCTCTTAAGGATTACATTTTCAGGTATTCAGATGTCCAGACGGTGTACGTAGAGAAACGTAAAACAGAAGATCTTGTAAAGGGGTAAAAATGTTTATAAATATTTTGACTTCGGTATGACATACCGATAAAGTATATAAAAACCAAAAAAACGAAGAAATCGAAGTGTTCAGGAAAATATTTTCATGACACTAACTCATAATTCCTTTGCTTTTAATGACAGAGTGACGGAGGTGTATTACGAAACATAATAAAAACACACAAAGAATGTAAGATAAAAAGGGTAATTACAAAAGGAAAATAATAATAAAAAACTCACTACTAATATAAGATTCGTACACAAATAAAACATCAACACAATGTCATAGAACATCTTAAAGTCTTTCAGAAACACGAGATGGATATTAGAATTTTCATTGTTTTAGAATGTAAAGACAGGTCTTCAAACTCACAAAACGTAAAGTTGGTTATACAAATAAAAACCGTCAGTTGACAAAGTCTATACTTCAAAATTTGATGTTTTATCTTCCTTCTCATATTATATTTAACATTGACGAAAGGGATTAAGACACAAACCGTCTAGGGTAACTTCTTCTTCTACGCCTAGACGACAAACGAAGACACGTCCTTTATGACTTTCGTCGTCAATACCGACTGCGCCTATAAGAAAGTCTCTGAAAAGTCGAAGACTAGCTGAGACGGTTCCTGAAGTCATTCTCTGACACCCCGAATCACGGGCAGCCGAACATAGACGGTCGAGGAGGCAATATAACAGGAGTCGGTCGACAAGAATCACTTCATTCGAATTGGAAAATTAAATTGTAAATAAAACAGGTGAAAATTTTTATTAGTTGGACTATTATTAGTAGTTCAATTTTTACGTTCGAGACTTCGGGTGAAGACCTAAGGTCGAAACGACAAATAATTGACTTATCAGAAGAACCCGTAACATGCGTCGACTACAAATTCAAAGGTATAGACATTTTACTTCTTCCACTATCATGGAGATTGTCGCAACAACACTCGTAATGTACTCTGTAGGACTTTTTCGAAAATGGAATCACAGATCGTGTGTATCATTTGTAAGACATTTACAATTTTAATGAAACTATTATTTTGTTTTAATTATCTACAAAGAGACATAGGTCTATAATAAAATTTTTATTTGTAAACAAATGGCATCTTTTTATTACTCACAGTCTTAAACCTTCGGTAAGTAGAGTAACAGAAACGGAGAGACCTTTCTGAATCAAACTAAAAGAAACTGACCTTTCTAGTAACAAAAGAAGACATGAAAAGTCAACTATCAAGACAGAACATTTAACGTTAATGACATAAGGAGAGTCCTGGAAAAGGAGACGAGAAAAACTTTTATCATTGTAATGTCAATCGACCAAAATTCCAAATGTCACAATTACACTTGACAAATGTAAATTTAACAAAATTATAAACTAATTGTCAAATTTAGCTAAGACCACAACAAAGAATGACAAAGTCTTAACCGTCGAAGATAGAAATAGATAATTTAGACAGAAGACAGAAAAAAAAAAGTCAATAAACAACATAAGAATAGACAATACAAAGCTCAAAACAAAGTTATGCAATTTTATAAAATAAACAACTATAAAGTGTACACTATATAACGTGTCCCTTTCTTATTCATCAGGTACCATAAAGAGTCATCAAGGAGAAAGGAGAATACAGACTCAGAAAGAGCCAAACGACGACGACGACGATTCAGCGAAGTCAGTACAAGCTGAGACACACTGGGGTATCTGCCGTCGGACGGTCCGAGGGGGCAGGGACCCTAGGAGGTCCGTTCTTGTGACCTCACCCAACAGTAAAGGAAGAGGTTACGTACTTTCACTTTTCACTTTCATTTCAGCCGAGTCAGCACAAGCTGATCATCGCTGGGGTACCTGACGTCGGGTGGTCCGAAGAGGTAGGCACCCTAAAAGGTCCGTTCTCATGACCTCACCCCACGGTAACGGAAGAGGCTCATATAACCAAATCCCTAATCTTTATCGTAAATTACATAAAGACCTATACGACACGACGATGAACTCATGATCGTTAGGAATCATCATGAAGTAAAATAATAAAAAATAATTTTATTCGGTCTTACCATCCTAAAGAGCATTTACAGTGAGACATGGTTAATCTTGGGGACCCCAACTTTCATTGTCTTTTGAACTATTCATAACCGACCGTATTAACTCTTCGGGTTAATACAAAAGTTTCTGAACCCGAGAAAGAGGGAACAAACAAAAGATTTAACAGTCGAAGTCAAATTCCGACCGAGGGAAACACCCTCGGCCTACCGATGGTCGCCGAAGAGTCCTATGGAACAGGTACGGGTTTCCCTCACCCTTCCCCTCTCTCTTTTCGTCATTTTCATAAAGAGAGGGTCGTAGGTTTGTCCTCACGACTCTCAATGAGAACGTTCTGGGTAATTCCAGTGACCGGTCCGGACCTTAGTGTGTGGAACCGATCCCGATTTACACGTCACGACGAACCGTTAACTAATCCCGGAAGGGAACGCCGACCCCTGTATCCTTGTCGAGAGGGACTTAGTAAATCGATACATTTTTTCCCTGTCTACAAGGGGGGGCGGGGGTGGTTATTGACTCATAAGAATTCTTCACCGTCACCATTCTTTTACAATCCCTTCGTTTACAAGTATTATAAACGAAATAGAGTAAAGACCTTTTAATTAGACATCGATGACTGAACTTAGTACACAACTTAGTTGTTTGTAAATAACCTAGGGTGGTGTGTAACCTAAAACACGTCATCTACTGTTCCGGAAACGAGAACTGGTCAGAGTTGTCACACCCTTTGTCTATGTATTTAATCGTTCTTGTTTAATCATTTTCGATCTTACCTTTAGACTCGTTTAACGGTATTATGGTGTCTTACCTTCTCGAAGTGTCTTCTCCACTGTGACTTTATATTAACCTAAAAAGATCCGTCTCCTTCCCTTCTCCGTAAGAAAAACTTTCCTCACTAGAGACATTATAAGGGGGTCACTTCAGTCTCTATCAACCGAAATTGATAATATCGGAAAAGGTGACTCCACTCCGTTCACAAAGGAACTGGGACCTTTATCGACATCAATTAGAGACTCCGGTACGGAGTTTTGAAAGAAACACTTAGAGGTCCTTATCAGATATCAAACTCTTCGTGATAGAAATAAAAATGACATTGTAACCTTCAAAGACAAAAGGACCGATGATTAAAAAAAAGGAAAAAAAAAAAAAAAAATCCTTCTACCACTACTAGAAGAAAATTTTCGACTTTTTCTATTAGCAGTTTTCCACAGACCTTAGGAAGTCGCACAAGAGAACGAAAAGGCCCGTCGAGCCACAAGAAAAGGACATCGTGTCACCATGTAGAACGTCAACTCTACCCGTTCTTTTCAGTACGTTTTCCACACCTTTACAGAATTCAGTGAACACACGATAACGTTATCCCTTCTTGGAAGACATAAGACAATGCTCAATTAGTGATATCCCTACAACGGATATCGAATTTAATATGTATTACCGGATAGAGACCATTGGAACGAAGGGTCCAGTACTCGTAATTCGATTTTATGGAAACAAATCAAGTACCCTTTGTAGGACTGGTCCGGATGGACACTTACTGGTGCCTTTCCCTCTTTAATTGTGTACGAGAGGTCTCCGACTACCCTTGTCCTTCACAAACTAAAATAAGGGAAGGGAAAATCATCTTTTCCTCGGACCTAAGATTGAGTCCGTTCTACCAAGGAACTCCGTGTTCGGGTGGTAGAAGAGCCAAACGACCGGAAGATTTATTTCAGCAATAAGGAACGGCGTTGTTGAGTAGACAGTTAAAAACCGGACAACACTCCGTTCGTCATGCTCGAATCTGAGCCATTGTGATGCCATTTGTTAAATTTCCCGAAGGGTCCACTGCGATCACCATTTCTTGGGTGGACGGTCACGTCCTCTGAAATCTCTGAGTCCAAGCTGGGGACATAACCCTTCTAGGGGACCTCCTCCCGTACCGTTGGGGGAGATCATAAGAAAACACCTCTTAGAGTTCTCCTCGAACCGTCCGATGTCAGGTATTCCAGTGTGTCTCAGTCTGTGTTGACTTGGTTGAACCGTACTTGTTAAATTTATATGATTATACATAATCATAAATATTAACACTTTAAAAAGGTTCCTCAGGACAGGGTATTTAGGTATTTAAAGTCTGAACGAATGTCATACTTTAGACCTGTCTGGTTCAAAGACGACTTTCTATTCCTGAGACTCGACCTCGAGACACAACCGGGGAAGGACAGACTACTATCTTTCATATTAGATCAGCCAATCAGGGTCCTTTAAAGTCAATGAAAGAAAAAAAAGGGTTAATGAAAAGAGGGGGTGTTAGTAATTTCTAAATTTAAGTCAAGTCCCAAATAGGATGAAGAAGGGCTCTACAAGGGAGACAAGAGACCCCCGGAGACACCCCAGTTTGGTACCTCTCAATCGAGAGCCGATTCACAAGGAAACGCCATCCGAGGTGGTCAGTCAGAGGAGGAAGGACAGAAGACTCCACACGTCAAGTGAAACTAAGCCCCCGACGACAGGAGAAGATGCGACTGAAGTCGACTCTACATCGACGGAAGAATAGACTACACATCGGTCTACCCTGCAGATGAAGACACGACGAATAGGTCTAGGTCAAGAAACCATCCGGTCTGTAGACAGGGATATTTTACATCTTTATTTATAATAATCGGGGTTTTATACACTTTAAAACGACAACCAATTCAATGATTTACATGGTTCTCAAATACCGAAGAAAAGATCATCTTTGGGATTCTCTGGGACTCTTCAACAAATAGTTCAAAAACTTTTAATAGGACAAAAATCTCTCTTTATAAACACTTTCAACGAATATCGGTGGTATTTTTATATTTTGATATAATTAAATATTGAACAATAAGGTTTCAAAATTCAAAAATTCATACAAATGATTCTTCCCGTTTCACAAATAACTTTCTAACAAAAACTATCAAAATTCAAGACAACTCGGGCTCACAAACAATATCCTTTGAAATAAAATCTTCAACGAATGACATCTTTTGACAAATTTCAAGATTCAATACAAACCAGAATGTTTGAAGACTCTTATTAGAGTGAATTGGATCAAAATTACTTGAATTGATCGTCTATTTCTGATATCTAAGAGAATTTTAATCGGTGAGACGACTTCTATAAGAAGGAACACTTTTAGAAATGTTCATTATTCAATTGACATATTCCAATTTCGTATCATATTCATCATCCGTCTTAAGGTTTCTATCGACGTTCTAAGGATAGAAGACCCATAAGTTTGTATTTAGATCTACGACTAAATTAAACCGAACTCCCTAAAAAGTCTACCATAATTAGTCGACTAAAATTTTATTTCTGTAATAGGACCAAATAGAACATTAGTCTATTGGAGAATCTTCGTTTTTTCTCTCCGTCTCTTCAGTCAGTCACTTTACACCTTTTCCTTCTACCCTCTTTTCGGTGTGTTCCCTTCTAATCTTTTCACTGTTCCTGAGTAAAGTCGGAACACCGAAACTTCTTCCGGTTATAGGTTCCTTATTTGCGTCGAAAGCCTTTGAAGATTATCAGGGGGACGGACATCGGTCGTCCATTTACCCCCTGGACTCAGGACATTGGTGTACCTTGTCTTAAGACGTTTGTTGGACTTTCTCGGATCTTTATTTAAAGGAGATCTTGTAGACCGATCTCTAGAGAAGTTCTGTTAACCTCTATGGTTCCCTTGTAAAGAACGTTCCCACCCGTGTCACTTCCTGTCTTCACTGTTCCTGGATTGTCTTCGTCTTCTCTAATTCTTCTCCAGTGTTCTTATGTGCCTTGATATGTTATTTCCAGAATTACTTGACTATTGGTGCTACCACACCAGTAAGTGAATCTCGGTCACTTACACACTTCACACTTCAGTTCACCCGGAATCCCTCTTAATAATACTTGTTTCGATCACCTCCACTACCTTAAGGTCACCTCAACAAAGTTTAGGATTTTCTCCTACGACAATTTCACGACGTGAGTTATATAGTCGTTTAAACCTTTTGAGTCGTCACCGGAGTCCTGGCCTCTTACAGCCAAAAGTAAGGCAAGGGTTTCTTCCCGTTACGACTTCTTACAAGTTTGATAACATGTCAACGTGAGTAGAGTGTACGATCGTTCCATTGCGAGTTTTAGGAGGTTCGATCCGAAGTTATCATGTACTTGACTCTTGAAGGTCTACAAGTTCGACCTAAATCTTTTCCGTCTCCTCGGTCTCTAGTTTAACGATTGTAAGTAACCTAGTATGTTTTCCGTTCCTTTACGCTCTTTTTATAAATCAAGACGAAACAACCGATGCGTTTTCGGAAACTGACACACCTAGTGTCCTTTGACACCTTTTGAATTTCTCTACCCTTATGGTCTGGTGGGACGGATAGAGGACTTTTTGGACATATGTCTAGTTCTTCGTTGTCTTGGTCTGTGTCTTGTTGCCTGACCAAATTTTAACCCTTTCCTCATGCAGTTCCGACATATAACAGAGGGACGAATAAATTGAATGTACGTCTCATGTAGTACGTTTTACGGTCCGACCTACTTTAGTGTTCGATCTTATTTCTAACGGTCCTCTTTATGGTCACCATACTCTACTATGGTGAGATTATCATCTTTCGCTTCTTCTTGATTTCTCGGAGAACTACTTCCACTTTCTCCTCTCACTTCATCGACCGAATTTTGAGTCGGAAGTTTTTTGATTGTAGTACCATAGGTCAGGGTAGTAAAGTACCGTTTATCTTCCCTTTTTTCACTTTTGTCACTGTCTAAAATAAAACCCCCCGAGGATTTCGTGACACTTGCCACTGACATCGGTACTTTAATTTTCTACGAACGAGAAACCTTCCTTTCGACACTATTTGAATCTCATACCTTTTCGTCTCTGTAGAGAAACGGTTGTCACGAGGTATGTCAGTTTCAAAAAGGTAATCAGTACATACCTATACTCACAATTTTTCTTCCGACTCACGACTTTTTAACTACGAAAACTTAACACCACGATCTCTTCTGAGAACTCTCAGGGAACCTGTCGTTCCTCTAGTTTGGTCAGTTAGGATTTCCTTTAGTTGAGACTTATAAGTAACCTTCCTGACTACGACTTCAACTTCGAGGTCATGTAACCGGTGGACTACGTTTCTCGGCTGAGTGACCTTTCCTGGGACTACGACCCTTTCTAACTCCCGTCCTTCTCTTCCCCCGTTGTCTCCTACTTTACAATCCTACCATAGTGACTGAGTCACCTGTACTCAAACTCGTTTGAGACCCTATATCACCTCCTGTCCCTTCGGACCACACGACGTCAGGTACCCCAACGTTTCTCGGTCTGTGTCGAATCGTCACCTTGTTGGTGTTGTATTGGAGACTTCTCCTCCCGTCAGGACGACAATGAATCCGGAACACTCTTATTCGTCTCTTGGGCGCCTCGAGAAGGATCTGAAGGCTAGGTGGTTTTGCCACTCTATAATTTAACCACAACCAAAGTCGGCGTTTTAAAGACTATCAAACAATCCCGGTATTATCTTTTGATTATATCAGGTTTCAGAAATAAAATCGACTAAAATGGTTAAATTTTAACTATACACTAAACACAAGGTATTTCAATTGGAAATTTTTTACATGTGAAGAAACTAAAAATCATATAAGTGTCTCAACACGTTGGTAGTGGTGACAAATTAAGGTCTTATAAAAGTAGTGGAGTTTTTTCTTTGTGCAATCATTCTTAAAGGGTGAAGGAAAGGAAGGGGAGTCGTTGGCAATTAGATAACAGAGATACTTAACCGAATAACACTATAAAATATATATATTTTAGTATGTTATGTACAGGAAAACACTGACCGAAGAAAGTGTATCGAATTACCAAAATTCTAAGTAGCTATAACATCACACTTAATCATGAAATAAGGAAAAACACCGACTTATTGTAAGGTAACATACCTATATATTGTAAAACAAAATAACAAAGTGGGTAACTACCTATGAACCTAACGAAGGTGAAACCGATAATACTTATTACGACGATACTTACAAATACACATTCAAAACCATATCTGTGTACAAAAAGTAGGTACCTAGTTTCAAATGGTTATTAAAGTTCCTACATCCATCGGTCTTCCATGTTTACTTTACGTCTCTCTAGACCTTAACGTGTGTGACAACGACGGCACGACACGACATGAGTTAACACAGACTGAGAAGCGTCAGAGTACCTGACTTCGGGTGGTCGGAGGAGGTGGGCACCTTAAAAGGTCAGTTCTTATGACCTTACCCAACGGTAAAGGATGAGGTCCTCTAGAGGGGTCGGGTCCCGAGTTTGGACGTAGAGAACGTAGAGGACACAACGATCCGTCAAAGAAATGATGACTGGATGGACCTTTCTACCTTAACATATACGACGAGGTTCAGAAAAGAGTGACGTCTTCTTACACAGGACCGGAAACAAATTGTGGTACTGTGTTTTCCCTCGATAAAGTCAATAAATTGTAGAGGAAAAATATAGAAAAATTAATATATCGAACACAAAAAGTACCCCAGTATTAGGTATTTAGAGATATAAGATTTAAATAAAGATTATTCGTCGGATCTGTCTGAGAGATGGAGACTATTTATGGCAATTAAACAAACTGTTCTTCTGTACGAATCGTACGAATGTTCCCCTGAACTGATCTAGTGCAGAAAGACCTTCACTCGTCCTCTCCCTCTTTTATCTAAGGTTCGGACGACGATTGAGAAAAGAAGGGTCCAACTGCACAGAATCTAGGAAAAACAAAATAAGACAGTCAAAGGAAACTGAAAAAAAAAAAAGGGATCTAAACAATCTGAACCCTTAACAGAGACTTGGTATACAACCCAAACAGACAGTAGAAAAGTAAATCGCAGTAAATTGCACAAGGAGCCCTCTTCCGTTACCGTGGGGTGAGGTCATGAGAACGGACCTTTTAGGGTACCCACCTCTTCGGACCATCGAACGTCAGGTACCCCAGCGATTCTCAGTCTGTGCTGACTCGCTGAAGTGAAAGTGAAAAGTGAAAGTACATGACCTCTTCCTTTACCGGCGGGTGAGGTCACAAGAACGGACCTCTTAGGGTCCCTGCCCCCTCGGACCACCCGACGGCAGAGACCCCAGCGTGTCTCAATCTGTGCTTACTTCGCTGAATCGTCGTCGTTGTCGTCGTTGCACAAGTAGAAAGGAAAATAAAGAATGTTCGGTCATTAATTAGGGAGGAGTAGTTCCCTCGGTCAAAACTAATTTGAGTCCAAGTGTAGAAGAATCTTAAGTCAGGAAGTCCTCACCACGACACACGAGGGGACAACGTCGCATAGTGTACCGCGGAAACAGACAAAAGAAAGTGAATAGTCCTGTCACTCTACTTAGTTACTCAGACCGAGTACAAGGTACGTGACAGGTAGTTGTAAAATGGATTAAACTGTAGATGACTAGGAAAGATCTCAATAATAAAATAGTCCTCAACGGTATACCACTGATATTAACAGTAGAAAAAAAAATCAATGTATGAATATATTGAAAAATTTTTCAATACATACATTTATATGAAAAAGAAGACGTGTATCTATGAATTTAAATAAAAGAAAATAATAAAGAAACCCCTTTCGGTCCTATTTATCGTAATTCAAGAAAAGTATGTTTTGTAAAATCCATTTTTGACTTACTGTTTTCTCCAATTAAACCAATCTTGAAAAAAAAAGAAAACTCTAAATCGGTCACTGAAACAACTCAAACAGGTGATTCAAACACATTCACACTCACTAAAGATACAGTAAAAGAATGTATCATATCCTTGTTACGACACAAAAGGTAAGAAATACCAAATAGAAAGTACGGAACAAACAACAAAATATTAAAGGAATTTTTGATTGAATATACTGACTATTAATTGTATAAGACAGAAAAAAATGTCTAAGCGTACTTTCCCAGGGAAGGAAGTAACTCAGGAAAGGGACTCAGCAACGAATTAATGACATTTCCTCCACATCGTAAGAAAGCTGGACCTCGTCGACCTCTGGCCTTCGATCTACTTCGTAGGTAATTTCGTTATCCAAACAGGTCTTACTTGACGAACGAATCTTTAATCCGGATTTATAATTATTACTATATAAAACGTAAACTAAAACCCTACAAAGGTCCATTACCTTATGATATGACTATACCTTTTCTCACACATACATACAACGGTGGTACCTTTATATAGGTTCTATGTAATAAACCCCCCGCCCCATCTTTACTCCCTATCAACTTTTTGACATATCTATCATATTAAATATATAAAAACACATGAACATAATGAAAACTATTTTTTAATAAAACATAACCTTTAATATAAAGATCATAACTTTTTAAAATTTGAATTTACGGATAGTTATTTACTAAAAAGTTTATTTAATTGTTATGTCATAATTCATCTCGATATACATAACTGAAACTTTTTATAGGTGTTGTATGACATTCAAATTTCGTTCATTTGCTGATCATTTATCTCATCAAAAATATGACATATCACAAAAATTATAAAAGTACATTGACTGTACATACTTTATAAGGTCTTATTATACACATTTTTAACACATTCCTAGAGGTGTTGAAAGTATGTTTCATAACTCCCACTAAAAATATTAGTTGTTATATTTTTGTAAATAAAACCTTGTATTGGTCGTCTCCACTTCAACAACATTATAATTACATATATGAGTATGTCAGAAGAGAGTATAAAGGTAACAACTAAATCCAACGAAGTCTCTTGAAACACGAAACACAACCTACGACGTACAGGCACTATTCAATAGGATATCAACGTCCGTCATAGTCTTCCGTTCTCTTTTACACCTCCTTTTTTTCCATAATTGACGTCTTCTCATTCTTTTTACGTATTTATAATGAATCCTTTAATAACGAACTATCTTATAAAATGACAAACAATGATGTAAGGCAATTTAGTAATTCACATTTCGCTTTTCGTTTACTGGGAAAGTTATAGGCATATCCCGGAACTCCGTTTCAAACCGGGGACAGATCAACTCGTGACAGACTCACGCCACCTTACCCGAATGTCTTACAACGGGAAGAGAGCCAAAAGATTATAACTTCTCGAATAAGTCCTAGACTAAAACTCGGAGTAACGTCTTGACGGTGGTTAGTCTTTCCATCCACTTTTATTTAGTCTTAGTCTCTGATTTCTTAAAATTAAAACAAAATTAATTCTTCCTACAACGAATATTTTGAGTAAAATTTTAAAAAGACTTCCATCGTCTTTAAAAACACTTCCGTAAAGGGTTAGGACTCCTGTATTCTCAAAGAAATTCTCTTTTTATAGTGAGAGAAGTCGTCTCTGAGTCTGTGACACAACACTTTCCATTAAAAACCGTAAAGAATCCGTAGACTATTTAACGACTTCTAAAAGTAAAACAAAACTTTCGTAAATAAAAAAGTACGAATACAAAAATACGTAAAGAGAAAGCTCTACTTCTCATACTCTTCTGTCTTCATTAAGGAGTAATGTGATAGTGGTTAAGACAACAAAACCTTAGTATGTTTTGACTGAAGTACAGTACGGACAGTCATCGATACACTGGTATCCGTTCAACGAGTCGTAGAGACTCGGAGAAAAGGAATAAACATTTTACTCATATAATTATGGACACAATACTTACATATAACTTTCTCCTAATTCGTTCTATTTATGTATTTTACTCATATATTACGAAGCACACACACACACATATATATATATATATGTATATATTACATCTATAAAATAACTTTTGATCGAAAAAAGAAAATTACCAATAAATACGAAGATTAAATGTCAATAAACGTAAGTTCTACTGGAAACCTTTTAAAAAATAATATCTTTTTATACTTATTATTAGTTTAAATTACAAAAATTTACACGTCAAGTCACCGTAACTGTCATATGGAAACCAAGGTCTGGTGGAATTATTTCACTTATAAAGTCATTTCGTTCAGTGTAAATATAAAAACCAGGATCACACATATTTTCAATACAACTGTCATACGATATCAGATAATTCACACGGGATTTTTTTCTGTTATATATAATTATATCTTGTAATTAAATTTTCATGAAATAATGATTTTGTACGATTGGTAATAGACTCAGTATTAACACTTAGTATTAGAAAAACGTTATCATTATTTCTAGTAACTAGTGTCTAGTGTATTGTTTATAGTATTATTACTTTTTCAAACTTTATGACACTCTTGATCGTCTTACCCTGTGTCTCTGCACTTCACTCATTTACGACAACCTTTTTACCACGGTTATCTGAACGAACTTCTTCCTAGTGGGGTTTGGAAATGGATGTTAAAAAATGTTTAACGTCATAGACACTTCATGTTATTTACTCGATAAAGACATTTAAGTATTACAACACCTGTAAAAATTTCTTAAGTTTAACGAGAGACATCTTGATATCAGTGAATTCAGATCATTATAGGATACGAACCCGTAACGTGATCATATTAATGTGAGATAAACACTACATATAAAAATTCTGTAAAAACTTTAGAGATTTTACAGGACAAATACATAATTACTATACATTTTCAAAAGACATCCGTCCGAACTTTTTGAGGGGAAGGACACCAAAGAACAACATACCAAACACCAAATCAGTGATTCCGATTCAGCGTAGACTGAAAACGCTAGGGTATCTGGCAAAGAACAATGACCATTGTCAAAGAACAATGGATTTCAGTTTATCCACAAAAACAAGAAACCTATTTTTACATGAATGAAAGAGAATAAACGATGACACACCATTACTCTTTTTACAATGACTAAGAAAAATATTAATAGACTAAAAACTTTATTTAATGAAGATTGTAAAAGTAAAAGGTCCCGTATGTAAAAATACCTCAGGGTGAATAAGAAGAAATTACCCGAAAAAGATCGAAGACCTCAAGATGGAATTTTAATACCTGGTATTGAAAGTTGTTTATAGATAGTACGGAAGAAGTTATAAACAATTTAAATGCCAGGTATTAAAATTCCATCTTGAGGTCTTCGATCTTTTTCAGGTAATTTCTTCTTATTCACCCTGAGGTATTTTTACATACGGGACCTTTTACTTTTACAATCTTCATTAAATAAAGTTTTTAGTCTACCACTAACGTCGGTACTTTAATTTTCTGTGAATGAGGAACCTTCTTTTCAATACTGGTTGGATCTTTCGTATAACTTTTCGTCTCTGTAATGAAACGGTTGTTTCCAGGCAGATCAGTTCCGATACCAAAAAGGTCATCAGTACATACCTACACTCTCAACCTGACACTTCTTTCGACTCGTGGCTTCTTAACTACGAAAACTTGACACCACAACCTCTTCTGAGAACTCTCAGGGAACCTGACGTCCCTCTAGGTTGGTTATGTAAGACTTCCTCTAGTCGGGACCCTAAAGAAACCTTCCTTACTACGATTTCGACTTTGAGGTCATGAAACCGGTGGAGTACGCTTTTCAACTGAGTAACCTTTTCTGACACTACGACCCTCCCGAACCCCCTTCCTCCTCTTCCCCAACTGGCTTCTACTCTACCGACCTACCGTAGTAACTGAGCTACCTGCACTCAGACTCACTTGAGACCCTCAACCACTACCTGTCCCTCCGGACCTCACGACGCTAAGTACCCTAGAGTCTCAGCCTGTGCTCACTCGCTGACTTGACTTGACTTGAAAATTGTTTATAATTTCTTCCGTACAGATATTCTGACACTTTGATTCGGGAGTCAATCTAAAGTACAAGGGTCGTCCCCTGGTCTCAACCTAGGGGAATACAGAACTCAACTTTATAAAATTACTTGAAATTCCGGAAAACAAGAAAAGAAAGATCCAGGGGTTTGTCTTCTCTACTACAGACAATAGTACGTAAGATAGGTATTTCACTCCCACTTTCGGGATTTCGCACACGTCTCTTTATATCCAAGAAAGCTTTACTTATATACCCTCGGTTAACTTCTTCTTTTCGGTCGGCTCCAACGTCCAAAACTGTCCAAAAGGAACCCTTGATCAGACTCGTCCTCGTGTGAGTGTCTTGACCCGTCAAGAGACCGAGTGTCACTACGTCTATACCGGCTATGGGAGAGTCTTCGAAACAGTCGACTTCTTTTTTCGTCCTGTGTAAAGACAGTTTCCATGTTGACTCTAGAGAAATTCATCTTTCGTAAGTGAAGGAAACCCTTTTTTTCATAAAAGTACGTTGCGACTGGACTGAAGATGAGGGTCGTTGGAGACTGACATAATAATTATTACTTACTATTCACGGTATGAGTGTCCTTACAGTCTTCACATTTTACTCTGGAATGTAAACTTTTAGGTGAATTTCATAATGACTCTATGATTTATTAAAACGGTAGACTTCCATATTTTATTTTACTCATCTACTTTAAGACCTTAAATTGCCTCCTGAAAATCAAGAAAATCATTAGAATCTGGATTTATCAATTCCTAATAAACCAATCGATATAACAAAAATCCCGAAAGGGACCACCGAGTTAGTCATTTCCTAGGTGGACGTTACGTCCTCTGGACCCAAGTTAAGGACCCAACCCTTCTAGGGGACCTCTTCCTTTACCGTTGGATGAGGTAACAAGAATCCCAAAAGTACCGTTCTTAAACTTGTAGGTAAAAAAAAAAATGTGTAAGTAAAAACTTCGAACAGATATTTAACAGCTCTTTAAGAACGAATAGTAAAATTGGAGAAAATGAAACTAAATATGTCTAAAAAAAGGAAATATTAAGGTCATAGATGTTACGTTAAATAGGAAGAGTACTGACTTCTTGATATATCAGTCAGCATAGACCAAAGCCACTTTACCACAGATGAAGTTTGTAGACGACTCTGGCATCGATCGTCATAGTACTTACCACACGAACGAGGTGGTCTGTCGACGTCACAATCGTGTCCTTATGGAGCCTCCGACGAACGATACGTCAGAATTATCCTTCTTCATACCACCGAAGTCGGGTCCACGGATTGACCTTGGAAATAAAGAAAATAACTCCCTTGATCCCTAGACACAAGAGGGGACTCTTGGTACAACTTTTCTTTGTCTAAATTTTCATTAATACCAATCTACGGACGGGTTGTCCAAAATATCGTCGTCTCTGACAAGTCTTTTTTATGGACCGAAAACACACGATTTCTTAGGACTCCCGTCAGGACGAGGAACGAGTAGTGTGTGCCTTCGACTTTCCCCGTCTACGTTCTCTCTTTGACCTTTGGCATTTGATTCTACACATAACCACCGAACACTAAAAATAACTAAAACATAAGGATTTAAGACTGGACAATTTCCTGGTAACAAAAAACGGGTCTTTTTCGGAAAAAAAATTATCACTTTAAAGAAACTTGTGTAAAATCAGAAAAAATTACAGTCTAAAGAGAAAACTATAATGACAATATAAAAAACCTGAGACTTACAAGTCAAGATTGTTCACAAATCTCTAGTAAATCAGGTCGAGGGAGCAAACGTTCTGTCCATCAGTTCCGTAATTTTTTACTATCCATACTGATATTGTCACCTCTCTCAGAAATAACAGTTAGTCAAAATCACTAATTTACTAGAAATTAAACAGAAAAGTTTGAATTAAAACGATGTCTTCACGGGGTTTAGTGTACCTTAATTGTAACTGACCATTCGGGTTTCCATTTTTCTTTTATATATTAGTTTTCCTTTTGGGATTTTCTTTTCTTCTAACACTTTTCAATAATGTTTTACGTGAAGGACATTATCCACAAACCCTTAAACTTGCACTGCTACTGCTTATATAATTTAAGGAACTTGAGAAGAACTCAATACAAGAACTTTCTCTGGATGAACCAAGGTTCCTACGACCGTAAGGTAAAGATTGATCAAAAAGACCTGTAGAATCTCTTGTGCTTGAATTAAGAAATGAGAAACTACATGTATGTTGTAATTTTGCTGCAGTGTCGTTTTGGTCTTCGGTCTTACACAAGTCTCGGCCGAGGACGAAACAACAACGAGGACTCAGTATACTCACACTTTTTAGTCTTTTGGTCTGTCAAAGTCGAAGGCATGATCGATTAGTTCCCTAGTCCACAAAAAGACTCTGGAGAAACTTACTTCAGTTATTTTTACTTCCCTTCTCACCCAACAAGCCAAATTTTGTCTTCAGTCAAATATCTCATGTTCTACTGTTACGTCTCTTTTGAAATTATGTCTCTAACAGTTTGGTATCACAAACGTAAGGGTTTAGGTGACTTTGATCTTCTACATAAAAGTTTCGTTAAGTTACGTTACTATAATTGGGAGTTCTTCTAGAAGGACATCGTGATTTATTGTACACACCGTTATGTTCTTCCGATAACCTTACCTACTATTCTACCAGACTATTTTCTGACGAGACACTGAGACCTGAGAGGCTCGGTAGGACACTCATGTCAGGACAGTAAGCACACTTCTGGAGCTGTCGGCGGTAAGAATGTAGTAACACCGAAAACCTTGTTGGGATAAAACGATGTATATTCCGCTTTTTACGGTAGCAATTCCATTTACGAACTTAACGAATACTAACCTATGTTTAATCTTAAGAATAAAATCTAATTTTGCACAAACATGAAGGGATGGATTATTTCTTAGTTATTCATTGTCTTAACTACTGTTACGATTAATATTAGACATAGTGGAATATAAAATTTCATCAAGGAAATTAAGAATCTTTACGAAATAATCCCAATTTCATGAAAGTCTCTCCGACACTCTAAAACTCCAAAGTACACACAAATATTTTTTTCTTTTTTTCCTTCAAAGTACCACCTGATCACCAACCTTAAACCGTGACAAGCACAGTACCTGGGTGAAGTCAGGGACAAGTCCCTTGACTCTAAGACGTTCAACATACCGTACCGGTTTTATGTTTTTCTCTATTAAAATTCACTATAATGTTCACCAACAATGTAAATATAATAACGATTTATAGAAATATTATCATTCCTTTCACTTCACTTTCGTTGAAATGTAAAAATAAAGACAACAGGATGCCGGACTTTTGTACCCACTAAATGGAAAGTTCAAACATTCCGACTAAAGAAAACTTATGAGTTCCATCAGTTCGAACAAAAAAGATCCACCTTATTACTCAATCGGTAACGAAATCGTAGTCTATGACTCATACTCTTTACGTTACTTATGAGTTATTTAATTATTCTCTGAATCACTCTTCAAGACATCTTTCATAATTATTAGAGTTTTATATTACTTTTCATTCCCCAAGTCATTACTTATAATTCATGATAATTACCAAACAAAATCCACGATCTCTTATTAAGGGGACCCGGAGTCTTACCTGGGTCATATCTCTTACTAATATCTTGTCTACGACCGACAAGACAACGTCATAGGCGAGTTCCACCCTGACTCCTTTATTTACTAGTTTTACTTAGGACAGTTTCATAGAACTTCATTCAACGACTAATATCTATGGAACAAACTACTAGAAACCAGAACTTCCTCTTAACTTGGGAACTTTCAATGCCTTTACTCACAAAGAAACTGGATCTCTTCGTCGTTCCTCACGAAATACTTTATAAAGTTATTATGTATTGTTTAATACAAAGAAAGGTACAATCAGATCTCATATAGAAGACTCTGTCCTCGTTTAAGTAGGGTTCTCTAGGGAAATAATACAAGTAACTGAAGGGCACAGCTTCAACTTGATTGGTAGAGTAGGTAAAAATGAATTATATATCATGACACTCCTTATATAGGAACTTATGATTTCGACTTCCGAACCATCGTCCTTCTAAGGAAATACCCTTACCCTTTAAATCTATTCGACTTTAATAAGATTAGACTCATTTATTTTTACCCTATAAGTCAATAAATAACTTGGAAAAATTTAAGTAAAAATAAGAAGTAAAATTGGAAAATAACTATAAGACGATACACGGTATACACCAATTTTCTTTCTGGAGTATTCATACTTTCGAATCAAACAAGAAAAAGTTAATTGACTTAGGCAACTTTCGTTTGAGAAACAAAGGTTCATACTCAATGCTAAAATCGACGAAGTAAAAACAGTTATCTTACGGTTGTCTCCCTTTTTTAGGACTTTATTTCCCTTGGTTTCTACTCTAATAAAGACAGTGACTATAATGACTTTTTCTTCAACATTTATAGCTACTCCTAGAAAGTCTTCATCTTCGTAAATGTGTCCTCCTTTACCTACATATGGGTTGTTTGGTACTTCCAGTCAAATAAATCGATTAGAAAAACAAACTAGAATGACTAAACTATCCCACTTACTAATACTCTATTGAATCAGAATATAGATTTAACCACACAAATATTTTATCGGATTTAGGTTAACAAATTTCTCTTAAATTATAAAAACTTTACAATTCGTATAATTGAGCATTGAACTCAAACCTCAGAAAACGGAACGACACAATTAATAAAACTCAGAGAAGTAAAGACACTTGGTTAGGACACTTGGAAAGGAACCGTCCAAAGAAATTTTGTCGTTGAGAGTCTCGAAATATACCTTAATATGTGTGACTAGATTCGGGAAAGTTCCACATAGACCTGAGTGAGCCACTTCTCCTCAACAGAGATCCACAATTTTTTATAAAAACATTCCTCCTATCCTTTACAAAAACGGTAGTACAAAGGACATTATAAGGACTTGGAAGACTTTTTATTTAACTAATTGAAAGTTTTCCAGACACAAAAGAAGGGAGAACAAAGGGGTATCTCCTACGGTTTCTCAAACGGTTTCTTGGACAACTTTCGGGATTATAACGACAAATGTGCGTCTACGTTTGGAATGGTGTCGTAAATCTTTTCCATTCACACATTTATACCTAACAACAACAACAAAAAAATCAACGAGTCAGCACAGACTGAGAAAACACTGGGATACCTGGCGTCGGGTGGTCCGAGTTGGCAGGTACCTTAAAGGGTCCGTTCTCACGACCTTACCCAACGGTAAGAGAAGAGGTCCCCTAGAAGGGTTGGGTCCCTAACTTGGACACAGAGGACACAACCGTCTGTCTAAGAAATGGTGACTCAGTGACCCTTCAGAAGCATTTATATTTCAATGAATTTAGTATGATACCATTGTGGTATCACAAAAATAAGTCATATAGGTTGGTTCCGATAACAGAGAATTTTCATATGACACTTAGCATTTCATATCGGTACGTCGTAAAAAGAAAGAGTCTTTAAGACAATGATGATTCTAAATTATGAAAGTCCGTCACTTCACAATTAATGTATTTAACGACATCATTTAATTAAACCGGTTCTCACGACGTCACAAGGCATGAGTTTTACATATTCAAACAGTCATCACACGTCAAAAACGCGTATGTACGTGAAAATACATAATAAACAAAAGAGTTTTGTGATATGTGATCTAAAGGTCCATTCTGTGTCTGTAAAGAGTAATAACTTTGTTAAGGAAATTCTCCCCAATCCAAAAATAAAAAAGAGTAAAACATCAACAAAACTGTCACATGTCAACCGGGAATTTGTTGTACTGTAAATCCCCGAAGCTGGGGGGTACGTCAGTCCTTACGTACAGGTCAGCAGGGAATCACAAGTGTCTCCTAACCAAGGACCCGGACCACACCTAAGTCGGTTGGGGGTCTAACACATCATTACATAAATAATCTTTTTTGTTTAGACGTATAGTCACATGGACGAGTCACGTTTGGGTTCAACAAGTTGCAAGACAACATGAATCCATCATTACGCACACATTAAATGTCTATGTAGTATTTATGTGACATTTACTAAAGATCACCGTAGTAAACAGAAACGTCAAATTATACGAGTCACCGAATTCCGCTACCCGAACTCCGTAGTGTCCTACTTCCAGACCAGTCTCGTCCTGGCCCTCCTGTAAAGTCACAAACCAAAGAGTGAACGAAAGTCTGACAAAAACAAGTCCGCTCACCATTACACTTTGGGTTCTATGGTTTCTGTTGTTATGGGCAAAGTGGAGAAACGAAAAAACCCACGATAATTAAAATCGTCGTAAGGTGTCCTCTCCGAGTCACAGGTTCCCTTCTTGGTAACCTCTGCACATACCTCCTCCTTAGTTGACTTGTCTTTCCCATTCCCCCTTTTCAGAACCCCTCGAAAGTCCCGAGTGACGCTAAGTGCACCACTTCTCCCAAGAAAAAGAAGTACTAACTGTCATATACAAAATGTCACTATGACACAAGGATCACTTTACCATTGAAGTCAAATTATCGTTACCATTACTACTAAAAATCATTTACAATATGAAGATTTAAAACTATCTCACTCCATTTCTGCAGATTTTATGGAAAACAAGAGGATAGTGATAGTCAGAATTTTATATCGATCTTTATAAACCTCAAATAAGTGGACGATCAATTCCGGGAAGGAAAGGGATGATCAAAGTGAAAATAACCCATTTTCATTTCTTAGTACAACCAGTATTGTATACACATACTAGAAAGTGATAACACCAAACTAGTAACGTGTGACAGGCGCCCCGAAGTCACCTGTGCATGAGACGAACGGTCGAATAATAACGAAGTTCCTATCACTTCTGTCAAAAGTATACAACGTTAAACCCGTACTCAAGAACAATCCTAAAAATTTCAAAACTTAAAAATCTTAATGAAACTGATTCCTTCCGTTGAGTCAATTTAAGAGAAAGAGAATACATGTTTAAAACAAGTCCGGAAGACACTTATTAATTATTTTCTTATATAAATTACAGGACACAGAAATGTTCATTATATTTATAAAGATAATTATTCTTTGATCAGTAACGTCAAAGTCTACACTATTACTCGAGACATCACAAGACTCGTTTCAAAGACGAAGAAGGGTCCACTTCAAACTCCAGGGTCGATTGAAGTAAAGGTGAGTAAAATCTAATATAATAAAGACAACGGTTTGTAAATTATTACAAGTTCAGTACATAATTTCGGTAGGTCTGTTTAAGAACCGAAAATAAACTTAGAGAATGATAACGATACCTCTGTTTACATTTATCTAACATTAATACTCGATTCGTAATGTCTTCTAATCTCCTACAAATAAATCTGAGAATCTACCAACTCGGAATCTAGTGGACATAGAATCTATTACATTTCTTATAGAAGGATTGACTAAAAATTAGAAATTAATATCATACTAGCTTCGGAGATGTCTAGAACTTGTATAGTAAGGAGTAAGTAAACCACATCTATGTTTAAGTCTTCAAAGATCCATTCGTACAAACGGATGACATGGTAAGACTATATTAATGTTTATCTTTTCTCTTTTTTTACTACGGACAACATGATAAAACTTTGTTAATGATTTGTAGAACTGGTTTTTGATTCTCTCATTTTACTTTAGTTGTAATGCGTAACTTTCTAGTTATATCCATAGGTAAAGAGTGTTGAAATACAAAGAGTGACTTTCTAAAAGGACATTGTCAACACAAAATTTCTGTACGTCCTTGATAAAATCTTGTTCAGAGAAAGTTTTTTCTCTTCAGTACCCATACAATAACTTTCTCCATCAAGAACGAGCACAAGTCGGAAATCGTCTAAAGAGTACTTTATAGTTTACGGAAATTAAGAGAGTATCTTCTCAGTAGGTCAAGACAGAAAACTTAAAGAAAAGGTTACCAACTTTACATATTTACCACAACTTTAGTCTCTTACTATGTCGTATTTAAACGAAATCTTTTTAAGAGGTATTAATTTTAAATAGAGGAACGATGAATAATTTTTCGTTTCCGGTTATTTTCAACACAATTTTGTCCGTTCATTCAACATTACAGACAAGAAGTACCTAGAGGGTTTATCTTAAGACAATAACTCGTGTACGAATTATTTTTCCGAGTTTAATAACGACTTTACCTTACTCACATTTAGGTTTATTTAGATTTGTGTCAAATTAAGCAATAAAAGACAAATCTCTGTCACTAGTCAAGTAAACCTGTACTATAATGGACGAGGGATATAACTAAATGAACATTTTGTAACTTATGGAGAACACAAAATTCCTTAGTAGGAGTTTGTTAGTAAAATAAATTTTGTTTTTGAATGAAACTGAAAAGTAAAAATAAAGATTTATTCGTAAAAAACAATCCTAAATCAATAATAACATTTGAGAGACTAAACAAACCTTTACTTTATAAGTGTTATGATAACAAAGTGTAAATAACTTCTTGTCGTCCTCAAACGAGATGGGTACAATCTTAATTTGTACAAAAATTTTATACAATAAATAAATAAAGACCGAGACGACCAAGAAACAACGACACGTTTGAAGAGAGATCTACGAGTTCACCCCTGATCAGAAATCAACACTGCGAGTCCGAAGAGTAACGTGACTGAAGTGTCCGAGATCCCGTGCACGCGAACCTTCAACACCAAGGGTCCGAGAGCTCGTGTCCGAGTCACCTACACCGTATGCCCGTATCAACGAGGCACCGTACAGTCCCAAACTTGGACACAGAGGACGTAACCGTTCACCTAAGAAATGGTCACTCTGTGGTCCCTTCGGGTCTTAATTTGTATAAAGAATTGGGTATGAAAGTTGTCAAAAGAATTTAGGTGAGGCTAGAAATTTAAATTAGGTCCTTCATATAAGGATTCGGTTTACTGTAGTAGACAGGTCGACTAGTCTTACTAACGTGTCCAGAGTTTGAATCTACGGATGTCCATGGTCCGTTCATTTTATTTACACACTCGACTGGACCCGTAACATTGTGGTATCCCGCCCCCGGTACCGACCGATCTGTAGTGTACAGGGAACCAATACCGTAAACTTACTTGTTGAGACGACTACTGTTGACACAGACCCCCGATTCCTATATGTCACTCTATCCGAAATCCCAAATTTAAAGGACTTTTAAAGGTCTTTCGAAAATTTTATCTTATTTTTTCATCCTAGTTTTATGAGTCGAGTACTTGTGGATTACACCAAAAAGAAAAGAACTAATTACACACGAAAAATAAATATACGAAGGTGTATCATGAGGTCAGAGACGTACATTTCTATTTAGAAGGAGTCGAGGTGGAAACCGTAGTTTACCTCAGTGTCACCGAAGTGTTTGTGGACCTGGTTGTCGAGTCGGTTGGGTCTCTTTACTTGGGTCGCGAGTCAATAGCGTCAGAAGGTTAAGACAATCCGTTTACGAGGTTCTACTTTACAAATTTAATCAAGTCCATTCGTGTAGAGGCAAATTGGGTAATTCAGATGTGTACCGCAAATGCAGTCCAAAATTTGATGCTTGTTTGAAAGTCTCAAGTTCAATTTAGCGTCCCAAAGGGACGAACCCCGTGAAAAGGAAACAATAAGTCTTCAGGATTAAGATCCCGGATCTCAGAGTTGACACAAGGGATGAAGAGGACTACTGAGGAAAAAAGACTCGAAAACCCTTAGGTCTCGACGACTGTTTTCACTCCACCGACTCGTCTGGTCGGTTGGGGACGAGTCTCCATAGACTTAGTCAAATAAAAGACTGTGTCGGACAGTGTAGTATAAACCAAACTTTAACAGTGGACCTAAATTTCACAACACGTGAAACGGAAGGTAGTAGAAAAAGAGTGGACCAATAGGAAAAGAGAGATGGTTGTTAAATTTTAATAAAGGGAAAGGGGAAAGACGACATAGCGAATATGTAATTAAGGGAGTGTAGACAAGAAAAGAAGTACATAAGACGTAGGTGAAAGTATGGAAAAATACACTACGTCACATAGTAAAGACATGGCCGTTAAGCCCCGTGACTAAAAGAGAAACTTAAATACCCGGGACTATTGTTTCTGAAAAAGTCGTACGAGGTGGTAGGGTACCTAGCAGAACTTTGACTAAAATAAGAATGAGAAGACTCAGAGAATAAAGGGAAAAGAGAAATCAACGTAGTGGATAAAATGGTCCAATTTCAAATTAAAAAACAAATATTAAAAGTGTATAATGAATAAAAAATAAATAACCGGTTTGACGTACACCTCAGAGTCTAGGGACTGGTCTCGAACTTGGGTACTGGGGACGTCACCTTCGTGTCTCGGGGTCGGTGACCTGACGGTCCTTCGGGGGACGAATTTCCAAATCTCCGTAAACAGTTTGAACAAAAGACCTAATGGATCTCAGAAACGACCAGTGACGGGACTTATAAATTGTTCAAGAGCTCTATTAAGGCTATGTGTGTTTTCTATTTCTCAGTGACAGAATCTCTCGGTAGAAAGGGGAAAGTGACCCGTGACAGAAGAACTAAGAAAACGGATGCAACATACAGACAAAGAAAAAAAAAAAAAAGAAAAAACCAAAATGGTCAAACAACGATGGTTGGACGGAGGGAGGTAGGAGGAGCACACTCACGAGTCAGTACATTGGGGCACCTGACTTCGGGCGGTCCGAAGAGACAGGCACGTAAAAAGGTCCCTTCTTGTGACCTCACCCAACGGTAAAGGAAGAGGTATAAACGATAAAGACACCGACAATGGTTGGAATCTAAGAATCTTGAAGTGTGAAGATAACAGAATTTCTACGTAAAGACTCTAGAAGAAGAGGTCTATAACAAGATTCTGACAATCAAAAGACAAAATTTTTAGAAGTCACTTAAAGTCCATGTTTAAATATATGAGATACTACAGTTAGTACAATTTTATGTTTCTCATTTTCCTCTGCACGGTTTTTACAATTATGATCAATAGAAACCCTTATCCTAACACATAGTAAAAAATAAAGGAAAAAATACGAAGAAAAAAATTACATTATTCGTACATAAAGAAAATATTAACTTCCCTTGTAGGTACAAAATAATTTAAACAAAAATTAGCTTTCCATTAACGAAATGTTATAACATAACCAAAGACAGTATGTAGTTGTGCTTAGTCGGTACCTTCATAGATACAGAGGAGGCAGAACTTGGAGGGTGGGGTAGGGTGGGGAACTCCAACGATGTCTCGGACCCAAACTCAAGGAATCAGTATGTCGTTTAAGGGTAACCGATAGATCAAATAAATACCATTACATATATAAAGGCACAATGAGAGAGGTAAGAAGGGTAGGAGAAAAAAGAAAGGAGGGGGCTGACGGGGTATAGGTATTCAGACCCCTTGGATTTAAAAATTTTTCCGGACGTCCCAAAGGAAGAACCGAATAAAATATTTCATGTCGATAATAGAAGGGAGAAAAGGGAGGTATGAGAGGGTTCAGATCACCAGGAGTCTCACACCCGAGACTTGGGAATCGTAGTCGTAGTACTCTATAAACTGTGTGTCCAACAGTCCGGGGGTAAGGTCTGGCTAACCTTAGTTTGAGACCCCTACCACGAGTAGTTTCTCACGTTCAGGAGTCCACTGCGACTGCGACGTCGACCCCTTGGTGACACGAGCGGAGAGACGAGTAATCGCCATTTAAAGGACGAGGTAGGTTCGGTGACACACATGATCACTAGGTCTCCGAAAAGACGTGTAACTTCAGTGGAGTAGTAGGATGTTTGATGAGTAGGACCGAGTCTAGGGGGCCTCCGAGACTAAAATAACCGTACCCCATACTGGACCGGTACCCCTAAAAAATTGACGAGGAGTTCACTATGACAACACGTTCCAAACAGTTGGTAACACGTATGGAAAGTGAAACACGTAACGGAAAGTGAGCTTACCGGGAACGTGTCCTTAAGGAGTGAGAAGTGGACAAAGGACTAGAGATGAAAAAAGAAAGTACTTTTGGACAAGTGTGTGGGTAAATCCTTAAGAAGAAATTAATAGGAGTGGATGCTTTATTTATTTCTAAAATTTTTAAAGCCGTTAGATCAATAGGAGTGGACGACGTAGTCGAGTGAGGAAATAAAAAAAATTTAAAAAAAATAAAAAAAAATCGAGTGAGGAAATACTAGGGACCCTATAAACACATTTGACGAAGTGTCTACCGGAGTTCAGCGTAATACTCAAGTATCAGGATCAACTGAGGAGGAACTTCTGTCCTTCGATAAGAAGAAAAGGAAAAAAAAAAATCTAGAGAGGGTCGATACGAAGTATGAGTCGTGAATACCAACACTGTCTATGATTCTACCTTCATACTGACAAAACCTCATGAGTCTATTAACAACGAGAAACCCAGAAAAATAATCTGAAATTCTACAAAGACATTAAAAATAAAATAAGATCGACGTTGTCTAGTTGAAGTACTCGGATTACGTTTATCATCCTAGCAGGAAGTGCTTGGAGGGTCTATAAGTTGAAGATGTTGTCAGAGTCAGACACGTAAACCACCCTTCGGTTCCTAGTTTGGGGTGCTCTCCCTCATTACTACAACCTCTGTGGTCATCTTTAGACTTCCTCTCTAAAAAGTAATTTGGTGTTGGGTACCCTCTCATACGGTCTCTCGGACCGTTCTTCTCGGGTGTGACGGTACTTCTTTAACACGTTAGGTTACTTTTATCATTACCTTTGAATCTCCATTACGAAAAATTTTATGGTGACTTCAAAAGGAGTATCAAAGTCACCAACCAATAAACTCTTTTACTCAATAAATCATCAATAATATAAGATGGGTGAGATTTTGTATAACTTGTTATAAATGTTTATTCCTCAAACATTATATAAAATTTTAATGTAGTATCAAAAAGGAAAGGTCTTACAAGGTGTACCCTCACAAGGAAAAACAGTTAGTCTTCCAGTCGGGGTCTTATCTCCTGATTGAGGTCGTAGAGTGTCGAATGGTTGGCGAAGAAACAGAGGTCAGGGACGACCTTTGTCAGTGGAGGTGGAAAACAGACGTAGAAGACGGTAAGGTTTCTGTGGATCTGAATAGGGGTGACCTTTATGAAGGGCTGGACCACTACCAAAGGGAAACGAAGTCAAAGTCGGGTTCGGACTCAAATTCGGGTAAAGGAAAGTCTGTCTTTCTCAAGGAGTTGAAGGGAAGTCAGGAGACGGTTTCGGATCTCTCCGAACCCCTAATAGACTAAAGAGTGTCGGAGGAAACGGTTTCTGTCGTTACCGGTGACGAAGTCACAGGGTAAACTTAGACTCGGTCATATTATGACTTCGGTATTTTTTTCGTCGACTCGGCTTTTTTACCCGTCTTTGTTATTAATTTCTTTAGGGTTTCGTACACTTGAACCTAGGCACACAACCTGTTCTTTTGAACTGTGGAGTTGTCCTGAGATTTTGTAAATACGTTGGTCTTTTTTACAAACTACAATTTGGTCCTGGGAAACTCTATAGAAGAGTCTTAAGGAGACCTGAAGGAAATAACATGAACGTTGAATTTGGAGGAATGTACAAAAGAAGATGGAGTTCTCGTAGGTAATGTCAAGGTAGGTATGGATAATCTTGATACCGTCTTCTTTCTTTTACGGGTTCTAATAGTGACGAAGTAAGTACAGATCCGGGTCTTTTATACCATTACTAAAAACGTCTCACAACGTCTTCGTGTAAGGATGTAAAAAGTATCGTATTTACATATGAGTTACTTTTCAAATTGTGTAAATAAAAATTTTTTTATTACGAAGACAATGACCTTTATTATATGTCTAAACTAAATTTGATTATGAACTCATAGAATGTCCAAAATCCCGAAGGGTCCACCGTGATCACCATTTCTTGGACGGACGGTCACGTCCTCTGTATTCTGAGTACCCAAACTAGGGACCCACCCCTTCTAGGGGACCTCTTCCTTTACCGTTGGGTGAGACCCTAAGAAAGGACCTCTTAGGGTACCTGTCCTCGGACCATCCGACGTTATGTACTCTAGCGTCTCAACCTGTGCTGACTTCGTTAATTCGTGCGTGTCTCCAAAATCCAGAACATGTAGTCATGGTCGCAAAAGATCTGAGAAAGTATCTATACAGACTCTAGGACGAGTCTCTTTATTCATTTTGTCATACTGGTCATAAGAATAAATATGCACATCCCCTCACACATATACACATACACAAAGACAGATCTCACTCTCTCTTAACAAAAACTCCAAGGATCATTAACATGATACTAAAGGAAGTTTAGATAATGTCCAATTTTAACAATTTATCTGGGTCTAGACATTCATCAAAATGAATAAATTTTTTACAAAGAAAAAAATTTATGAATTTTGTGTTTCTAATTTAGAAATATTTGGGTGGTTTAGGACAAATTTCAACATTGGAAACTAATTACTCTAAGTCTGACAAGTCCAAGATGAAGACAATTCAGTCATATCAACTCATTAAGTAAGAGACCATGGGAAGATTCAAAGATTTTACCATGACCCTTTTCTTCACCAGTAAGGAATCTTTTTTATGAATAGTACGGAGGAAAATAAGACTTGTATAATATTTGTTTTCCTTTCTTAACTTCCTCATTTCTTCATATACAAAAACCTTCCAAAATTTCTGAAAAAAATTTTTAATTTTATCATATTATTTGGGGGTTCAATAGGGTAGTGGGTTGTTGTCAGCAATGGTTGCATAGCGAATAAACAAGGTAGGTATTAGAGGTGGGGACACGTAGGAGGGTCAAGGTTTCTTAAAATTTAGGTTCGATCCGTAATAAATTGAAATAAACATTACCATTCTTCATTCTAAGAATTATACTTTTTCTTTAATTCTTTTACTCTTGAACATCTTTTCAAAGACTTTACGAGTCATATTTCAAAGTCTTTACTAAAGATTTTAGCAAATATGAAATTCTAGACCTATGAGTAACATGAGTAACAATTGACTGTACAAGACAGTGAACGTGTAGAATCAAATTTGTTTGTAAAGAGAGTCAAAAATAATTGTACAACAGATCAACTGTACAAACACTCAAATTTAATGACAGGAAAACAAAGAAAAGATGTCATGGTTTTTGGTGTTGAATAAGGTGAACTTTTGGAGTAACGTAAATTTGTTTCCGTTGTCTTGACCTGTGTATTAAAGAAACTTGTTCCACTAGGACCTGTAGAGGTCGAAGATTTCCAGTTTTATCTTAGTAGACTTAACTCTGTTCCCTTCCTGTCATTTTTTTCCGTTCAAAATTCACTTTAAAATAAACTCGTATACGGACGTTTGTATGACTGTTCGAATAATAATCACTGTTATTATGTCAATTTATCGACCTTTAATAGACCAAGTTGGAGAGTCGGATATGTATTAACGTATAAGTCAAAGGAACAGTTCATAGTACGCAAACTTACGTAGAACACTACTCTTTTTAAGGATATTACACTCTCTGTTTACGATCATAAAAAATGTACGATAATTCCTTAAGAAAGGACCGTAAGTCATCCGACCTCCAAAGAAAATGGAAAAAGAGATTGTCCTACTCGTTAGTAGAAAACGTCGTTTATAAACCATAGTACTTTATAAGATATATGACAAGTTATGTGACTGTATTACAAATAACAATAAGTAGAATGGTATAGAAGGTCTGAGTATGTCTCGTGTCACCACACTTAACAAAGTCCCGTCATTCTTTACACGTACACTTTTCGTTCCGGCACTGAAAAGTACTTCTCGTATATATCACAAAGTAATTATTACCTACGAGCTCTGTACATAAGTACCACCTAAAAATGAATCAGATCTTTTATAAAAATTTTTAAAGTACAAATAGTCCGGGATTTTAGATGATGGTCCCGAGAGACAGGTCTTTACCAAGAAAGGAAGGTATAAAAGATTCATTTGGGAGAAGTTTCATTCAAAAGGGACATCGAAAAACCCGGAAGGAAGGAGGAGGGACCCCAAGGGAGGAACCTCGGACTCAAACGGACTGAAGAAATTTATCCAGTGACCACCATAGATTATCCCAAAGGTCCCGGTCGAAGTTTAGACGGTTTTTCTCTTAAACTTTTAATGGACTTTACACATTGAGATTGGACTCAAAGGGTACTGATTGTCTTTTCAGTCAAGTCATCATCCCTTGATCTTCATTGAAAGAACACAGACTGAAAACGAACATAAATAAGATCGTCTTATAGAACGATTAAATTAATTTACGGTGTCTTTTATCAGATAACTGTATTAAAAGTATTGACAGAAGGATATATCGTACTATGTCTACTTTTTGACTACAAGGATTTTATCATTTTTATACGAAATGTGACACTTAAAATTGTCTGTTTCTGCTGCTCGACTTTCTCTTGACGTCCTTCTTTCTAGTCTCTTTGATTCCTCTTTCGGTTCACACTGGAAGGTCGGCCTCCTGTAGTAGTAATTACCGTTGCTAAGTCTTCATCGACACTTCGGGGTCCATGTCTTTGATCGTACGTAAGAAGGGACCAGACACACATGTGTCTCGAGTCTAACAGACACCAAATAAATCAGTAGACTAACGGTCTTTGAAGACTAACACTGATCCTCCTAGAATTGTCGTATAACTGGTCTCCGCATAATTGAAAATACAATGGGTTTGTACTAGCTGGTCTCTGCAAACTTGTAAATGAATGTATTGTTTAACGACCGGTGTCCGTAATCAAAGACGTTCTTAGGGGACCAGTTATTACACAATTGTAGTAATCCATGTTTTCAGGACTCACGTAGGGAGGTATGTCTTATCTGTATTTCACTAATTATACTTTTCGTTGAACAACCATTTAGTTTTTGACATCAAATCTAGTAGACGAATACACTGAAACTTAAAAAAAGACACTGTCGAATTACGTATAACACCCAAATAGGACACTATCGAAGTGGGTAGAGAAAATCTACGGAGATCTCAAAGGGGTTGTATCCAAAAAATATGTCGGAGATAAAATACAGTCTAGAAACGTTTGTAACGAAGATTTAAACCACTGACAAATGGACATATACGTTGTCCTCTCATTTATTTTGTCTTTATCAAAACAAATGAACTTAGAACCATGAGAGAAAGTCATTCAGGAGTTCTTGCACAGACCGCCGTGAATCATTTCACAGCTCAGGAACTTATCAAAACTATGATAAACTCTTAATTTCGATCAGAAGTCCTCTTTTAACGTATAACATTAAATCATTGACGTAATTTAACCATTACGAGAAAAAACAACGAACTAGACACTTAAAGTACTTGTGGACACCTTAATGAAACTATCTTATTAAACTATCTTATTTATAAAGATCTCAATATTCTAAACTTTGATTGGGGGGGGTTTAGTTGTAAGGAGTATCGATAACTTATAAAAAAAAGTTTTATTATATACAGAAACTCAATCAGTATTTAACTGGTACACCCTAAGTAAATCCTCGTTGTTCTTGTAGGACCGAGGGTCGGAAACCTTCTGAAACTGTAGGGAAAACCATACATATACGTACTAATCACAGTACAGAGGTAAGTCTCAATTTTAGTCGAAAGATTTTTATACGAATACTCTGGTTCCTTAAAAGTACAACAGAAACTGTCCTACCACACATACAGACAGGTACACACACACACAACGACACAATAGGTAATCGCGTCACCAACTGTCTGACTGGGTTTCCGGTCTGGACCTGGTGTGGACAGAACAAAACAAAAATTGAAAATAAAATCTAACCTGATGTCAACTAAATGTTACAACACAATTAAAGTCAACACACACACACACAATCAACGAGTCAGCACAGGTTGAGAAACTCGGGGGTATTTGACATCGAGTGGTCCGAGGAGACAGGTACCTTAAGAGATCCGTTTTTATGACACCCAACGGGTGTGAACAAAAACATTTAGTTCAAATTAACTACGGGTAAATAAATGTATAACAGATACTGTCGAAAGTGTAACGTGGTCCCAAGTAAACAAGGTTTTCCCTGGTATACCAATTGTTTCGGATTTCTAAATAATAGACCGGGAAAGGTCGTTCTCAAATAGTCGGGGATGTCATCTCGTTACGTTAATCAATCTTAGAGTTTGTTCTATAACTATATACTCCGGGTTTTCCTTTGATACCCTCTTTTACGAACCTCAGTTTAATTAGTATCTTTTATGTATATGTAATTTCCTTAAGCAAGTCTCTTCTCCTGAACAAATATGTAACATTTAAGAAAAGGAAGACCTTAACTAGCTGAGTAAAGAACGGAAACTTACATATACAAGGGGGTTCCGAAAGAGGGGTCACAAAAAGTGTGTACATGTGTGTTTACGAGAACATGGCGATCCGAATAAGTGACAGTGTTGAAGTCGAAAATTTAATAAAACCACTGTGAGTCTATGTGTGGATGGGACACAGTAGAAAGAAACGATGAAAGAGGAATTTAAGTCGTACAGGTGTTCTTAATGGACCACTGGAGTACCAATCCTAAGGTTTGAAAGTAACGGTACCGGGTTCAAGTCAGGGACTAACCCTTGACTCTAGGACGTTCGGTGTGTTTTTAGTTTTTTCAGTCTAAAATTTGACCGTAAAAGGACAGTAACTATACTGGTAAGTAAACTAACCAGTTCTAAAAATGGAACTTCAGTGGAGTGTAGACAATGGGATAAGGAAGTGAACTGGGAACTGGACCACGAGGGAGGTAAGGAACCACGGAGCCGGGTCGTAGTCCGGAGACACACGGCTCGACAGTAGAGGAATGGGCGAATCGAAGGTAGAGAGTCGAAGGATTAGGTAGACCACAAGAACGACGGGTAAGAGAATAGAATTTTGGGACAAGAGAAAGTAAGAATTATTGTAAGAAAGAGAAATGTTTCCATTATAATACATAATTGACCTCTTTTAAACCTTTTACGTTTATCAGTCATAAGAAAACCCAAATAAAAGTTTTATAGACATGAGTGTACATAGATATTTATATAGAGATATAGATAGGTATACTTTCTGTCACAATCAGAGAATTCAGCACAGACTGAAAAAACGTTGAGGTACCTGGATCTGGTGGTCCGAGAGGACAGGTTCCCTAAAGGGTTCGTTCTTATGACCTCACCTAACGGTAAAGGAAGAGTTCCCCTAGAAGGACTAGGTCCCTAGCTTAGGTCCAAAGGACGTAACGTCTGTCCAAGAAATAGTGACTCGGTGGTCCCTTCGGGATAGATAGAAATATAGAAATATATTTATTATGGAGGAGACCAACAAATATTGAATGAACAAAAATGTATGATCATAATTCCATAAACCCGCAGGGACCACCGAGTCACCACTTCTTAGGCGGACGGTTACGTCCACTGCGTCTACAGTGGGAACAACAGAGTCCCAAAAAGGACTTGAGACTGATGTACCTTTCTAGCCTGAGGTCAACGAGAGGGAAGGGACCTCCACCCACACCCCGTCCCGACTGTCAACCAAAGAGACCACTCGTCGTGGGAAGGACTTTGACAGATCCCGGGACGTCCCCAATGGAGTAATCGGGTTTCCGTCTATACTAGTTTTCCCCGAGTAGTCCTTATTGTTTTGTACGAGGATGGCGAGTCCTTGAAGGTTCTCGAATTCCGTAAGGCACGGACCTTGTTTCCTGTTTCTGGTCTATATACATAAAAAGTAATATGATGGTACACGGTAGTAACTATGAGAAAGTAAGATGAGTCTGAGGGACCCACTACAGGGTCTTTTTAGGTGGAGATTTGGGTTTGAGGGCATTATCACAAGCCTGAAACTAAGACGAAGGACAACTAGAAAGGGAGGTCCCATCTTTAATGTTCAGACTCAAGTAATAGGAAGGGGGTGGTCGACCAAGAAGGAGGACACTAGACAGAGGTAGACACAGTGACGGCTGATTTGGGGCTTTGTGTGCGACAAAACTTAAGACGAAAGGGGAGGGGTAGAGTAGGTCAGTCATCGGTCAAGAAAGAAAGAAAGAAAGAAAGAAAAAAGGAAAGAAATATTAAGGATTTAAGTAGGGGAGGGACAATAAGGAGTGGTAATAACCTACACATAAACTTGACGACGTCGTCGGAGTGGATTAGACTAACGGAAAGAAGTTAAAATAGGTGAGCTTAAATAAAAAGTGTGTGACCGACCCCACCAAAAAGATCTTGTGATCAGAATGATATACCTCTTCCTTTACCGTCGGGTGAGGTCATAAGAACAAACCTCTTAGGGTCCCTGTCTCCTCAGATCACCCGACGACAGAGACCCCAGTGTGTCTCAGTCTGTGCTGACTTCGCACCGTCGTAGTTGTCAGAGTGGAATAGTAAAGGGACGGATTGTTGAAGATGACCTAGAAGTAGTCGGTCTTATTATCCAAAGATCGGACCCGTATGTCAGCTGTCAAAACTAAAACTAAGGCAACTTGACAGACACTCCCAGTTGAATCTATGGAGAAGTGAGTCTTTCAGGTAAAACTATTGTAGAACTGTGGCGTATGGAGTGGAGGGAACTTCGTCCATGAGACAAAGAACCGAGGACCACTATATAACCGAAGAGTTACGAACATAGGTTACAAAACAACAACATAAATTCTTTTCGAGGTTCTACTACAATTATGAAGGCGACCTGACGTAAAGTACCGGAGACACTTTTTCTTTCGATTTCTTACAGTCCTACGTTCATGTTTATGTCTAGGTCCATTTTAAGATAAAATGAAATTAAAAATTTTAAGTATATAAAAATTGGAAATTATGTCGGATACAAAAAAAGTTTTGTTATTAAATTCCCCTTAAACTTTAATACAATCAAAGAGTAGGGTCCAAGAACAAGGATTGGGACCATATATGAAATGTCTAAAATTTGACTTAAATACTATTGAAATAATTTTATCTATGAACAAATTTTTACGGTACCTGATGTAGTATTTAGTCATCTTTATCATAAAAATCAAACCCAAGAGATACGGTGTTAACTGAAATGATCTTAAAGTACGGATTCCAACTCTCCGGATTTCAACTCAAACTTCTCCTCCTGATCCGACCCAAATCACACCCTTCTTATCTACATTGACACTGGTCTTTATCTCCCTTATGTACAATTTCCTTGAGTACAAACCTTAAAACTTTGAAGAAGTAATTACATTACTTACTTATATAATCCACCGGAGGTCACAAAAAGAGGATGTTTACCACGAGGGCACTTGTTGAAGAACGTTTCTTGGAAAAAAGGGAGAAAGCCAGTAGTGACACTAAATCGATTATTGAGAAAATGGAAATGGTTAGGTCAACTAATTTTATTTTTCGTAGACAATAAAATCAAAAATAAAGAAAGACTTATTCCAACTCGTACATATTCTAACAAAAAGTTATTCCACAAAAAAACTATGTTTACAAGTCACACGTAAACTCTTTGTAAGAACTTACCTAGAAACTCTTTCGGACCTTCGTGAAACGACGAGATAACAGAGGAGTTCAGTCGTCGATAAACGACTTTCAAACAATAGGTAGGTCTACTAGTCCGGGTCTTATATTTATCATTATTTTAATTTTAATTCTTTAATTTAAGAATTCGACCGTCAGATCAAAAGATGGTGAAAAATACGTGTTATATATTTCTTTAGATTCGAACATATAAATTAAAAAAGACACCAACATTTGAGGGAAAAGACAAAAGAGAAAAACAGTGTTTAGAGGAGTAACTATAGTTCTTCGACGAAGAGTTCTTCAACAAAGACTTACAGTATTTTTAGTTGTTCAGTAAAGAAGGTATAGTCCACACTAAAGAAAGAAAGAAAAAAGACTCTTGTCGTACTGATTAATTTCCAATACAGACATACTACCGATTTTGTCCTCAATGGTGGGGGAGTATTTTTTCGTCAATTTGGTTTTTAACTAAATTATCTCTCTTTTACCAAAAGTAAAAAGATCAAAATACAAACAGTACACCAAATTTAAGTTCGGAACCGTGGTTCAAAAACCATGAGCCATGACGTCACTCAATCTAAAACGAACACTTTGAACTTTCATTACAAGATAACTTTAATACCGCGATCCTTTATTCTAATCTCATTGTCCTGTTTTTCGTGTCAATCTGACCGCCGGATAACACTATCCCAAGAAATAACAAAACTTATTCTTCGATTACTGAAGATATTTTAATTCTATATTTTGAAAAATTCACCATACTAAATCGATGCCAGAGATACATATGATTCTTGGTGACTGAATATGTAAACTCAATATGTAAAAATATATATGTATGTATATATATATATGTGAGTATGTACACATATAGAATATGTAAAAATTTCCTCCACTTAATACAGAGTTATTTCGACAAATTGGTTTATTTGTTTGTTCTTCGTCACAACTTTCATTTTTTTAAACGATACTAATTAAAGGATTTTAGACCAAAATAACTTTACAATTTGTTTTTACTGAATCATATAGACTTTACCTTTTCCTTTAATATCGTAAAAGAACCATACTGAATCCATAAAGGAATAAGAATACTTAGTAAGCATACTCTTTTTGACATCAGTCAGACGTAAGTTAATACTTAATCAGATCTAATTTATATTAGAACGGTGATCTTATGTTGTCTTAAAAGAAATAAATATGTTTATTTGAAGATGAATCTAAAAGTTGTTTATGAAAATTACAACAAACAACGATTGAACAAGAATGTTTCAATTACTACATCTTGATAAATGTCCTTAAAAAAAAATGATAGAACTAAAAATCTTGTACTTTGAAACTTACAAGGAGTTGAAAACCGAGGTCTATATACAGATTTAGAGTCTGAAGGGTGACTTTGTAGTCTCTTTGGAGACAGTGGAAGTCGTAGACTATGCCATGATTTAAACTCTCAAAATTATTATGGAAACACGATTTTAAATAGTGCCAGGAGACGTAATAAGTCAACACATCTACTTTATTCCGGTTTTTCAGAGTGGATGCATCTAAACAACCTTTCCAGTTTTAATTCAAATTATAAATTTACAATACGGAGGTCTATAACATTTGATTCTGATATTGTGTATTAAGAACGGTAAAACGGATTCAATCCGAGTACATTCGAGAATGTCGGAACTCTTAATTCGGAAAAAACCCATTCCTATCCCACCTTACCGGTACATTTATTTTCCTTACATTGGGAGAAACTAAAATATACAAAACCGAGTCCAACCTGTGTGAATGTATTTACACTAACTGTAACTTCGACTACTAGATGTCCTTAATGGACAGTTCCTTCTCGGAAGTCTATTATAGTTCGTTGTGTCACTAACAGATCTTCAGGGTAGAAGACGTCTTAATGTAATGTACCGTCGAAGTCAATGATTACGATAAGGGGGCTGAGAACTGTTAGACTTCTCATTTCCATTATTAAAAAGGATGAAAATTTTATTTAAATTTTGTAAAAACTTTTGAAGAAATTATATCGTAACAATAGGGATGAGAACAGAGAATCGAGAGGAGGAGGTTTAGGTGATATCAAGATCTACAAATATAAGTGTAAATCTTTACAAGACGATTAGAAAAGTTATGAAATAAATATTCAAATCTCAGTCAGAAACATACGAAAAGTATAAGAACCATCTTAGACGGATAAGGCGACACCTAAATAAAAAATTTGGACGCTTTCACAGAGGTAGGACGGACCCTCCTTCGTCGACCTCTCGTCCGTCATGTCTTCACTTCCTCGGAGCACAGTAGAGTGGAGACGGTAGTCTGTATGTCGTCCTGTGTCCACTTAAAGGACGGGACCCTGACTTTATATTAATAATGAATGTAAACAAATCAGTAAGCTTAAAAAATCCCACAAAACAACTTGTTATACTAGAAGTGTTTTAGAGATACCTCAGTTCATCCTGTCCGCAGTATTCGGAGTAGACTGGTAGAGAAGTAAGTGACTCGTGGTTCAATCCCCGTTGTACATCCCTAGTTTCTTCTCTCATTGTGGTCCCAGAGACGGACACCCGAGTGTATACCCCCTTTCCTTTCGCCTCTTCATTTCTCCACTGACATCATGTACTGCCGTGCCATGCACGGTAGTACCACTATTCCTACTCTGACAACCCCTTATGTCGTAGATTAGGTAGAGACCCTTCCTGACTCCGATACATCCCCTCTCTGTGGATTTACCTTAGAATTGTCATCCTGACTCGTTCTCTTTCGACGTATCTTATCTTATCTTATCCAGTGTGTCTATCTTATCTAGGACACTACTGAGTTCTACGATTCAGACTCTTTTACTTTCAAGTCACACGAACCACAAAAAGACAAAATTTCTTTATCGTTCTCTTCTCGACCTATCCTTCCGGATCCTTTTTGTTACGGTAACAGAGAGTAAGGTTCCGTAAACTTGAAAATTCCACTTCCGTAATCTCTTTACGACTTCCTAAAGTCCACCTTTTCGTTGGTATAGTCTAAATACAAAATTTTCTAGAGAGACCCCGGAAACATCTTAGACCCAATCTCTCCTCACTTCATAAATCTCTAACCCTAAAGGGACCACCGAGTCTGTCATTTCACAGACGGATGTTACGCCCTCTGGGTCGAAGTTAGGGACCCAACCCTTCTAGAGGACCTCTTCCTTTACCGTGGGGTGAGGTCATGAGAACGGACCTTTTAGGGTACCTACCACTTTGGTCCATCCGATGTCAGGTACCCCAGCGTTTCTCGGTCTGTGCTAAATCGCTGAAGTGAAAGTGAAAGAAAGTATGACAAACCACAGGAACCCAACACTTTCGAAACCGATTCGACACCACCATCCTTACTCCTCTACTAACGGTTCCCCTAGTAGTCATAAACCACAGTGCAACCTTGACTTCCTTCCTCTTCTTGGAACTTACGTAAAGTCCGTCGACCGAACCCTTTGATCCACTTACTATCACGACAAGGGACTCGACCCCTTAGTCCTCCTTTCTCCCATCTTACCGTCTTCGACACTCAAATCAAACTAGACGGAAACCCTGTCGGACTTATTCTACTGTAGTGAAACTGTTTATTCTCTGAAGTGAAACGGTTGTTTCCAGGTCTATCAGTCTCGATACCAAAAAGGTCATCAGTACATACTTACACTCTCGACTTGGTATTGCTTCCGACTCACGACTTCTCACTAGGAAAACTTGACACCACAACCTCTTCTGAGAACTCTCAGGGAACCTGACGTTCTAGTGTGGTCAGTTAGGATTTCCTTTAGTTGGGACTTATAAGTAACCTTCCTGACTACGACTTGGACTTCGAAGTCATGAAACCGGTTGACTACGTTTCTCGGCTGAGGAACCTTTTCTGGAACTACGACCCTTTCTGACTTCCGTCCTCCTCTTCCCTTACTGTCTCCTACTCTACTAATCTATCGTAGTGATTGAGTCACCTGTACTAAACTCGTTTGAAATCCTATATCACCTCTTGTCTCCTCGGACCGCACGACGTCAGGTACCCAAGCGTTTTTCAGTCTGTACTGAATCACTGACTTTTGGTCTCATTCTCGTCTTCTACAAGTCCTGTGTATCTCTAAATCTTGACCTCGAGTGTCTCAACAAACCTACACTCTCCGTCGTCACGCGGGCTCTGGAGTGGGTCTCTCCCACCCACCTCAACTCTTCTCGGTACTAGACTCTGACCACGGGACCTTTATGACTTCCCACTTTCCTCACACCCAACGTCTTTTTTTCAGGTTCTACTACTGATTCTTCCCTCTCACTCTATCCCTCCTCTTCTGGGTCTCCGGTCTTCTTCACAAAGTTTAATCCCTGTTCTTAGTCGACTCAAGTTTTCATGTCTCTCAGTAACTGAAACTATATATAACCAGAACTCTCCGAATTACAAACGGACTCTAGGGTGTATCTCCGTCATTTCCGGATGTAACCTGGATCGAAAATGACATACTACAACCAAAAGTCCATCTCAAAATTTTTCAGTATTTCTGAAATTCCAACGAAAAACTACTTTACATAAAAACATCGTCTTCCATTTTCATTGTAATTGTAAGTCTAAAGTAACATTACCACGAAACCCCATTGTGACAATACATAAGAATAGAGTGTTGTTTCTGATTAGAGTCTACAGTTCTTCGACTCCTATAAAGATTCATATAATTTTGACTAAACCTTCTTCCCTTACAATACAACTGAATTTCACTCCAGAAGCTCTTTAATTTAGTAACCGTAGATGATGTTAAAGAAAGAATTAACATCAGTCAAGACTATAATGGAAATTATTATAAATCTATGAGGCTTCGGTCTAAAAGCGAAGTTCCTTGACTCGAGTTTCAGTCTACGATGTCTTCTGATAGAAGACACCCTCCACGATGTCCTTCAGGGGTGGCGAGTGGCACGCGGTTCGGGACGTCGAGCGGCCGACCTCGTAGAGTGCCGTTTTGAAGTCTTTTAACTACTTGTCGAGAATCGTTATGTCTTGGAGCGACTTTTGTATCTCGTGTTAATGGGGTCTGTGTGTCACGATCTGGCTGTGACATACTTCCATCTGACAGAAATGAACAAATAAACAAACAATCGGATGAATGATCTAAACATCACACTATATTAAAATCTGAGAACAAAAAAGTTTTATTACTCTTTCCCAAAGTTTTCGATTCCAAAGAGTCGGAGGTCGTAATAACTGTAAACCCGGTCCATTAAGAGACAACACCTGTAGATAGGGTACGTAACATCCTAAAATCATCGTAGGGATCAGAACTGGGTGATCGACAGTCATCGTAAGGGAAATCGGAATTATTGGTTTTTACAGAGGTCCGTAACTGTTTACAGGAGACTCCCCGTTTTAGTGAGGGGCACCTCTTGGTGAATTCGTAATTCCAAAATTCTTAACTTGGGAGTTGAAGATGGTCCTTTTATTTATGTACTTAATGTTTTGGTCTTTCACCAAAATCTATTTAGGACGAGAGTTGACTCATAGTAAAAGAAGTCGTTCTAGAAATATTGAGGCGTCTGTAACAACAGGAATGTAAAACTTAAGAGTCAAAGAAAGTTTGTCAAATATCTTGCCCTAATCATCAGGAATCTTCAAAAGACATAGAAATTTTTCGTACGTAGTATTTCTCTAAATACAAATACATATACCATATATTACCATCAATCTGTTTATCTTTTCTTCAGAGATACTGAATAAAATATGTTTATAGGATAGAAAAAAATCCTTTATTTTAAATATATTTTATTTCTAATTGTTTATCATTTTTATAAAACTTACATAATTTCGGAATATAACCCTTTATGTTTAATGTCTTTTACTTTTAAACGTCTTTTTCTTAAGGTAGTCACTGTATGGATTGTTTATAGGGTCCAATGATCTTACAACTATAAAATTTTCTATATAAATAATCCTAATACCGTAAAGAAATTTTGTTTCCAAATCGTTAATAATTTTTCAATTCTAAATTATATACACTTTGATGTCACTTTCATTATATACTTCATCCTAACGATAAAACCAAAAAATTTAAAAATAACGTAACATCAACTAAATGTTACAACATAATCAAAGTCCTAATGATAATTCATTACTGTAATACCACAAAGCAACCAACAAAAGGAAAGACAAAAATTAGGTCCAAATCTAAATGATGTAGGTTTAATTACAACTCACAACTTTAACAGGGATCTTCAGGTATAAGGTTCCTTAGTGAAAGTTTTAAGGGAAGAGAAGATCAAATTCATTTCGGTCCATACAATGAAAGTGGAGTCAGATCAGAACTAGGACCGAACAAGTGTGAGTGGTCTAGACCACTCAGTAAGTAAGGAAATTGTTTGTAATAGTTCGAAAATGGTGCACGACCCGTGACACGATTCAAGACCCTTATCCTTTCATTTATTCTGTACCAGGGATGAGAGTTCCTTGAATCTTAGATTCTATCTACACACGTGGTTTTTATGTACACTTGTCCCACGACAGTCCTGTGTGTCCATGTTCCGAAGAACACTGACACATTTATACGGTCGGGACAACTGGTCCACCCCGCCCCTTTCTCTGCCCTCCCCCTCCACCGAAGAGGTCCTCGTCCCGTATCCAGTGTGAGAACACACAAAATTTCCAAGGGGATTTAAGACTATGACCAGGGGGGAACCGGGGTCGGAAAGGTGTGACCTTCCATTCTTAAACAGAAAATGAACCACGTACCGTCTGTAGACTATTTGCAAATAAACTACCACCAAAAACACGAGAGTAAAAATATAAGTCTGTCTTTATTTTAGTGTAAGTATATTATTATCACCTTATCAATAATTATTAACAGTGGGTTCGAACCCTCCTTTAAAGTCTGTTTCTTAAGACTTTAACCAACTAGTTTGAGTTATTCGTATATCAGAAGGCTCCGCTGATGAAACTTCCTTTATCTTGACTAAATTTACTTTCCAAACCGTATAACCAAATTTTACAAGAGTAGGATAAGATACGTGTGTATTTATGTCTCTAAAAAAATGAACGAGTAAAATCAAATTCTTTACCGGGTATCCGGACCTTCTTCGACTCCCCGTGACACTTGTAGGGTTGGTCGACGGAATTTTCATACCCAAGTTCAGGTACACGACCTAAACTCTCAGAGACGTAGAGAGACCGGGAGTAAGGAGTAGAAATTTTACTTTCTAAAACTAAAGAAGTTTATTTATAGGTTTTAACCCTAAAGACCTAAGAAATACAAAAATAACAGTCAAAAATAAAAAAATTCCTTGAAGGTATGACAAAAGGTATCACCGACGTGGTCAACTGAAGGGTGGTCACCACGAGTTCCCAAGGGAAAAGAGGTGTATGAACAAACAGAAAAACTATTATCGGTTAGACAGGCCGTATACTATCGAGTAGTACCAAAACTAAACGTAAAGGATCTACTAAACACTACAACTGGTAGAAAAGTATACGGGTGACCGATAAACATACAATAGAAACCTTTTTTACAGACAAGTACAGGACACGGGTCAAAATTTAACCAAACAAAAAAACTATAAATCGACATACTCAAGACAATTATAAAATTTATAATGAGGGAGTAGTCTCTCTCATAAACGTTTATAAGAGAGGGTCAGACATCGAACGGAAAGCCAAAACAACAACCAAAGGAACTGACACGTTTTTGAAAGACCAAACAACGTCAGAGACAAATAAAAACGACAACAATGTGAACGGACTCCTCTGTCTAGGTTTTTATGTAACAACTCTGGTCACAGTCTCTTGGATAACGGATTCAAAAGAAGATCCTCAAAATGTCAAAGGCTAGAATGTAAATTCAGAAATAGACTACAAACCTACCACAGTGGTTGAGTTACCTGTACTCAAACTCGCCTAAGACCCTCTACCACTTCTTGTCCCTTCCGACCACACGACGGTGGGTGCGCCAACGTTTCTCAGCCTGTGTTGAATCATTGATCTCTTGTCGTTGTCTATCAAAACTCAAATAAAACACATACCACATTCTTTTACCAGATCAAAGGAAGAAAATTTACCTCGACAAATCAAAAGGGTGTCTCTTCCGTCACCGTTAGGTGAGGTTATGAGAACGTACCTTTTAGGGTACCTGCCTCATCGAACCTTCCAACATCAGGTACCCCAGCGACTCCCAGCCTGTACTGACTCGTTGAAGTGAAAGTAAAAGTGAACGGACGTAACCTCTTCCTTTACCGTTGGTTGAGGTCAACGGACCTCTTAGGGTCCCTGTCCCCTCGGACCACCCGACGGTAGACACCCCAGTGTGTCTCAGCCTGTGCTGCCTTCGCTGAATCGTCATCAAAAGGGTTGTGAAAAACGACTTCTCTGATAGACTTTGTGTTTTGTCTTTGTCCGAGTAACTGTGTCTCTTGTTTGGTCACCAACGGTCTTCTCTCCACCCGCCCTCTGTCCACTTTATCCACTTCCCCTAATTCTCCATGTTTAATGATTAATATTTTCATTCCGTCACCATATTACATATCGTGTCACTCTTATTACTTATTACACCACATCGAAACATACCACTCATCACAGATTTTTATAACTTAATGACATCATACGTAGACTTCGATTATATTGTAACATTCAGTTAATACGAAGTTAATTTTTTAGTCATTTTATTTCCACTTGACACATTTATTTTCCCTTTCAAAACAGAACTACCTTCAATTGGAAGGAGGGGTAAAATTTTAAACACTACGTCAAAAGGACTCGAAGAATTTTCCAATTTAACCAATTCTATGTTTTCTTCATTTTTAAATGAGGAGAAATTTTTTGGAGTGGTAAATTGAGTATAATCTTAGTCAGGAGAAGAAAGTAGAAAGCATAAACGTAAGAAAGTTACGTTTATACTTTTTGGATACATTTTAATAAATACCATAAAACTTTATTAGTTTGATACTTTAAACACTGGTAATAAAACACCACACACAAAAAGATATCCAACTTGGACACCCAGGGTAACTTGACAGAAGACCGGGACTTAGACTTTTTTGTAAGGGAAGTTTTTGGTAATCGTAAAGACTTCTTCCAAACACTCCCTAGACCCCACCCTGACTTCGGAAAGAATCCTTCCTACACACACACGGTCTTTATCAGAATACACTCGACTTCGGTAGTCAGGGGAATAAAAATCTACTCCTAATCAAAACACTATTGTATTAACCGGGGGTGGAGTGCGGTCAAATAAAGGACTCTTCGACTACGACACTGGGGGAGACTGGAAACGTGGTCTTACTCCGTCACACCCGACCTGGAGTCAAGACACTGAGGCGTGGTGACCGACGTATTGGTGACTCTTAGTGTGTCTAGAACACGACTCCACCACCAGACAGGTGCCAGTAGTCTCCTCGGTCTTGGACTTCAAGTCCAAGTCACCGGACCGTTGCCACTTCACTAATTCGAAAACGTAAAGAGTAAAATTCTTACTCTTAAACCCATAAAAAATTTTACAGATGATATGGATACTAACAATTATAGACATAAGAAAAAAAGTAAAACAGATCAGTCGTCAATTTACGTAAAACGGTCTTTTGTCCCAAACCAAATGACTAAGAGAAATAACAAAGAATTACAAGAAAAAGTCTTTAAAGATGAGATCGAAATAATAAAGAAGACGAGAACCTCCGAATGAAACACCCTAAAATGGATCGATGTATGAAACAAAAAAAGATTATTTACGTAAACTCCGACTTGTACAATGAAGTTCCTCGGTCTATTCCCACGACGACAATATAGAAAACCACCATAAGTTAAATATAACTCTAAATAAGAAGTCGAGTATTCTTCTGAAAAAACGAAGGTTTATAATACCCCGAACCCGATATTAAAACATTAAATAAAGGTAAAAGTACCATAACACTAATCTACTCACATACTATTATAGTAAGAAGTCAAGTCGAATCAACGAGTCAGTACAGGCTGAGAAACGTTGGGGTACCTGACGTCGTGTGGTCCGAAGGGACAGGTAGTGGTCGAGGGTCTCGAACGAGTTTGTGCACAGGTAACTCAGTCACCACGGTAGGTTGGTAGAGTAGGAGACCGTAGGGGAAGAGGACGGAAGTTAGAAAGGGTACCAGTCCCAAAAAAAGGTCACTCAGTCAAGAAGCGTAGTCCACCGGTTTCATAACTTCGAAGTCGAAGTCGTAGTCAGGAAGGTTACTTATAGTGAGAATCTATAAACAATTTTAAAGGGAACTCCGAATCCTATATATCAGTCAAAAACATTTATAAGACAAATAAACTTTTCTCACTCGTAAAAGACAAATACATCCTCTACATACACACACCAGTATATGTGTATATAGTATCAGTTTGAAGATTTAATATGACAACTCTTCCCACGTAATTTTTACTGGACTTTACCAAACCTTAACAAATAAAGAGAAACATTAAGACAATTTACAGAGAAATACATGAACAAAAAACAACAACAAGTCAGTGGTCGAGTACAGGCTGAGAAACCTGATGTCGTACGGTCCGTAGGGACAGGAAGAGATAGTGCGTCTCAATCGAGTCTGAGTACAGACAACTCAACTAATACGATTGGTAGAGTAGGAAACAGCAGTGGGAGAAGAGGAGGACGGGAGTTAGAAAGGATCATAGTCCCAGAAAAGATTGCTCAGCAGAGAAGTGTAGTCCACCGGTTTGAGAGTCTCGAAGTGGAAGTCGTAATCAGAAAAGTTACTTATAAGTCCCAACTAAAGTAAATCCTAACTGACCAAACTAGAGGAACGAAAGTTTCCCTGAGGGTTTCTCAGAACAGGTCGTGGTATCAGTTTTCTCAGTTAAGAAACCGTAAGTCGGAAGAATATACCAGGTTGAAAGTGTAGGTATGTGCTGACGACCTTTTCGCTAACGAAACTGATACGTCTTTAAACAGTCGTTTCACTACGACGAAAAATTATACGACAGATCGAAAGAGTATCGAAAAGAAGGTTCCTCGTTAGTAGAAAATTATAGTACCGACGTCAGTGGTAGACGTCATTAAAACCTCGGGGGGTTTTATTTCCGATAGTGACAAAGGTAACAAAGAGGTAGATAAACGGTACTTAACTACCCTGGTCAACGGTACTAGAATCAAAAGACTTACAACTCAAAATTCGGTTGAAAAAGTGAGAGGAGAAAGTGAAAGTAGTTCTCCGAGAAATTCAAGAAGAAACGAAAGACGGTATTCCCACCATAATAGACGTATAGACTCCAATAACTATAAAGAGGGCCGTTATAACTAGGGTCGAACACGAAGTAGGTCGAACCGTAAAGTGTACTACGTAAGACGTATATTCAATTTATTCGTCCCACTGTGATATGTCGGAACTATATGAGGAAAGGGCTAAACCTTGGTCAGACAACAAGGTACATGTCAAGATTCACAACGAAGAACTGGACGTATGTCCAAAGAGTCCTCTGTCTATTCCACCAGACCATAAGGGTAGAGAAATTCTCAAAAGGTGTCAAACAACACTAGGTGTGTCAGTTTCTGAAATCACATTAGTTACTTCGTCTTTATCTATAAAAGGACCTTAAGGGAATGAAAAACATACTAGGTCACTTGTAACCGTTAAGTTGGAGACCAAGGAGACGGAAAAGATTTAGGTCGACTCTTGTAGACCTTCAAGAGTCAAGTACATGACAACTTCGGATCGAACTTCCTAAAACTCTTAACGGAACGATCATACACTCTACTCACGTCGACAAACCATCGACCCTGTAAGAAACCCTAACCCTATTTTAGACTGGAAAAAGTCAGGACACCGGTGACGACCGAAAAGGTTTAAACAACTGTATAACTCCTGTAACGAAATTGTTATAGTCGAAAATCCTAAACTTTATAGAGTCGACCTTAAGGTAGTGGAGGTGATCAAAACAAACATGATTACGAAGGATTCCAAGTAAATTGAAGTGTGAGGTCCTACAGACCGAGATCCACTCACTGGTGTAGTAACACCATTAAGTCCAGTAATTCTGGAAAAAACATGTCAAGAAGACACATAAGACACGTGGAGAAGAATTAGAGACGACGAAGACAATCCAGGAATCTTAAAGACAGGAAATAGTACTGGTAGGAACGTACTTTACAAGGGAACCATAGAGGTCAAAAGAACTTCTCTACATATCAAAAAGGGCAACTCAACAAAAGATAATAAAGAAATGGAACAAGTGAATTTTTTCGAAAGAATAGAAAGGAACGATAAGAAACCTTGAGACGTAAGTTAACCCATATATAATACACCAAGTCCGTTATCCATATAGAATTCATCAAATCCGATACAATATTTTACTTATATCAATTACTACTAATGAAAAAAACTTAAAATAGACAAAATAGTTATTCATATGTCGGAACTCCATGAGGAAAGGGTTAAACCTTGGTCAGACGACAAAGTACAGATCAAGATTGACATCGAAGAACTGGACGTATGTCTAAAGAGTCCTCCGTCCAGTCCACCAGACCATAAGGGTAGAGAAATTCTTAAAAGGTCACACAACACTAGGTGTGTCAGTTTCCGAGACCGTATCAGTTATTTCATGTTCATCTACAAAAAGACCTTGACAGAACGAAAAAGCTACTAGGTCACCTACAACCGTTAAACTAGAGACCAAGGAGACGGAAAAGATTTTGGTCGAACTTGTAGACCTTCAAGTGCCAAGTGCATGAAAACTTCGGACCGAACCTCTTCAAACTCGTAATGAAACGATCGTGCACTCTACTCACGTCAACACACCATCAAACTTGTATGAAACCGTAACCGAAAGAAACCCTAACCTTACTTTTGACTGGAAAAGGTCAGGACACCCGTAACGACTCAAAAGGTTTAAACGACCGTATGACTCACGCCGTGGAAGTGTCGTAGTGGAAAATCCTAAACTTTATCGAGTTGACCTTAAGGTAGTGGAGGTGATCGAAGCAAACATCACTACAAGGATTCCGGGTGAACTGTAACGTAAGGTCCTACAGACCGAGATCTGATCACTAGTGTGGTAGCACCAATAGACCCAGTACTAGAAAAAACATGTCAAGAGACACATAAGAACGGTGGAGAAGAATTATAGAAGACGAAGACAATCCAGGTATGGTAAAGACAAGAAATAGCTCGGGTAGAAATGTACTTTATAAGGGACCCATGGAGAATAAAAGAACTTCTCTAGAAATCAGAAAGGGTAAGATAACAAAAGGAGATAAAGAAACGTAACTAGTGACTCCTTCCGAAAAGAATAGAGAGGAACGATAAGAAACCTTGAGACGTAAGTTTACCTAAATAGAAAGGAAAAGCGGAAACAGAAATCGAAGAGAAGAAAAGAGTCGTTAAACATTCCGAAGGAGTCTGTTGGTAAAACGGAAAAACGTAAAGAAAAAGAACCCCTACCAGAACTAGTGACGAAGGACATGTTACAGTGTTTGGAGGCAGGTATCAAGAAGTCCGTGAGACAGATAGTCTAGATTAGGGAACTTAGATAAACAGTGAAAGTAACATATTAGTATTCCCTAAACTAAATCCAGTATAGACTTACCAGATCACCAAAAGGGATGAAAGAAGGTAAATTCAGACTTAAACCGTTATTCCTCAAGTACTAGACTCGGTGTCAGTCGAGGACCAGAACAAAAACGGCTGATATATCTCGAAGAGGTATAAACTGACGTTTCTTATAATAGCTAGACTAAAATCATAACTGGTAGACCACTACAGGTACACATCTCAGAAGGGAAAACAACAACCTTCTCACACAAACGATACTGGTCACACAAGAGAACCGTTTTGAGACAATCGGAAACTGGACGAAGAAGCAAAACATGAGGTTCCGGTCTAAACGGACTAAGACGTCCATACAAAACTGAAGGATGAAAATGTAAGGTCAAGGGATATTACTTTTCTTGTAGAAAAAACCCATAATCAAGATCTTCCAGAAAATCCAGAAGTATCTTGGTGAGTTGAAGTCGAAGAAGTCGTAATGACCAGTCCCGTATCTGAACCTAACGACACTATAACTTACCAAACGGAACCTTTACTTGTCTCTAGTAAGACAACAAAAACTCTAACGTAGGTTCATAACGTCAAACCTGAGAAAACAACTGATACTACCGATGAGGTAAAGAAGATTCCCTAAGAACGGGTGTCATCATCTATATTACTAGTAGACTCAATTTAAGTGGGTAAGGCTTTTCAACCGAACTTTGAGTTGTAAGTCTTTTGACTCTAGTACCGTAGACCAGGGTAGTGAAGTACCCTTTAACTACTCCTTTGTTACCTTTGTCACTCTTTGAAATATAAACCCCCGAGGCTTTAGTGACGTCTACCACTGACGTCGGTCCTTTAATTTTCTGTGAACGATGAACCTTCTTTTCAATACTGGTCGGATCTGTCGTATAATTTTCCGTCTCTATAATGAAACGGTTGTTTCCAGGCAGATCAGTTTCGAGACCAAAAAGGTCATCAGTACATACCTACACTCGTAACCTGACATTTCTTTCGACTCGTGACTTCTTAACTACGAAAACTTGACACCACAACCTCTTCTGAGAACTCTCAGGGAACCTGACGTTCCTTTAAGTTGGTCAGGTAGGATTTCCTTTAACCAGGACTTATAAGTAACCTTCTTGATTATGACTTCGACTTTGAGGTTATAAAACCGGTGGACTACACTTCTTGACTGAGTAAACTTTTCTGGGACTTCTCCTTGATTTTTCGGAGAACTACTTTCACTTCCTGTTCTCATTTTTTCAACCGAATTTCGAGTTGTAAGTCTTTTGCTTCTAGTACCGTAGACCAGGGTAGTGAAGTACCCTTTAACTACCCTTTGTCACCTTTGTCACTCTCTGAAATAAAACCCCCCAAGGTTTTAGTGACGTCTACCACTGACGTCGGTCCTCTAATTTTCTGTCAACGAGGAACCTTCTTTTCAATACTGGTCGGATCTGTCGTATAAATTTTTGTCTCTGTAATGAAACGGTTGTTTCCAGGCAGATCAGTTTCCGATACCAAAAAGGTCACCAGTACATACCTACACTCTCAACCTGCCACTTCTTTCGACTCGCGGTTTTTTAACTACGAAAACTTGACACCACAACCTCTTCTGAGAACTCTCAGGGAACCTTACGTTCTTGTAGGTTGGTCAGGTAGGGTTTCCTCTAGTCAGGACCCACAAGAAACCTTCTTGACTACAACTTCGACTTTGAGTTTATGAAACCGGTGGAGTACCCTTCTCAACTGAGTAACCTTCTCTGGGATTACCACCCTTCCTAACTCCAGTCTTCCTCTTCCCCTGCTCCTACTCTACCAACCTACCGTAGTGGCTGAGTTACCTGTACTCAAACTCATTCAAGGTCCTCAACCACTACCTGTCCCTTCGGACCGTACGACGTCAGGTACTTCAACGATTCTCAACCTGTACTGACTCACTTTATAGTAATCCGTCACTGACAGAAATAAGGGTTATTACAACAAATCTGAGTTTCAGTTAAAACAAATTAAACAGGTAAAGACAAAAGAAAACGGACCATATAGAAAAAAAACTATAAAAAAATAATTGTTAAAATTACCATTCAAAGTCCGTATAAAGTCATGTTCTGTTTTATCATATTAATTGGAAGTACATGGGTTGTTAGTGGAAAATGTTCATAGTTGAGTACCGGTTAGGACAAAATATATAGGGTGGGTGAGAAAAATAGAAAAGGACTTAATAAACTTTCTTTTAAGGTCTGTTGTGTCAAAATAGGTATTTATAAAATTGTAAGAGATTTTCTGTTCCAGATAAAATTTTTATTATTGTAATAGTGGAGAAAAGAATTTTTTCAGAACTATAACAGTACATAGATTATTCACAAGTTGATAACGGTCAACCGAGTAAAATTTTTTATCAAATAAAGTAGATCAACCAGGTCTATTCCAGGTATGTACCGTAAACCAACTATCGAATATCAAGAGAAAATTAAAGACCCAAGCAGAAAAAAAGAGAGAAAAAGGGGAAGATCAAATAAACAACTTCTTTGAACCACCAAACAGCACTCCATAAAAAGTCCCAGATGTAAAACAATTAACGTAGAGATACCACAGTAAATGTGCAAGGAGATAAGGGAAATAAAGGACAGTAATCTGTAGGGGAATGAAATTTCTACTCACTGACAATCTCTACACAAATCGTTCATAGAGATCTAAAGTAAGAATTTTATTAATACATCAAACACAAAATTAGTATTCTACGTCCGTCGATAAATAACACTAATAACTATGCAAACACGAGTGAAGAGAATAGAATAAAACACGAAGGACAAATGGGAAAACAAATGAAAAACAGGACAAAAAGAAAGGAAGTTACCCTAACTCAAAAGACATAGGTGAGAAAGGGGGAGATACACAAGCCTTTAATATGTAAGATAAAAATAAGGGAATCTCGTATAAGAATTTAAAAGTTGTAAGTCTTAACTCACAACTCTACTTATATAAATGGAGTGTTCGTTGTATTCCAGAATACAATCTCGAAAATCGTGACCATAAGGATCCCGGAGTCACCATTTCTTAGGCGGACGATTATGTCCCCTGTGACCCTACGTCCAAGTTAGGAACCAGTCCTTCTAGGGGACCTCCTCCTTTACCGTTGGGTCCATCATAACGACGGACCTTTTAAAGAACCTGTCTCCTCGGCCGCACGACGTCAGGTACCCAAACGTTTCTAAACGTGCACTGAGACGTGTGTACGCGTGCACGGAGAAGTGTAGAAGAGACTACAAAAAGATTATCAAATCTAGACATGGAACGAAAATTGGACGGGTGAATCAGAGGAAACAGAATAAAAATATACAGACATGATTAAACTTAAATAGTCGTACAAACGGTCAAATAAAGGGGAGTCAACGAAAAAGGTTTCTTTAACATTTGACTTACTACATGTATACATTTTTTATTCATATAATCTGTTTTTGTGATCAAAGTAGTTTATTATGAACAGTAATAAGGGGTTCCACGTCAGACCGTAAAAGAGAAAACACGCCAATAACGGGCCTCAACGAGGAACGTCGGTGAAGCAACTCCTGACAAAGGAAGGAGGAAGGAAATAATCAAGAAAGTTTATCTCAGACAGTCATCGGTTAAGAGGGTCAGAAACTTTTATCAACATTAAAATGACTTTAAACACTCACTACCGAATATCGACTCTAGTCTTAAGATCCAACGACGGATAAAAGGGAGTCAGAAAATTCTATAATAAGGTAAAAGGTAATTGTAAAGATTAACGACTCACATATTATGGGTACACTATAGATTAACGACAATATAATAGAGACTAGTGAAAATATCAGAAGTAGAAATAAAAACCAAATAAAACGTAAAACTTTACCACACAGATCCACATATTAAGAAAAATAAATAAGATATACCCTCACCCTTACCAAACAATTAAACGTCAAAATTGTGACCCTCCAAAATAGACCAAAGAAAACCTCATCACGAAAACGATTTCGTGAACAATCTCCACACGACCTTGAAGAGTCAGATAGGGGACGGAGAATTGGTGGGGAGTCCAAGAGGGAAAAGAGAGAGTTACTACACGAGGTCCTATAAAGGAGTCTTGAGAAAGACAAGTAGATGAGTAAGAGAGATGACGACACAGAAGAAACGACATCCTAAAATTAAAGCTACTGATGTAAGAATTACAGGTCTTCTAAAGAAAGAAAAAGTCTAGACAGACAAGAAACCTACATGAGACGGGAAAAGAAAATGACACCAAAGATATGGCATAAAATAGTCAAACTAGTAAAATCATTATAAAATACGGGAAGGTCTAAGAATAAAGCACGCACGTATAAAAGTTAACAGTCTACATATATGACTGAGAGACCCGACGAATAAGGAAACACACTCAACACTAAAAAATATGACTCGAATAATTCCCCCATCAAGACGATGTAACACATACAAAAAGAAACCGTACTAAAACAATAAAAGAAGAACGACAATGACTTCATCTTTTTTTACCCCTGTTCAAAAATGTTAGTAAAAAAACCAAACCTCAACGACATGGTGTATCTATCATATTTAAGTCTAGGGTGTGGACAGACATCATATCGTTCTGTCCCCACCCACAGAAAAGAGTCTCAATGGAAAATAAAAAAAGGGTAGCTGATGGGTCCCTCTATTTTTTCGAACGATAAAGAGACCCCTTCTTAAAAAGAATAGGGGTGAAATACCTGTCTTGACAGGAAGTCGTAAGAGTTAAGGAGAGTGACACAGACGTCCTTGGTGCAGAGGATAAGGAGGAACCTGATATGGTCGTCGTAACAGGTAAATCACGGGTCTTAAGGAAAAATAAAATACTGTGGTCCTCTGAATAAAATAAATGTTCAAACTAACCAACACATACTAAGAAAAAAATTTAAGTGGTAAAGAAGACACAAAATATGTCCATTACCCGGATAAGCGACGTCGAGGTAGACAACACAAAAGACTTCGATTATTTTAAATCATCATCTATTATTTAAAAGAATGATACTCTGTCAAATTTGAAATTTATGATATAATTTAATAAAATAATACGTCATTCTTTCAATGGTCTTATTACAGAAAAGGTACACTAAAAAAAAGGGTAATTATAATAAAAAAAAATAAAATTATATATGAGACCTAATTACGTGAAGGACTGAATATACTTACTTCTTCTAGCCTCTCTGTTTCTTCTCTAAAGTCATTGTCTTTGAATGGGATCAGTCTTTTGGATACACGAAGGAAGTCGAGTAAGTCGGCAGTCGGAAAGGTCACTGGTCTTACACTGAAGAGAACCATAATTGAAAAAAAGGAAATGAGAATAAAAGGTTCTATGACAATGACTTCTCATGAATGAAATGACCCTTATATCAACACTTCCTAAACACTTCGGTAACGTTATAAGTATTCAAAGTCCCTTTTCTTTCAATTTTTAACACGGTAAATGTGCTTCTTGATGCAATACCACAGTGAAAGTATTCTATGTGATGTTCTACATAGTACAGAGACACATTAAGTCCGAGGGGGCAGGGACCCTAAGAGGTCCGTTCTTGTGACCCACCCAACGGTAAAGGAAGAGGTTACATATTTTCACTTCAACGAGTCAACACAGGCTGAGAATCGCTGGGATACCTGACGTCGGGTGGTCCGAGGAGGTAGGTACCCCAAAAGGTCCGCTCTCATGACCTCACCCCACGGTGACGGAAGAGGTGTCTACACAATATAGAGACACATTAAGTCCGAGGAGACAGGTACCCTAAGAGGTCCGTTCGTATGATCTCAGTAACGGTACGGGAGGAGGTCCCCCAGAAGGACTGGGTCCCTAGTTTGGGTTCAGAGAATGTAGAGGACGTAACCGTCTGCCCAAGAAATGGTGCTCGCGGTGGACCCTTCGGGGCAATTTATGTATCGTTGACTTTGTAATATCATAATGTGACCATATAATATGATATTATGATATGATAAACCAAAAATATTTTTAACTCTTTAATTTTGAGACAGTTAAAATTCTCAAAACTAAACCTTTGTTTTATTACTGACTGAAAAACCCGGAGAAGGTGTACGGTCTGTAGTGACAAAATACACACAACTGGGACCACATTCGGACTGCACACTAGATCGATGGTAATAAGAGGGTAAAATATCAACTCTTATAACTCCGAATCTCTTTAAGTCCCGGTAACAAGGAAGATAAAGAAAATCTCGACTGTCAAGTTTTACGGTAAGGAATCAGGATTCACTATAAAACACAGTATTATTATCGTCCCGTATGATGTATAGTGTCAACCTTGAGATTACCACCGGAACTTTATGGAAAAAACGGGAGTCTATGAATACCAGTTATTCCCACTAAAATAACTTACGAACGTTATACAAAATAATGGTAATAATTCCAATATATTCGGTAATCTTTACGATAAAAATTTACCGTAACGACAATAAATTTATTTTTTATTAATTCGACAAAAATTGGAAACATAAACAAGAGATTTGAGAAAGATCTAAGACAAGTATAAAGTCAGTAGTAGTATATTTCTATTAGTAAAAATAAGTGACTCAATAACACTTCTAATTAATGACATATATTTCGTAAATCGACTCTTAGACAAACTAAGGATATCCAAGAACCAGTGGTCATAGAAAGGAGAAAGGAGAATACCTTCCCTCTTAACTCTTTACTTCAATTTCTCCGGAATCACCTAAGACTAACATAGACTCTTCAAATTTGATGTAAAACATGAACCCTTAGCGCCTGTCTAAAACTCGTCCTCTCCAAACCTTTTTCTGATCCTACATCCAGATCCAGTCAGTCACTTGAAAATTTAATTACACTGGACCCGTCACTACTCCCAGACCCGTCACAATACCCTTTCCTCTTCTTTAATCTGTACGACTTATCCGTCGAATACCGAATTTCGAGTTGTAAGTCTTTTGATTGTAGTACCGTAGACCAGGATAGTGAAGTACTGTTTATCTATCCCTTTGTCATCTTTGTCACCGTCTGAAATAAAAGAGGTTTTAGTGACGTCTACCACTAACGTCGGTACTTTAATTTTCTGGGAATTAGGAACCTTCCTTTCAATACTGGTTGGATCTGTCGTATAATGACTCTGTAATGAAACAGTTGTTTCCAGGTAGATCAGTTCCGATACCAAAAAGGTCACCAGTACACACCTACACTCGCAACCTGACATTTCTTTCGACTCACGGCTTCTTAACTACGAAAACTTGACACCACAACCTCTTCTGAGAACTCTCAGGGAACCTGACGTTCCTTTAGGTTGGTCAGGTAGGATTTCCCCTACTCAGGACTCACAAGTAACCTTCCTGACTACAACTTCGACTTTGAGGTTATGAAAACGGTGGACTACACTTCTCGACTGAGTAACTTTTTCTGGGACTACGACCCTTTCTAACTCCCGTCCTCCTCTTCCCCTACTGTCTCCTACTCTACCAACCTACCGTAGTGACTGAGGTACCTGTACTCAGACCCATTTCAGACCCTCAACCACTACCTGATCCTCGGACCACACGACGCTAAGTACCCCAGCGTTTCTCAGCCTTTACTGACTCGTTGACTTGACTTGACTATGAGTGACTGATTCACCTACCGTACCCACCTCTTACTCTTGTGTTTACCGACCAATCGTAACAGTCTGATTCTCGTTCCTATAGTGGTCCAGAATTACAGTTTGAGAATCTCGTGGAAGTTGGTCTACATCATAAAGTCCACTATAAGTATGGTATAAATCCTGGATCGAAAACTATTCGTTCATCTCGAACGACTCTCCAAATTCGAATTTTTTGCCTTCTCGGAAAAGGGATTAATATATCAATTATGACTACCTTTTACCCTTTTAGAATCCTGGTCGGATTCTTTACAGTAGGTAGTCTCTCGTCCTCCTCGGGTGGGGTGGGTCACTCCCTTCGCCTACTCGTCGGAGACCACTTCCCCGGAAGTTCTTTTTCACTTAGCGACTGTCAAAGTGTCCGATGGTCTTTTAGTTCTTTCTTCTGACTTAAAAAAACTCGTGAAATTCTGGATAACCATAAGGATTATTCACTTCAGTTACTAGTCCGACTCACAGTGACAAACCGTAAAAAAGTTTTTCCTTGACACTGACAGTTCCTTACTTCGACTAGACAACACACACAATCATTCAATATTTCCGGTAGGGTTTCTTTTTTTAGGTTTCTACCAAACTTTTACTTCCTATCTTAGAAGGATGTATTGATGAAAATTGTCAACAATAAACTGATATAGTGAAAAGACGAAAAACTATTTTCCTTAGTGAAATAGTTTTACTAAGTAAAGAATCTCGAAAATATAGACTAGTCAGATATGAATCCCGAAGAGACGACAACGTCACGATCTCTTAGTCGGACGGGTGTACGTGTGAACTAGGGACCCAGTCCTTCTAAGGGTCCTCCTCCTTTACCGTTGGGTGAGGTCGTAAGAACGGACCCTTTAGGGTACCTGTCTCCTCGGACCCGCTCAATGTCAAGAACCCCAGTCTGTACTGAATCGTTGATATACTTGTTCAGATATGAATGTGGTAATAACTTCTTGAGTGTTTACTGGTCTGAGTCTCTGGTTTCCATTACTCTTTAAGAACTACACTCCTAATTTTTTGTTTTTTACACGAATTCTTTCGTTTTAATAAATTATAATTTTTGTACCCCTACAGAGTCAGTTTCTCCGTTCTACCCAAATGTAATCATATTCTTTTATACTTCCTTTACAAAACTCTTCTCTACAGTCCTGTCAAAGAGAGACAATTGGGTCAAGAGAAACTCCCAATTTGTGTCTTTCGACTTTTCCGATACAAAATGAAATTTCTGTACAATAATTATGACCTATTCTAAATTTTTAGTAGGAACTCAGTACAAGAAGGTACATTTCCGAAACCCCTAATTTAATCTACAAAAGATGTTTCATGAGGAAAGTCTAGTAGTTTTCCAAAAAACAAAAGAAAAATCATTTAGTGTGAGGTCATAAGATTTGGTACATACTTCGTTTCATCTAATATGGAGGATTGTACATAACAAGTCTCACGAGACCTATCTGTTCAGTAGAATTTTACACTTGTGATAAGTGGTGGTTTACCTCCAAATTTTTATAAAGTCAAAGACCTGTATATTAAAGATCTAGTCCGATTATTAAATTTTCTCTTTTTTTATTGACTGGACTTTAAAATTAACTATGATTACAAAGAAAAAAAAATTCCACACTTATTGTCACTACTTAATAAACTTTCCATTGATAGAATTAAGTATCAAAATGAACGTCAATCCATATCTAGTATACATGACCTTTAAAACAACGAGTATACATACAGTCGAAATGTGATATATAAAAAACACCTAATTTCCTTACATTAAGGGTAACCCTTACCCTAGAAAATTCTTTGACTACTAACAATACAACATAGAGGAATGACAAAATCTCATCCATCTCAGAAACGAAGTAAAAGAAAATGATGTATACATAATTTAACGTTATCCGTCCTGTCTAATCTTCGACAGAAGATCCGGAATGTAAACGAGGAAACTCTCATATATACTTCAACAGTTAATGACTACTAATCCGAAAAGGTGACTCCTAATTACTCTAATTTCGTTATCTTACTTTAATCAATATACGAATAGTAAAAAACAGAAGTAAATACGAGAACCTCTCACATCAAAATTCACGAGTAAAAACGAATTATATTCATTCAACACCTATGACTAAATATAAAGAGTATAACGTAAACCCTTACTTCACAAAACCATCTAGGTGAGGTCTGCTCACTTGACTGACTATAACGCCTGTAATAGTTACTGGAGTATTGCTTTCTACCTCAAAGGTCACTTCTCGAGCCGGATTGTCTCGTTGTCCGATCCTCGTAGAGGTCCATTAGTAACTTATTAAGTAAAAATTGGACAAATTTTACAAATACAAATTCTCATAAACTTTTTTACTGGTAAAAACTACTAAAAAATCCTTTGTCTAAGTTTCGAATGTATCTAAAAAAAGGAGACAATTATCTAAAACACTAAAACACAGTAAGGAGGGGAAGGAGGTTGTTAGTATCTGACCGAAGACATTGATTATGTCGCGTAGACATAGGACTCAAAAGACTTCCAGAGTAACGAGACTCATGTTGTATTTATATTAGGACAAAGAAGAATTTCATTAATTATTAAATCAAGTATCATGAAATGGGATCTGTACTTGGAAATCTTATGTAAAACTTATCGAAAAGAACCTTATAATACAATTTTTCAAAAAGGAACAACGGAAAGGACCCGGTACTTGACCAAAAACTATCTTATTTCCGACGAAGAAGATGACTACGAAGAAACCCTATGTATGTGGAAAACCGAATAACTAAGTAACCTCCAACCAACCTAATCCCATGAGAGACGGACCGCGTAGGGTCCTCAGGTCTGAGGTCTTCTTTTCGTCCACAGATCATATTTTGGTGTAACAGAGATAGGTATTGGGGAGAAGTACAATCCTACCACAGAAGAAGGGTACGACGCACGAAGCTCAGTCGGGGCTTAACGACAGAGTGTGGTGGACAAAAGAACCTGGTGACAATCATGACAAACACATCTTCGGTCCTACCCTAATCTACATGTTTTCGACATAGCTCGTTTACGGACTCTCCTTCTTTTAGTCTTCACTCCGTAGTCTGGTGTCACGTTCAGACAAGAGAGGGACACCTCCTCTCTTCCGACTCAGTCAATTCGGGTCTCATGTCACACCAAGATCCTTTCGAAGTCGACCCAGTCACCACTCTGTAGTTCGGTCTCAGAAGTCTCCTCAGGACAGAGAATATCCAGTCCCGGTCGGTGTCGTAGGGACGGTACGAGGAGTAATCGAGTCCAACCTAGGACCCTTCATGTCGGACCCGTCCTTGGACTCCGGTCTAGGTCTAGGTCCTCCCGACGTCAAATCTTCAGTAGAGACACCTTATTCAAAACCTTCACTAACTCTACCAGATCCTTATCTAGCTACTTCTTTAGGTTTTGTCTTGGAAATTTTTGTAAGTATAACCACCACTCGTCTCTTCTTCCTACGGGTCATACTCTCCCATACAACACAAAACTCTCACTCTTTTTCTGAGTCCATTCTCTCTCAAATTTCGTCTTTCTTCGGTCAACGTGGTCTACGATATCTCTTCAGGTCATCCTCCTTCTGACTTCTCCGAGAACCACTGGACTCTAATAACAGTCACCCAAAGTCCCCTGTCTAACCTCGTTTAACTGATCTGTAGTATTCGTATACTGACCTCACCCATCGGTAAGGGAAGAGGTCCCGTAGAAGGGTTGGGTCTCTAACTTGGGTCCAGAGGGTGTAACGTCCGTCTAAGAAATGGTAGACTCGGCGGTCCTTTTGGGTTTTCTTATGACCTCACCCTACGGTACGGGAGGAGGTCCCCTAGGAGGGTTGCGTCCCTGGTTCGGGTCCAAAGGACGTAACGTCCGTCTCAGAAGTGACAGACTCCGTGGTCCTGTCGGGTATACATACGTACATAAGGGAGAGACCTCGGAGCGAGGGTGGGGACAGGGGTGGGGACGGGGGCTAAGGTGGGAGACCCAGTAGGGTCCCGTGACGCGACTCGAGGGGCACGACTTGTCGTCACGGTCGGCAGGTCGCATGAGTGCCACACACATACAGTCATGATGAAAGCGTCAAGTAGATAGGAGAGGAAGGGTTGACACACGTGTCCAGGTAAGAGGTGTAGACATGGAGAGACAAGGACTGGACGTTTACACAAGTAGTCGTGGTAAAAAGATCTGAAGTGTATATAAGTAATTATGTGTTTTAAACAAAGAGAAAGACTGAATGAGACATACTGTTCCGAGACCTAAGTAAGTATAGGGATGTTGACTGAGTTAAGGAATATACTGACTCATTATAGGGTGACATACACACGTGGTGTAGAAATAGGTAAGTACATAGTAACCTGTGAGTTCAACGAAGGTACAGGAGCGGTAACATTTATCACGACGCCACTTGTGACCCCATGTACACAATAGAGGTATTGTTTAAATTTTAGTTTACTACGTGACGACCAATTTAAAGAGTCCTAAGTCGTAGGGAGACCATCTGCGGGTGTTTCTTGACTCTTCCTCTCTTCTCTCTAAGTTCAGACCTACTTTTCTTTTGCTTTTCGTTCTTACCGTCTCATGAATTTAGTCGACCGTCTCTTCTCTCCCGTTCTTGTACTAGGAAAGACGGGGTCCTTATTGGGTCATTCAGACGTCATAGTTCCCGTCACCTTAATAGTGTCTTATACACGTTGAAAAAGGACCGTCCATAAGTTCTCCTCCTACTTGTATTAAACCTTAGTAAATAATAATCTATCTTTTCAGTCGTAAAACGAATTCAGTCCCTTTTAATTCTTTAATGGAATTGTTTTATATCCTTCCCTGATGTTTGGTACAAAATAAGTTGACAGAATTTAAAAAAAAGAGGGACTCCGATTAATACCGAGATTGTAACATTGGTGACTTACTTCTCTAGTTCCCTAACCCGCTGGTTGACTTCAGTGAGGGATTTAAAAGTCACTTTCAGTCAACGTCAGCTTGTCGAACTGATACACACACCATTTCCGTAAAATTTTTAGTTAAAAGAGAAACATTCAACAGATGTTTTTTTGGAAAAATTTCATACCAGGTCCGTACATGGTTGTCTTGTCACCGCGAAGACACACACAAAGTCGAAAGGAAATTTGACAGTCGTAAACAAATGGCTCAGGACTGATACCTATATTGGTACCGATCCAGTCTTCACAAAAAGAAGTCTTCTACTTTATTCCGTCATAATGAAACTACTAATATATTGATACTTTCAGTGTAAATGTAATGTAAACCTAATATCAGATAGAAAATGAAACATTAGACTTTATTTATATTATGAAGTAACAAAAGAGGTGGTAATCCCTTTGTGTAAAATATTTTATTCACTTAGAAGGTTCTAACAGTGTAAATTCGTAGTTTACACGTTTTCATCCACTTGACAATGAATTACAGTGAATAAAGGGACACAGACCTCTCTCGTACGACTGTAATCTATTGTAAAACAACTATCGAGACCTCTGTACTATTACTGGAAGTCTCGATGAACTTCTGGTCTTAGAATGTCACGCACACATAAGAAGGTGCGGTACCTCCCACTCAAGGGTATAGTGGGAGGGTAGTCGGTTTGTCTATAGGGGTCTACCAATCTTAATATAGGTTTAAATCTTATTTAATTGAGTCTCCCACAACCCTGACAAAACAAGTATCTGAAATACTGTAGAGGAAGTCATAACGTCCATTTAAAAATCAAAGATAAACCTATTTCCATACGTTGATCACTCCCTAAGTACATTAAACTTTAAATGTAAAAATAGTCTTTAGTTATTTTGTAACGTAAATAATAACTGATGATATATCTTGGAACTCTTTCACTTAAGTGAAGAGACACATGCAAAAATATATGCGTCAGCTGGGACACTTTCCTGAATGGGAGTAATCATTAAGTTGTCATTGAGAAAAAAAAAAAAAAAATGAAATGTTATGACATAACCAAAACGGTATGTAACTGTACTTAGGTGGTGCCCACATGTACGCAAGGGTTTGTACTTGGGGGGAGGGTGGAGGGAGGGGTATTGTAGAGAGACCCAGTAGGGGTACGTGGTCGGGGTTCGTACGACATAGGACGCAGTCTGTATCTGACCGCTAAGTTAAGAATGTACTATCATATGTACAATCTTACGGTAAGAGGGTTTAGTAGGGTGGGAGAGGGAGAGGGAGACTCAGGTTTTCAGGCAATATGTGTAGACACAGAAAAAAGGACAGAACGTATGTCCCAGCAGTAACGGTAGAAGGATTTAAGGTATATATACACAATCATATGACATAACCACAAAAAGAAAGACCGAATGAAGTGAGACATATTAGCCGAGGTCAAAGTAGGTAGAGTAGTCTTGACTAAGTTTACTTAAGAAAAATTACCGACTCATTATGAGGTAACACATATACATGGTGTCGAAAGAATAGGTAAGTAGACGACTACCTGTAGATCCAACAAAGGTACAGGACCGATAATATTTGTCACGACGCTACTTGTAACCCCATGTACACAGAGAAAGTTAAGACCAAAGGAGCCACACATACGGGTCTTCACCCTAACGACCCAGTATTCCATCAAGATAAACGTTAAAAAATTCCTTAGAGGTGTGACAAGAGGTATCACCGACATGATCAAACGTAAGGGTGGTTGTCACATCCTCCCAAGGGAAAAGAGGTGTGGGAGAGGTCGTAAATAACGAACGTCTAAAAACCTAGCGTCGGTAAGACTGACCACACTTCACCATGGAGTAACACCAAAACTAAACGTAAAGAGATTATTACTCACTACAACTCGTAGAAAAGTACACAAACAATCGGTAGGCATACAGAAGAAACCTCTTTACAGATAAATCAAGAAACCGGGTAAAAAACTAACCCAGCAAATAAAAAGACCTTAACTCGACGTATTCAACGAACATATAAAAACTCTAATCAACAAACAGTCAACGAAGTAAACGATAATAAAAGAGGGTAAGTCTTCCGACAGAAAAGTGGAACGAATATAAAAGGAAACAACACGTCTTCGAAAATTAAAATTAATCTAGGGTAAACAAATAAAAACGAAAATAAAGGTCTTAAGACCCTCCACCTAGTATCTCCTAGGACGACACTAAATACAGACTCTCACAAAACGGATACAAGAGGAGATCCTCAAAATATCAAAGACTAGAATGTAAATCTAGAAATTAGGTAAAACTCAAATAAAAACACACGCCACAATCTTTCACTAGATCAAAGTAAGAAAATGTTCACCAACTGGTCAAAAGGGTCGTGGTGAACAATTTCTCTAACAGAAATGAGGTAACATATAAGAACGGAGGAAACAGTTTCTATTCCACAGGTATACACACACCTAAATAGAGACCCGAAAGATAAAACAAGGTAACTAGATATACAGACAGAAACACGGTCATGGTATGACAGAACTACTGACACCGAAACATCATCTCGGACTTCAGTCCGTTCAACTAAGGAGGTCAAGGTAAGAAGAAAGAGTTCTAACGAAACCGATAAACTCCAAAAAACATAAAGGTATGTTTAGAACTTTAATAAACAAGATCAAGACACTTTTTATACCGACCATCGAATTATCCCTAACACAACTTAAACATTTAACGAAACCCATCATATGAGTAAAAGTGATATAACTAAGAAGGCTAGGTACTTGTACCATATAAAGAGGTAGATAATCACAGGAGAAACTAAAGAAAGTCACAAAATATCAAAAGATACATATCCAGAAATCAAAGAAATCCATCTATATAAGGATTCATAAAATAAGAAAAGCAACGTTACCATTTACCTTAACAAAGGAATTAAAGAAAAAGATGAAAGAGTAATAATGTTGTCATTGAGAATTACAAAGTCTTATTCTGTATAAATATCGACTACAACCGGTCAAATGGAACACAGTGTGCGTAAAACTTCTCAAATGTTCAGTGTTATTTGGATGACATCATCCAAAGACCATTTGTAAAATTTTGTAATTTTACTACCACAACTTACAGAGTGAGTAAAGACGAAAATAGTCGGTACGAGAACCACTCTAATTAGTGTTCTGTTTCATGTTTTATGTCCACAGAGGTAGGAATTTACAAGGATAAAAGGTAAAATTCAACGTCGACTATTCCTAGAGAGGAAAACTCTTTTATATACTTAAATCGACGATTTCATCTGAAACATGAGATAAATAATTTAACCTAAAATAAAATTAATGTACTACGAAATTGTAAAAGTACAAAACCCGATCTTATCCTTCGAAGTAGCTTATACTGTTACATAATATGACAAGGATTTATCGTTTTAATATAAAATCGAAGGATAATTTTAAATAATCACCTTAAAAGTACAAAAGACACCTAACATTACCAAATTAGTAAACTTGACTTACCATTACTTGATTACCAACAAAGAACACGTCAATATGTACTGAAGTTCCCTTTAGTCCGACTCTGTTTTCTACTTCGTACTTTTTCTGTCCACTCAAACCATCCATGTGGGACTAGGAAGAGAGAGTGAGTGACTCTGGTATCTATTGCGGAATCCGTAAGATCAAAAGAGTCATCAGGGAAAAACAACTATTTACCTTTTCATACCCTCTATTGACGTCCCTTTTATTAATCTGAGGTGATAGGAAAAATCCTTAAACGAAAGTTTATAACAAATAAGGTAAGTTAAAAATATTGAATAAAGACTTTAGGGAGAGGGAGAGGGTTAGGTTTATACATACATGTAAAAAATTCATGGGGTATCCTTATCATGGAGGATTACCAAAAGTCTTTAGACTGTAAACTTAAACGTAACTTGACGAAACTTCTTTTAGTTATGATCCACCAGAAGTTTGTGACACAAGGGAGATCTTTATACTTCACTTTCCCTGAGAGAATGATTTACCATAAATTAAAAAATAAAATTTCTAACGATGAGAGTCTGGTGATATCAGCAGCTTAGAGTGTTCGTATGTGAGACTACTTACTTGACAATAGACTTAGTCGTGTCGAAGGTCGTCGACGAGTCTTTGATAACGGATTGTTTGGGTCTTCTCGAGTCTAAGGGTCTTCCGTTGCGAGGGGAAGAGGTTCTCCCATTCTACTCCAAACGGTACAGTAAACCGTTCTATTGAGGTCCGCACTATTCACACCTCGTGGTAACACTGAGTCCGAGTCACACAAACGAGACTTTATACCGTTATTTCAATTCCCCCTTTATCACGGCAGTAATCCTCAAAGGTAATCAAATATCTTAGTGGTTCCTTTTCCTGTTTTTACCGTGATTTATAGATTAATTCTGTGAAGACTTACGGATTATGTTAAAAATATAGGTAAGTTAGGACAAAAGAAGGAAAGACATCTAAAACACTGATAAGGAAGACATTAAACGGAGGATCGACGAGAGGGACAAAGAGGTCAACCAAGGTGAGAACATCCTTTTGTCACCAGGAGTAGTCGAATGACGTAGAAGACGACAGGGGAGGCTCAATAACGACTAAGTCAACATCTATAATAGTACAAAGAATTTAATTACTGGAAGTGAGTTAAACCTATACTCAAGTCATCCGTTCCTAATTAATTTGTACCTACGATTTCTTTTCGTGGGTTCTCATTTCAAAGAGTATGCCGTGTGTTTGTGTTTTAAACAATCACTGTGTATTCCTCCTTTACTTAATCGTAAAATTACAACAATTTTTCATGGTGGAAACTGTCTTATTGACTAATCCAAACATTTGTACTAGAGCATTGAATGCTTGGATCTCCTTTACGATGGGTTGCGTTTGGATCTACATTAGTATAATGAACACACATTAAACTCCACATTAGTTTTATCGTCTCTAAGAGAAACTTATAAAGAATCTTATTACGTGCGATAAATTATGTATTTATTGACCGTTTACATATGTCGAAAACTTTACTAATCTCTCTATTATTTTTGGTTAAAGAAACCCCTTTTTTACTCATTTAAAACTCCATATTCAATGATATGTGATTTACTGGTGACTCCACGTCTTATTTGGTTCAGTTTACTTACATAATTAGACTCGACCTTAAACCTAAAAACTTTATATAGTGATTACCTTCTCAGATCTTATATTAATACACTAAAGATGAAGTCTCTCTTAGCTGTACCAGTGTTAAAAGGTTATATGTCTGGACCTTTTCAGTCTGTATGTAGGTGGTTTGGTTCAATATGGGTTTTCCCCTCTGGAAAACCCGTTAGAGTTCCGAGTGGAACCGACGCACCATTCTAACTCTCGAAAGAAAATAGAACACATTAAATCTGGATAAGAAAGAACCAAGGTCTGAACACAAAAGTAATCACTTTCAAAATTTAGAGTCAATTTTCGTCAAGGGTAAAGTTGACTTACGTTCTCTAACTACTTCTAAATCGACATGACCTTAAAACAAGATAGTGAAACTTTACTCTTCTGGGATCCTTAGAAGTATTTGATACCGGAAATTAAGATACACTATACTGAGTAAACCCTTAGTCAAAGAAACTACACAGACCAATTTCTACATCCGTAAAAATGTTAGTTGAAGATTATCTAATGTCCTACCTATATAGTATCTCCTCCTTATCTTCTCCGAATCTACCTTTATTAAACAAAAATGGTAAAAACTTATAATAAAAGGTATAAACTTGTATATTATAGACAATAAATAAATAACTACCCGAAGGGACCATCGAGTCGACCATTTCTTAGACGGACGTTACGTCCTCTGGACCCAAGATAGGGACCCAACCATGCTAGGGGACCTCTTCTCTTTCTGATGGGTGAGGTCACAGGACCGGAGTTGATCGGAAGGAAATTAATTAAAACGGTATAAACCCAAAAACAATGATTTCATTTTGTATAAATAAACAAATTATTACATATTAGTATTAATTGTACATCATATTTATATATGTCGATTCTGACATATTATTATTGAATATTCGGTCCAAGACAAATTAATAATCTTAATGTTGAGACAATCTTTCCATTATGACACAAGGGTAAAATTCGTAGTCTTTCGATTCCGTCTCTTTCAACTTCATTGAGGGGTTCTAGTCTATAGATCCTTCACCGTCTCAGACATACGTTTGGGTCAGTCCCGGTGTAGATTTTGCACTGGAGTCATACGACGGAGTCAACTCTTTTAACCTCAAAGGTATTTAGTGTTAGGAAATCTATTTTGAAATATTAAAACAATTGAGAACTAAAACCAACTGTCTAATGTTATTCTTTTGAAGAAAAATTTTGATTTTAAAGTTTTATCATTGGAAATTTTTGAAAATTTTTTTTTTAAATATGGAATATGTAAATGTTTTTAATTTATAGGTTTTAACCTCTCCTAAAATTTGAACTTAGTAGCAAAGAATTACAGTATACCTTTCAGAACCTAATACTTCTTTATGCAGAAAAAAGAACCTGGACAGGTCACAATCCGAACATAACAATGGAACGTGAATTGACCCGACTCTGGAACCGGGGGAACCCTGGGTAATGGACGGAAGAGAACGACTCGATACGAACTACTCCACAAGGACGACGGCTCCGTGCGTCTTCAAGAGTCATTGGGGGTCGGACACGTCTATTCAGGTCTGGGAGAGGGACGTACCACAGAAGGGGCGGCCAAAGGAATCGGAGGAAGGAGGTATTTTAGGTCTATTGGGTACTGTGAACGTCCGAACAAAAGGTCTGTGTACGACACACGAGGGTAAGGTTGTGACTTTAAGGGGGAATAATGGTATTACTATGGGAAGGTCCCAGAATCTTCTGTAGGGATTAAAGTCAATAAATCGACAAGATTGGACTACATTACTAAAATTGTAGACACAAAAGTGAAAATTTAACCGATTATGAATTGAACGTGTCACCACACTTATCATCTCTGTTTATCATCATCGTAACCACCCCTGAAGGGTTTCCATCGAGTCACCCTTTCTTAGACGGACGGTCACGTCCTCTATACCCAAACTAGGGACCTAACCCTTCTAGGGGACTTCCTTCTTTACCGTTGGGTGAGGGCATAAGAACGACCCTACTAGGGTACCTATCTCCTCCGACCACCCGACATCAGACACACCAGTGTTTCTTAACCTATACTGACTCGCTGACTCGAGTCATCGTGTCATCGTGACCATTGTTTAGTCCAAAAAAATAAACAAGAGACTTAGGAGTTAGGTTACAAAGACGGGGAACACTCCATGATGACGTTGCCCGGAATACAGCATCAATACATATTTCAACCAAAACAGGGTAATATCTGATTTACAAAACTCCCATCGTTCTGAGAGAAGTAGAACACCACCACCACCATAAGTCAACGATTCAGTACAGGATGAGAAACGTTTGGATACCTGACGATGTGCGGTCCGAAGGGACAGGAAGTGATAGAGGACCTTAAACGAGTTTGAGCAGGTAAAACAGCTACTACGGTAGGCTGGTTGAGTAGGAGTCCATGGGGGAAGAGGAGGACGACAACCAGAAAGGGTCGTAGTCCGACAAAAGGTCACTCAGTAGAGAAGTTTAGTCCATCGATGCCATAACCTCGAAATTGGAGTCAGAAAGGTTACTTATAAGTTCCAACTAAAAGAAATCCTAACTATCCAAACTAGAGGAACCACAGGTTGAGAGTTCTCAGAAGAGGTCGTGGTGTCAAGTTTTCGTAGTCAAGAGACCACGAGACAGAAGAAATACTAGAGAGTGTAGGTATGTACTAATGACCTTTTTGGTATCGAAACTGAGATGCCTGGAAACAGCCGTTTCACTACAGAAACGAAAAATTATACGACAGATCCAAACAGTATCAAAAGGAATGTTCCTCGTTCGTAGAAAATAAAAGTGCTGACGTCAGTAGTAGACGTCACTAAACCCTCGGGTTCTTTTATTTTAGACAGTGACCAAGGTGAAAAATAGGTAGATAGGCGTTGCTTCACTACCCTGGCCTACGGTACTAGAAGTAAAAACTTATATCTCAAAATTCGGTTGAAAAAGTGAGACGAGAAAATGGGAGTAGTTCTCTGAGATCAAAGAAAGGGAAAGACGGTGATCACAACACAGTAGACGTATAGACTCCAATGACTATGAAGAGGCCCGTTAGAACTAAGGTCGAAGACGAAGTAGGTCGGGTCGTAAAAAGTACCACATGAGAAGTATCTTCAATTTATTCGTCCCACTGTTATATGTCGGAACTACATAAGGAAAGGGTTAAAACTTGGTTAGGTAAAAAGGTACAGGTCAAGATTGTCAACAAAGAACTCGACGTATGTCCAAAAAGTCCTACGTCCATTCCACCAGACCATAAGGGTAGAGAACTTCTTAAAAGGTGTCAAACGAGACTAGGTGTGTCAGTTTTCGAAATCGTATTAACTTATTAATCTATTTACCCTCTTTTCCGATAGATCAAAAACGGATTTTCATCGATAAATATTCGATTAATAACAAGTTCATATAATTACCCGTCTATAATATCATGAATATGTCATTAGTATCTTGTCATATACTGATCGACAATAGGCTCCTGGACAGTGAATCGAAGGGATCTAGAGATTTCCATTTCACCATCTCCGTCGAACTCCCTGACACTTGTGTTACTGGAAGGACTGACGGAGACGGTGTGGGTCTTGGTCGGCAAGGGGACCGTCGTAAGTCTCCGTTACCCTCTTTGGGCCAGTCACTTTGTCAGTTGAACTGGGGTGACCCCGTTCAAATCAGTAACATGTCTACTCTTCAAACCTAGGTAGTTCTAAATTGTTAAGGGACTTCAAGAAGACATTTTCTTTAAAAGCACTTTTATGCACACTCAAACTGATATATACAACGATAGACAGAAAATATACCCAAAAAAACCGATAAAATAAGTCGGGACACACGTTTGACAATTTCCATTCGTAGAAAAAAAGGGGAACAAAATACCAATTAAGATAGTTTTTGCTATATATCTCTGATATATTCATAGACTCTCCGTAATATCCGTATTTATTATCCAAATCGGAAACTTTAGTAGGTCCAAGTATCGGGTCGAGGGAACGAATGAAACACAGCAATCTATACAAAAATTTTTAGATGGAGTATCTCAACAACTCCTAATATTCATTTTATAAAAGTTATTGTATATGTCATTTACCAACGATGGTTAGTACCTTAAATTCTTGGGAATTGACTAGTAAGAGGACCGTAAAACGGATCCATAAGGTGACCCTTATCCGAATATACGGACCTAAAAGGTCAACGGTCTCTACAACAACTCCGTGTGCACGGTCTACTCTTTCCAGACACCAACAGGATATCTCTATGGTTCGGGTTTCATCTGAAAGGGAAGGAAGTCGATGTGAAACCAAAAGAAAGAACCAAGTTTAGTCGGTAGAAAATGACACGAGTCAACGAAGTCAGTACAGGTTGAGAAAAGTCGGTCCGAGGACATAGGTACTCTAAGTACTCTAAAAAAAGTCCGTTCTTATGACCTCACCCAACGGTACGGGAGGAGGTCCCCTAGAAGGGATAGATCCCTAACTTGGGTACAGAGGACGTAACGTCCACCTGAAATATAACTTTGATCAGTCTAAAGACAGGAGTCACTTAAATGTTGGACTTTCTACTTTTTAGTGTGTACGTATACCTTTCAATTTCCTCAAAAGGATAGAAACATCTTTGACGATGAAAATGGTATGTCTCTTTTCGACCACGTCGGTTTTACCGTCAATCTTTCCAACATGTTAGAGGTCAATAGTAGGCTTTTCCATACCCTATTTCCTGTCTTTCAAGACCCCGAATTATGATTTTCAAAAATTTAGTATTTAGTGAGAATCGTTACAGTTTATGTCTAAAATCATACTTTACCACCTACCACCATTACCCGAATTATTCGTATGACGAGTTGTATTTTTGTTCACCAGTCCTTCCCCGACACTGGTGTATCGGTATCTGGTGTATCTGGGTATTTACACCGGTTTCATCGAGAGGAGACTAGTCGATCTCTCTTCCTTTAATATCGAGTAATAGAGTTAAGGACTGTAGAGGAGGTCGGGTAGGGAGTTGACGACAATGAAAAATGTTAAATTTTGTATCAAAGTGTAAGTAGGAGGAAAATTGAGAGTCCAACAATTACGGTCCAACTATCCCGTTGAGAATAGGGGTAGAATGTCGACTCGTTTGATTCCGTCTCTTAAATTCACCGGAGGAGTGTAGGGGAATCTTGTTATCTTTCTTGTCGATATCTGACTTTCATTCCCCTACTTTTTTCTATAAGGAACATTTACCTTTAGTTTTCTTTCCACCTCATCTTTATGAGTATAGTCTGTTTTATCTGAAATTTCTTATAATGTTCTCTCTTCTTGTGATGCATTATTAGGTTCTATTCTATATTTTTAACGTTTATATACACGTGGGTTGTATCCTCGTGGAGTTATATATTATTCCGTTTATGATTGTCGGTATTTTCCTCTTTAACTGTTATTGCGTTATTATCACCCCCTAAAATTGTGGGGTGAAAGTAGTCACCTATCTAGTAGGTCTGTCTTTTAGTTATTTCTTAGTGTCGAGAATTTACTGTGTAATCTGGTCTACCTGAATTGATTATAAATATCTCGTAGGGTAGGTTTTCGTCGTCTTATGTGGAAGAAGAGTTCACGTGTACCTTATAAGAGGTCCTAACTAGTGTATGACCCGATGTTTCGTTCGGAAGTATTTAAATTCTTTTAACTTTAATATAGTTCGTAGAAAAGACTGGCGTTGTGATACTCTAATCTTTAGTTGATGTTCCAATTTTTTGACCTTTTTTGTGTTTATACACCTTCGATTTGTTATACGATGATTTGTTGGTTACCGAGCGATTTCTTTGGTTTTTTATCTCTTTTTACTGTTACTTTCGTGTCACTAGGTTTTGGATACCCTGTGTCAAGATTCTTTATTCTTTTTGAAGTTTATTGTTAGATTGGAATGTTGATTTCGTTGATGTCTATCTTCTTGTTTGTTTTAGGTTTCAATCATCTTACTTTCTTTAGTATTTCTAATCTCGTCTATATTTACTTTCTCTACTTACTTTGTCAACTTTTTCTAGTTACTTTGATTTTCGACCAAATAGAAACTTTTCTATTTGTTTTCACTATTTGAAAATCGGTCTGAGTAGTTCTTTTTTTCCCTCTCCCGAATTTTGTTTTTTTAAACTTTACTTTTTCCTCAATGTTACCTGTGGTGTCTTTATGTTTCCTAGTATTCTCTGATGATGTTCGTTGGTATACTGTTATTTTACCTGTTGGGTCTTCTTTACCTGTGTAAGAATCTTTCCATGTTAGAGACCTCTGATTTAGTCCTTTATCTTTTATCCTTGTTTGGTCAGTGTTCGTGACTTGACTTTGACTGAATTTTGAAGTTGTTTGAGTTCAGGTCCTGGTCTACCGAAGTGTCCACTTAACATAGTTAATCTCTTCTCAATTGGTTGGACAGGAAGACTTTGATAAGGTTTTCTAACGGTACCTTTCTTATGAGGGTTTGATTAAGACACTCCGGTGGTAGTGGGACTATGGTTTTGGCTGTTTCTACCGTGTGTGTTTTTCTTCTACTTTCCAGTCATAGTGGGTACTTGTATCTACGTTTTTATGAGTTGTTTTATGATCGTTTGGTTTAGGTCGTTATGTAATTTTCCTAGTATGTGGTACTAGTTGACCCTAAATAGGGTCCCTACGTTCCTAAAAAGTACGGATCTCTTCAAGGAAATCGTAAACAACATTTTGACCAAATTACCACGACTTAAGAGAATTGAAGACGAACAGACCTTTCGAAAACTAAAGAGGGTAGTTTAGACTAGCTCTTAGAACGACCCATCTCACAAGAACCAACTTTCAAGAAGGGAAAGTAGTGAACTTTATATAGTACGGTAAGGGAAGACCGAACATTTCCAAGACAACTCTTTAGTCGATTATTAGAACACCCTAAAGGTAACATACAACAGAAAAAAAAGGGAAGAACGAAAATTTAAAAATAGAAACAAAAATTGAAAACAGTCAAACTAATGATGCACAGAGTCACACAAGAAGGAACTCAAATAGGACGGACCCTGACACACAGAGGACATGAACCAACTGATACAGGAAAGAGTACAATCCCCACAAAAGTCGATAATGGAGAAGTTTATAAAAGAGTCCAGGAAAGAGAGAAGAGGAAGACCCTGGGTATATTACGTTTATAGCCACACAAATTACAACAGGATCTCCACAGAATCCGACAGAAGTAAGTAAAAGTAAGAAAAAAGATATAAGACAAAGCGTCGTCACTAAAGGTGTGTAAGACAGAAAGTACAGTGAATGGACAAGAAGACGGAGTCAATAAGACGAGAACTAAGGAAGAACAGATGACAAGTAAAGACAAGTAAGAAGATCCAGAAACCATTTGTAAAGAACGTAGAAGAGGTAAGAAAAAGGTTCTAGGATCTAATAGAAGAGATAGTAATAAGACGTAAGAAAAATACCTTCCAACGGATCGAGGTGAATTAAATTAACAAAAAGACCCCTAAATGGAACAAGGAAGTAGACCCTGTATTAGGACAAAAAAAAAATTAAAACTAAGTCAAGCCAAATCAGCGAGTCAGCATAGACTGAGACGTTGGGGTACTTAGCGTCGTGTGTTCCGGAGGGACAGGTAGTGGTTGAGGACCTCAAGTGAGTCTGAGTGCAGGTAGCTCAGTCACTACGGTAGGTCGGTAGAGTAGGAGACAGCGGGGGAAGAGGAGGACGGGGGTTAGGGAGGGTCGTAGTCTCAGAAAAGGTTACACAGTTGAGAAGCGTACTCCACCGGTTCATGACCTCAAAGTCGAAGTCGTAGTAAGAAAGGTTTCTTTAGGGTCCCGACTAAAGGAAATCCTACCTGACCAACCTAGAGGAACGTCACGTTCCCTGAGAGTTCTCAGAAGAGGTTGTGGTGTCGAGTTTTCATAGTCAAGAAGTCGTGAGTCGACAGAAGTGTCAGGTTGAGAGTGTAGGTATGTACTGGTGTCCTTTTTGGTATCGGAACCGATCTGCCTGGAAACAACCGTTTCATTACAGAGACGAAAACTTATACGATAGATCCAACCAGTATTGAAAGGAAGGTTCCTCATTCACAGAAAATTAAAGTACCGATGTCAGTGGTAGACGTCACTAAAACCTCGGGGGGTTTTATTTCAGACTGTGACAAAGGTGACAAAGGGGTAGATAAAGGGTACTTCACTATCCTGACCTACGGTACTAGAAGCAAAAGACTTACAACTCGAAATTCGATTGAAAAAGTGAGAGGAGAAAGTGAAAGTAGTTCTCCGAAAAATCAAGGAGAAGTGAAAGACGGTATTCCCACCACAGTAGATTATAGACTTCAATAACTATAAAGAAGGTCGTTAGAACTAAGGACGAACACAGAAAAGGTCAGGTCGCAAAGAGTACTACATGAGACGTATCTTCAATTTATTCGTCCTACTGTTATATGTCGGAACTGCATGAGGAAAAGGATAAACCTTGGTCAGACAACAAGGTACAGGTCAAGATTGACAACGAAGGACTGGACGTATATCCAAAGAGTTCTCCGTCCAGTCCACCAGAACCTAAGGGTAGAAAACTTCTTAAAAGGTGTGAACTAACACTAGGTGTGTCAGTTTCCAAAACCGTATCAGTTATTTCGTCTTTATCTACAAAAAGACCTTGAGAGAACGAAAAAGTCACTAGGTGATCTACAACCGTTAAACTAGTCAAACTAGAAGACCGAAGAAACCATCCCGATTACCACTGAAGGTTCTCCTGAATACGGTTCTGTGTATAGGGTCCTGACGACGACGGTTACGGGACCAGGGGTGTTACCCGGCGACGACTGGGTACGGAGACGCCTCTGGGAGTTTGGGAGTATCGGTTCAAACTGTCAGAGGACACCCCAGCGACGAGGAAAGGGGACCCAGGACCACACGTGTTCGAAAACAAACACGGGAGTTCTCACCTGAGGTAAAGGGTGTCAGGACACCCTCAGGAAATTAGTTTAGGGTGACCGGAAGTCTACGGGACCCCTAAGGGTCAGGGAAACGGTCTAGGGGTTCGACCCTTCGGACTACACCCCGGATCTTGGAAGTGTTGTCACACTCTTGAAGAAACCATAATAACAATAGGTCACACACACCCAACGGGTGGGGTGTCCAAACCCTAAAGTAAAGCAGCACTAACAAGGGGAGGATGGTAGAACAACGTCAAAGAGGAAACAGGAACCTATAACCCACAGAAAAAAGCCACCCAAGACCGCAGGAGACCAGCTATCAAAAAGTTGTCAACACTAAAACCACGAGAGAGTCTTCTACTACTCGTGTACAGGAAGACGAGATGGTAGAATTTGGTCAGAGACGTTCCTAAAAAGTCATAGACGTTTAGTCACACTATGTAGTTCAACTTCTTATTTTCGGTATACTAGTAGAATTATCTACATCGGGTTCCAAAACTATTTTAAGTTGAGAATACTATTTGTGAGAGGTTTTCACACGTAACGCCCTTGTACTGTCACAATCAACGAACACAGGTTGAGAAACGTTGGGATACCTGACATCGGACGGTCCGAAGAGGTAGGGACCCTAAGAGGTCCGTTCTTGTGACCTCACCCAACGGTAAAGGAAGAGGTCACGTACTTTCACCTTTCACTTTTAACTTTCACTTCAGCGAGTCAGTACACGCTGAGTAGACAGACTGAGAAGCGTTGGGGTACCTGACGCCGGATGGTCCGAGGAGACAGGTACCCTAAAAGATCCGTTCTCATGATATCACCCAACGGTGACGGAAGAGGCTCTAAGTCACGTTAGGGATAGTTTAATGGTTACCATAAAAAGTATGTTGATCTTGTTTTTTTTCAAAATTAAACATACCTTTGTGTTTTTTGGGACTTATCGGTTTCATTAAGACTCTTTCTTTTTTGTCTGGACCTCCTTAGTCTGAGGAACTGAAGTCTGATATGATGTTTTGATGTCAATAGTTTTGTCATACCATGACCGTGTCTTTGTCTTTGTATCTAGTCACCTTGTCCTATCTGTCAGGTCTCCAGTTCGATACGAGGAGAACAACCAATTAGACACTCTTTCCTCAGTGCTGATATGTTACCTCTTTTATGTCAGAGAAGTTATTTACCACGACCCCTTTAACCTTTCGATCTATATATTTTTACTTTAATCTTGTAAGAAATTGTGGTATGTATTTCATTTGCGTTTACCTAATTTCTGGATTTACATTCTGGCCTATGATATTCTGAGGATCCACTTTTGAATCTTGTGAAAAACGTTAGTGTCGTTAGAACAAAAGATAGGTAAAGGATCTCAGTACCTTCATTTTTATTTATTTACCCTGGATCAATTTGAGTTTTCGAAAATGTGTCATTTCCTTCGGTATTTGTTTTACTTTTCTGTTGGGCACCTTGTCCTCTTTTATGAACGTTCTTTATCCTAGCTGTCCCTCAATTAGAGGTTTATATGTTTATATAAACTTTATATGTCAAGTGTATCGAGTTAAAGTTTATTTGTTGGGTTAGCTTTTTACCCGTCTTCTGGATTTGTCTGTAAAGAGGTTTCTTCTGTATGTCTACCGATCGTCTGTGCACTTTTATACGAACCTGAATGGACCATCAGGTCACTACCCGTGAGAGGTGAAATTTACGTCCCCCTCACCAAGCTATGGAACAATCCCTTGATACTAGGGTATACGACGTATCGCGGTGTGTGTGTGCTTTTCTGTGGTTTTCTTTTGAAATTTTTTGCGACCCTCTCCAACACTCCCTTTCCCTTAGGAAGATGTGACAACCAACCTCACATTTAATCATGTCGGTGACACCTCTTGTCATACCTTCAAGGAATGTTTAGATTTTTATCTCGATGGTATACTAACTCACTAGGGTGAGGACCCGTACATAGACCTCTTTTGGTACCAAGTTTTCCTATGTAAGTGGGGTCACAAGTGACGTCACGACAAATGTTGTCGGACCTATACCTTCGTTGGATTTACATGTAGTGTCTCCTTTCCTATTACTTCCACTCCATGTATATATGTTACTTTATAATGAATGGTAGTTTTTCTTACTTTGTAGTAAACGTTGTTGTACCTGTCTGCTTCAATATGACTCGTTTCATACAATCTCTTTCTGTTTATGGCATACTACCGTGAATTTGCACTTTAGATTTCATTTAATGTGTTTATTTGTATAAATGTTTTGTCTGTCTTATACTTGAATACCAGGGGACCCCCTCGTTTACCACCCTTCCTTATCTAAACCTCAGACCCTATCTGTACACGTGTGAACGATATATAAATTTTATCTATTGGTTGTTCCAGGATGACATATCGTGTTCTTTAAGACGAGTTCCAATAATTCGATTTACTTTTTTCTTGAACTTTTTCTCGTCTATGTACATATATATGTTGATTTAGTGAAACGATATGTGGACTTTTGATTGTGTTATGACAATTAGTTTGCAACAATTAACGATTAGTTTATAACAATTAGTTGGACCTCTTCCTTTACCGTTGGGTAAGGTCATGAGAACCGACCTTTTAGGGCACCTGTCTCCTCGGACCATGAGGTACCCCACCGTTTCTCAACCTATGTTGACTCGTTAAAGTGAAAAGAAAGGATTGGTTGGTATGAGGTTACATTTTATTTTTCAATTTCTCAACCGGTCTTAAGTCAAAAGGAAGAGAGTTTGGTTGTCTTGTCCTTAACGATCTTGGGATCTCGGTCGGTCTGGAACAGTAAGGTGATAATCTACTCTAACCGACGGAATCTAAACTGTCATTTTCAGTGTTATTCCGCGTTTGAATCGTTACTTAGTCAGGATTTCATACGAAACAAGAAAAGGGACCTTTCCGGGGTTACGAGGGACAGCCGTCACATATTTTTCAGTGTCTTCGAGACCCGAACGAGGAGTTTGGTTCCTCCACACATATCTCATACTCTCTCTTCTCTGACACCACTCGGGCACCAACCATGGAAGTCTGTAGGCACGCTAAGAGGTGCTCTCAGTGTCAAGGGACGATGTCCATACGCCATAAGGTCCACAGTCAAACGGATCCCTAATAAACATAAGAATTCCCACAAAAGAAACGTATAAATGAATAAAAAACACATACACGCCCTCCATCTGTATGAAGTCCCAACAAACCAGTCAAACTTCATCACTAAGTTTCGTAGATGTGAAACCCGACTTATGAGATCGTAAACAGAAAGTCTTAAAAGGAACTGACGTATAAAAGAAAAATTGTTGTTGTTGTTTTTTGTGTTGGGTTTGTTTTGTGTTGTTTTTACATTCTGTCTTATAACATGACATTCACGCTGTCAGGCAAGACGGATGAGAAGTCCGGACCATGGTCGTAGAGCACAGTTTTCTACCAGTAAGTAGGGTAGCGGTCAGGTCTACACGACCCGTTGCCGTCGGGACCAAGGGAAGTATAAAGGTAGTGAGAAACCACCTACTCGTCGAGATCCCAGAAACCTTTTGAATCGAGTACACGGTAAATAAAAAAAAAGGAGTCCTGGTGTTAAATGACAGAAAGAGTTAAACTATCCTGAGGAGTGGTTGACTTCTTTTCAGTCTCCGAGGAAACCCCCATCCACCGTACCTCTCGAACAGACTCTCGTGTCCGTCGTAGGAGTCGTTCGAACTGACCCTACGACACCTTCTGTACCACCGGCCGCACCTCCTGTCCTCGGAGAGACAGGTGACCCGGGACCTGGACATTCTGGACTCGCAGTGAGACGAAGGTGTACTTCCGGGCGTCGAGTCGCTATTGCAAGTCGTTCTACAGAACCCAAATTCCCTCTCTTCGCTACCTCCTCCGTCACACTTAAGTGGTGAACATTCGTGGAACAATGAACCTAATCTGTAAAATTCTCCCTTTTATTTGTAAAGGGTTAATAAAACGGAAGTTCCCTTTTCCCAATTGATATCAGCAGCATACTATACAAAAACGTAAACTGAATAATAGAAATCCATATTAAAAAATTTACTACTTTATTTGTCATGGAAAGTTCGGTTTGTATAGTATAAATTCGATGAAAGTTATTTTTAGATAGAGCGTAGAAGGAAATAGAGGACTCAAAACTCTTTGTTGGAATACACCCATTTAGACTATCTTTTTTTTTAAGAAAGTAACTCCACTTCAAGTGAGAGAGTGGGTTCTGTGAGATATTACTTGAGGTAAATTTTGTATAGGATTTTAACATATCCCGAACCGGATCCTCATTTTTCCTTGATTGGTGGAAGGTGGTTAAGACTTGAAGATTTATTTGGTGCAAAGTACAACAGGTCTAGAAGACAGGAGACAGGAGTTGATTTTTTCTGAACCTCCTTCTTTTCCTCTACCTACTAAACCCACCCCTTCTTTCACTGACACTGAGAACTGAGACCTTCCGAGTACAATTGAAGCACTTTTGGCACCCCGTCTCTGGACCCATTAATACTACGACGTGGGTTTGTCGTAGTATTAGAACCTTTATTAAAAAATACTCTTTTTTTGATTTTTGGAAGTGTATAAACAGGTAAAAATCACGACATAGTTTCTTATAATAGACTTTTTCTTACAATTTATAAGGAGGAAAAGGTTGATGGATGAACATACTCCGGTCTGAAAGAAGTATGCGAAGTAGATTTTTCTGTAGTTGCGTCTTCGACGAAACTCTTAAGTCGTCAGTAGACAATTCGGTCTTTACTTCTATAAACATTTTGAAAGTTTGTAGCGGTACGTAGTGTACAATTGTAACTTACCCCCCCCCAAGTAACATTAAATTTGTAAAAAGAGTCAAAAGTAAAGACTGTATTTATAACTGTCTATGTGGATGTAATTTCGAGAAACCCGAGGAGTCATTAGTACTCATATTCCTCTTATTTTTCAAATTCTTGACGACGAAATCTCCATTGTTACACTCGACTCGGGTGGTCTCAAAACGACAAGTCATTGAACCAGCACAGGCTGAGAAACACGGGACACCTGACGTCGTGCGGTCCGAAGGGACAAGTAGAGACTCAAACGAGTTTGAGTGCAAGTAACTCAACCACTACGTTGGAGGTAGACTAACAGACAGTAGGGGAAGAGGACGGAATTTAGAAAGGGTCGTAGTTCCAGAAAATTCTGATATGTCTCAGTTATAACTGTAAAGTGAGAGTGATGAAGGACTATTTGACCACAATATGGACAAGTGAGGACAACACTAAATTTGTAAGCCAACCGGAAACTCCCACAACGGAGGCCACAAAAAGGTAAAGGAGGAAGTCTAGGTATAAATACACATCGCAAAGAGAAGGTTGACTTCCAGTAATCACAAAGAATAACACGTCTAGGAGACCGTCAAGAGAACCCAAAGTGACCGACTTGATACTAGGAAGTGACAGTAAGAACTTCCCATAAAAACGTCGTCAATAAGATCCTGTTCCAGAAATGAAGATTCTACCCGGAAGGACAACATATTTGACCTACGGCCCTTACAATTATCCGACAGTCGTTCTAGAGAGGTAAAGCATCGACTCGACCCGGAGGTTGTAGGGGGTCTCTGACAACAGAGAGTTGCAAAGTCATATCATTGTCGAAAGACCATTTCGGGAAACATGAGAACGTGTCTTGACCTATACTCGTCGAGTTGAGAGCAGGTTCCTGTGTGTCCCTCGGGGGTGTGCTCCGGAATGTCTCAGACCAGTTACGAATCGTAGGATGTGAAGCTGGAGACGGAGGAGTCGAATCACCCTGACGACACCAGAGGAACCTGTATTGAACAATACGACCTCAGCACTGCTATGTGGATTGTTCGGTTCGTGACCACTCTGAATGGAACGCTCGGAGAGAAGGGAGCCCCTAGTGGCAGAGAACGACGTACGACAGGTCACAGATTTTCGTCGACGGAGTGTATATGAAACAGGTCAAAATACCAATTTCGTCGTTCCGATCAGGACATAGCTAATGGGACAGTATCGATCTTCACCTGCAGAAGAGACCAGAGCCTCTTGAAACGTATGTCGTTTGGACTTTCTCCTGACTTCCCCCCATCTTGTACAGTCGTCTCCTGGCTACCGGGATCCGTCAGAGGTCGTAGATCGAACTTATACAAGAAAACCAGAAGTCTTTTGACGTCACATTAAGTACACGGACTGTGTCTCTTTTGTAGGAAGGTTCCTTCCCAGATCTGACACATGGAAGGCTTGTATCCAATTTTCTTTCAAAGGTGTAGATCTAAAATCGTGAACGGTATGAACCCCAATGGAGTCAATAGTTTTCCTAAGGATTGAAGAGTTTTGTTATAGTAAAACGAGTGTAAAAATAATCTTTTATACAATATGTCGTAAATTATCGTACGTAGTGATTTGGTTTCGGTGTAGACTCACAGGATGAGATAAGACCGACTCAAACCTTAGATTTGTTTCCTTCGAGTTTGTGTTCTGAAGACGGTTCTTTAATATAGGTACCTGGACCCACTTATAGTGACTGAAGTCGGAATGGAAGGATGACGTCGAGGACAACAAAGATCGGGATTACATACGAGTGTATAAACTACCGAAGTACTTTTCGGTAATATCGAATTTGGAAAAAAGTAAAGGGTCGTTGAGTTCATTATACAAACACAGAACAAATCGAAAAGATATTCTTCGGTTAGGAACCTCGAACGACTTCTTTATCCTCTCTGTCCTTACCATATCTTCAGTGTGACCATCGGGAGGTCTTGAGGTGATAGGAAATCCGTAACGAGTATATGACTGGGAAGTACACACAAGTCGTAGATCTGATACTGAAACACAGTAATTCCTCTTGGATTGTCTTTGATTACGAAAGTAAAAGTATTTCTAACTTAGACCCCTTGTACACTCTTCTTTTCTTGGGAACAATCCATCCCAACCACATATACTTGATACCTTACTCCAAACACTGTAACATTTCCTCTGTCTCTAGTTCTGGTAGGGGTACGTTTTCTTTACGTTTTTTCGTTTTACCGACAGACGCCTCCGGAATGTTTATCGACACTTTTCTTCTCTTCGTTTTTCGTTTCCTCTTTTCCTTTCTATATTCGTAGACTTACGTCTCAAGGTTTCTTATCGTTCTTCTCTATTCTTTCGGAAGAAGTCACTAGTTACGTTTCTTTATCTCCTTTTCTTGTCTTACCCTTTCTGATCTCTAGAGAAGTTCTTTTAATCTCTATGGTTCCCTTGTAAAGTACGTTTCTACCCGAGCTATTTCCTGTCTTTACCAGACCTGGATTGTCTTCGTCTTCTATAATTCTCCATCGTTCTTATGTGTCTTCTTGACATGTTTTCTCTAGAAGTGCTGGGTCTATTAGTGCTACCACACTAGTGAGTAGATCTCGGTCTGTAGGACCTTACACTTCAGTTCACCCGGAATCTTTGTAGTGATACTTGTTTCGGTCACCTCCACTACCTTAAGGTCACCTCGATAAAGTTTAGGACTTTCTACTACGACACTTTCACGATGTGAGTTATACGGTCGTTTAAACCTTTTGAGTCGTCACCGGTGTCCTGACCTTTTCCAGACAAAAGTAAGGTTAGGGTTTCTTTCCGTTACGGTTTCTTACGAGTTTGATGGTTTGTTAACGTGAGTAGAGTGTGCGATCATTTCATTACGAGTTTTAAGAGGTTCGGTCCGAAGTTGTTATACACTTGGCACTTGAAGGACTACAAGTTCGACCAAAATCTTTTCCGTCTCCTTGGTCGCTAGTTTAACGGTCGTAGGTGACCTAGTACCCTTTTCGTTCTCTCAAGGTCTTTTTGTAGATAAAAACGAAATAACTGATAAGGTTTCGGAAACTGACACACCTAGTGTTAGTTGACACCTTTTAAGACTCTCTCTACGCTTATGGTCTGGTGGACTGGACGGAGAACTCTTTGGATATACGTCCAGTCCTTCGTTGTCAATCTTGACCTGTACCTTGTTGTCTGACCAAGGTTTATCCTTTTCCTCAAGCAGTTCCGACATATAACAGTGGGACGAATAAATTGAAGATACGTCTCATGTAGTACTCTTTACGACCTGACCTTCTTTGTGTTCGACCTTAGTTCTAACGACCCTCTTTATAGTTAGTGGAGTCTATACGTCTACTGTGGTGGGAATACCGTCTTTCACTTCTCCGTGATTTTTCGGAGAACTACTTTCACTTTCTCCTCTCGATTTTTCAAGCGAATTTCGAGTTGTAAGTCTTTTGATTCTAGTACCGTAGGCCAGGGTAGTGAAGTACCCTTTGTCTACCCCATTGTCACCTTTGTCACAGTCTGAAACAAAAAACCCCGAGGTTTTAGTGACGTCTACCGCTAACGTTGGTACTTTAATTTTCTGAGGAACTTTCTCTTCAATACTGGTTGGATCTATCATATAAGTTTTCGTCTCTGTAATGAAACGGTTGTTTCCAGGCAGATCAGTTCCGATACCAAAAAGGACACCAGTACATACCTACACTCTCAACCTGACACTTCTTCCGACTCATGGTTTCTTAACTACGAAAACTCGACACCACAACCTCTTCTGAGAACTCTCAGGGAACCTGACGTTCCTCTAGGTTGGTCAGGTAAGACTTCCTCTAGTCGGGACCCTAAAGAAACCTTCCTTACTACGACTTCAACTTTGAGGTCATGAACCGGTGGAGTACGCTTCTCAACTGTGTAACCTTTTCTGAGACTACGACCCTCCCTAACCCCCGTCCTCCTCTTCCCCTGCTGTTTCCTACTCTACCGACCTACCGTAGTGACTGAGCTGACTGTACTCAGACTCACTTGAGGCCCTCCACCACTACCTGTCCCTCCGGACCACACGATGTTAAGTACCCTAGCGTTTCTCAGCCTGTGCTGACACGCTGACTTGACTATGTACATAAATGGTTCACATACACACCGAAGTAACAGAAACAGGGATGAGAACTGAGAACTACTCACTACCCATCACCAAAGAGTAAGTCCGTCCTTCGATTCATCTAAGACACAAACGGAACGTCTTATGAGGTGGTCGTCTACCTATATACAGATCTAAACCCCGTTTACCGTCGTTCGAACTAACACTAACGTCCAGGTACGATGTCATAGAGATGGGACCGAGATGACTGTTATTTCGACAATTAAAATAGAGGTAGACAGACTGAAGTCAAACATTAAGAATAGTCTTAAGGTTCCTCACTCCCTTACACTAAAAAGTTTGAGGAATTTAGACTTGTATCCTACGTAACCGACACCGAACTCGAGTCCCGTGGTTTACCGTTGACTCTTCAGATGAAAAATTAGACTATCTAAATATACTCTACAACGTAAGTGTCTTATTCTTGTTCAATGACATACTTTCTCCGTTGGTCTCTTGTTCTTTGAGACTTTCAATTTTATGTCGACTTTAATTTTTCAAATATCCTCTTAATCTTCTATTTCAACTTTTTAAGAGTTTATATCGTAGTTTTCTGGGTTCTTTTCTTGTTTTTTGTATTGATTCCTCTACTCGGGTCCTTCTTATTGTAGATTGTTTAATGTCTCTTTCTTTGATTTCCCTTTCTTTAATAGTTTCTTTTAAGAGGTATCGATCTTGTGTCTAGTTTTCAGATATTGTATGGGACTTTTCACTTAAAAATCTCTAGGTGGTTCTTTGTAGTGAATGAGGTCATGAAACCGGTGGAGTACGCTTTTCAACTGAGTGACCTTTTCTGAGACTACGACCCTCCCTAACCCCCGTCCTTCTTTTCCCCTGCTGTCTCCTACTCTACCGACCTACCGTAGTGGCTGAGCTACCTGCACTCAAACTCACTTGAGGCCCTCAACCACTACCTGTCCCTCCGGACCGTACGACGATAAGTACCCCAGTTTTCTCAGCCTGTGCTGACTCGCTGACTTGACTTGACTTGACTTCCTTGCAGTGTCACTTTAAAGTGTTATACTCTTTATGTCTTTTATAGGGTTCAAAGATCTTTCCCTTTCGTTTCTAGTATATGTTTCCTTGTTATTTAGACATACCATCGTCGGGAGAATTGTGGTTGTACAATCTAATACCACTTTTATAAAAATTTCCCTTTTTAAAGTTAAATCTTAAAATCTCGGTCAATAGTTGGTACTCCACTCTTATTTGTAAAAGTTAGTAAGTTACTAAGTTTTTAAAACAAGGATACACAGACAAAAATCCTTTGATGACGTCCTATTTGAGTTCGTTTGTTGTAAAAATTCGTTTTTCCTCTTTTCAAGTCCAAGGTCAGTGTCCAGGACCTAGGTTGGTCTTGTCCCCATCCTTTTCAGATGGGGATCCATCTTGTGAAACCGTCGTCAGGACTTTTTAGTCAGGTCTATCCACGTTTCCATTCTTATCGAGGTCCTTCCGTAAAGAACTACCTCTATACACGCTCCCCGTCGCCCCTCTTCTGGGTTTCCTTACTAGACTTGCTGGTAAGATACACCTTTAATACATTCAATTTGTCATTTCGTTGGAGTGATTTCCCTTTTGTTCCTTTATTTCCTTTACGTAAGTATCATTTGATTTGTAATCAAGACTAACTTATTGTAAATGTATCAAAATATAATGTCTTTACGAGTAATTTATATCAATATAGGTATAACCCTCCTCCCCCTTATTCGGACTCTCGGTTCAGAGATAGTATTTTTCAGTTATCTAGTATTATTATAGATTCCTCCTCTGACTTAATTATTTAATGTTATCATATAAGAACTTTATGCGTAAGTCGATAAGTCTCTAGTCTCACCAACGGACTTAATTGTTCCCTAAGAAAGAAATTTAAATTAGTCTTTTTTTGGGATTTATTATCTTTGAAATAATATAATTTTCGGACGGAGTAATTGTAAAAATAGAATCTTAACTAAAATTTCTAAGTCACCTGTCAAAATTCGGTTCTTCTTTACGTTCTGATAAGAGAGAAGAAACCGAGGAAAGGTGTGAAGTCTAGTGCCATTAAGGAGTACCCGAAGGAGGGCTACTTCGTCCCATTCAGTACAACAGAAAATACACCAAGAGATGGAAGTGAGTGATTTAGAATGATTCCTTTAAGTGTGGACAAGAGAGGAGTAATGTTAAAATTCGTGACCGGTGATAAAATCGGTTGGTTTCGATATACTAATTAAATTTGTAGGATTAGTCAAGACGTTTATATAATCCGGTCAAGAGAGGAAGGTGATAACCTCTTCCCTTACCGTTTAATGAAGTCGTAAGAATGGAACTCTCGGGGTACTTGTCGTACTTTTCCGTTTTCCTATACTGTCACTTTCTACTTGGAGATCCAGTGTTTTTTCAACCTATGCTGACTTGCCGACTTGCTGAGGGCGATGGTGGCGGGGTCGACCTCAACAGTAGTAGAAGGCGTCTCGTAAGACCGAGGGGAGAATGGTGACAGTCACGAGTATGTCATAACATTTCATTTTATTTCATTTTTATTATTAAATTTTTTCATTTTTTATTTTTGTAATTTTTTTTCTTTTCCGTTCAGACTGAAGTGTTTACGATTAGGGACGAGGTGAAGGGTGGATGGAATTACCGAGGGGCAACGAGTGTCCTGTAGGATTTGTACCGGATGTCTCCCTGCTAAACAGGGTAAATAAAGTAGTTGTAGTAGTAGGATGAGTAAAAAAGAGACAGTAAGTGTTCTTGACGCTTCGAAAACTTTGGTTATACGAAAGAAGTCCGGGAAACGTATACGACACATCATTTAAACCCTAAGAAGAACGTAGGGGAAGTAGAAAAAAAAAAAAAGGAAAGGAGTCTGAAATCTCAAGTTGGTAGTACAGGGATTCCCTACTTGACGACTTTTGTTTTTTTTTAAAAGGAAAATAGTTGCCAAGTTGGTTGTAATAAACCATAGACATTATGGTCAACGTATAATCCGAAATAGATTCCTAATCAAAGTCAACCTCTTCCTTCGGAAAGACCAGAGGGGGTCCGGAGGTCTAATAAAGTCACGATGTATGAGAGTATTAAACAATAAAAAGGAAAATTCGTGAGTAAAGTTGACATTAAATTACTGACATGTTAACACACGAAACACCAAGTAAAGGATAAAGAGGGTGATCTTGTGTTCGAACAACGGTTACCCAGGTCATGGCAACTAACGAGCGCCGTCCCGTGAGTCGTTTATGAACAGTTTACTGATTTAATCGTTTTTGATTACTTAGTCACAATTATGGTTCAATAGAGACTCTGTTTGTCATACTGTCCTTTCTCAATCTTAGGTCACAAAATTCAAGTCCGTTCCTCACATCTTACATCGGACGCTAAGGACGTAGAGAGGTTATGGGTCGACGGGGAGAAGTGACCTGAGTAAGTAAGGATGTAAGTGTGAGACGTGGACCAAAGGTCTCGATGAGACATAGGAGAGACCGAGGTAGTGAAAGTGAGACGGTGCGAGGAAAATGAACGAGGAGGTGAAGTACCTCTGGAGACTTGAAACTAGGTAAAAGAGAGTTGGATGGAGAAACTGATATGGCGGTTGTTTGTGTGAGGACCGAGTGACTAATTAGTGAAGGCGACATGTCGACTCGTTACGACCTCTTTTTGTTACGTTAAACCGTATAAGTGTTAGGAGGTGTACCATCGGTCACTCACTAGAAAAATTTGATGATGGGACTCCTATAAATAAGATTCGGGAAGGTTTGAAAATTTGACCACGAGAAGGGTTAGAGCAAACAAAAAGTTGAGTTGGTGTTAGACCGAAACGAGAGTAGGAGAGACTTAGTTGAGAGGGATCTCGAAAGATAAATGTAGGACTTACCACCCTAGTTCACAAAGAGTCAGACAAAATGGCACCGTGAAGTTCACAACGAGAGGTGGAAGGACTTTGAGAATTAAGGAATCAAGACCTAACGAAGGTCTGAGGAGACCAGTAAAGAAGACAGAGGTAAAGTTGACGTAAAAAAACAAACAAACAAACGACGTAGAATACACAACCAGTAGAGGTTCCAAGAAGAAACCGACACGTGACGAATGACGTTGAGTGTACCGACTCAGGGTTTGTATCGGGGACGGGTTTGAAAGGGGGTCTTCACAGGACGAACACATATAAGGGTGGAAGACCTGTAGTGGACTTGTAGACTATCCGTGAGTGAATGTTGTATAAATTTTAGTTGGATCAGTAGATTTCATCTTTGGGACTGTCGATAAGGTCTACCGACAGAAATGGCGTAGTCAGTCGACAACTCAAAACGACAAAAACAAGGACTTATGTAGACGTAAGAAGTCAGAAGAAATAGGGATGATGGTAGTAACAGGATCAAGTCCGAGAGTGGCAGTGACTCTCCTATAACGTACGCACAGGAGAAGAACTGTGGGAGTTTAAATAGGAGATCATCGTCGGTCTCACTCGAAAATCATCAGGGATCGAACTCCAGGAAGGTGACGGATGTGTAAATTTAAGAGTTTTAACATATGAATAGAGATAAAGATATTGAAGTAGAAAACTATAAAATGATAGTTGTGGCACTACGAGTGTGAAATCCAAAGGTGGATTGGACCGATTCACTAAAATAAATACTTTGAAGTTTGTATATACCGAAGTCTGACAAAAGACTGAAGAGTGGTTAGGTTCAAAATCAGAAGACGTAGTGTGATCCATTACGTTTTTTATTATTTTTTGTCTTGTCTTTTATAGTGTAGAATGATATAGGTAAATAGATCGTCCTACCATCCGTAGAGGTTTCAATAATTCAGTAGTTCTTCGGATGGAAGTCTAGAATGACCCACTGTCTTCTTACCGGAATGTCTACTTCAGAAAGAGTCATAGACTAGATCCTTTATTCTCGGGGTTCACAACGAGTGCCAACCGAGATTCATCCATACATCGAATATCTATTGTGTAGCGGAGAAAACTCAAAGTTAAAGTGGAAGAATTTTTCTTAAACTTTATCTTTTTAGAAGATTAAATATTAGGCACTTAAAAGTTCAGTCCCGTAAACATGTATCTGGATCCACCCTACTGGTACTTAGGAATCTTTAACGTACGTGTTTAAGCCTATAATTAAACAAGTCAAAAGATTCCTCTCTCAAGTACCAAAAGTAGTACAAGAAGAGTTTCTTCAAATACTTAATGTTTCATCAATTCTTGTAAATTTCCTAAGGAGTCTAGGAAGTATGACATATTGACAAAATTTTTGATACTTTACACGTATAAGTGACAAGTAAAATCGAAAATGTCGTTTAACTCTGATATTAATGAAAAGAAAAAGAAACAAGGCGTTAGATTACTCTTCGGATTTAATATTAAGATCCACTCAATACCAGTTCGTTTCGAATGTGACTGTGTATAATCATCTTTTTCCGATTACAGTCTCTACTTCTAGAATCTTGATAAACTGTTTAATTGTGTTTTTATTGAAAAGTAAAGATTCCAAGACGTATGGACTCTAATTTATTACTGACTTTTTTCAGTGTTTGTGTCTGTTTTAAGGTAAGTCGTTTTTGACATTACAGAAAATTAATATATCATTTTTAGAAGAAGTAAAAAAAAAAAGTGTTTTGTTTGTTTGTTGTCACACCAGTGAATGGATCTCGGTCTGTAGGACCTTACCCTTCAGTTCACCCGGAATCCTTCATAATGATGTTTGTTTCGATCACCTCCACTGTTAAAGTCGACTCGATAAAGTTTAGGATTTTCTACTATGACAATTTCACGAGTTATATAGTTATTTAAACCTTTTGAGTCGTCACCGGTGTCCTGACCTTTTCCAGGTAAAAGTAAGGTTAGGGTTTCTTTCCGTTACGGTTTCTTACGAGTTTGATGACGTGTAAACGTGAGTAAAGTGTCGGTCGTACCATTACGAGTTTTATGAAGTTCGATCCGAAGTTGTCTTGCACTTGACTCTTGAAGGTCTACAAGTTCGATCTAAATCTTTTCCGTCTCCTTGGTCTCTAGTTTACCCGTTGTAGGTAACCTAGCATCTTTCTTAAGGTCTTCTTGTGGATGAAGACGAAGTGACTGAGACGATTTCGGAAATTGACACATCTAATTTTATTTGACACCTTTTAAGAAGTTCTCGTCCCTTATGGTCTGGTGGAATGGACGGACAATTCTTTGGAGATACGTCCAGTTCTTCGTTGTCAAACTTGGCCTGTACTCGTCTGACCAAGGTTCAACCCTTTCCTCATGCAGTTCCGACATATAACAGTGGGACGAATAAATTGAATGTACATCTCATGTAGTACGTTTTACGGCCCAACCTACTTAGTGTTAACGACCCTCTTTATATTTATTGGAGTCTATACATCTACCGTAGTAGGATTGTGGTTTTTTCTCTCTCCTTGATTTTCTCGGAGAACTGTTTCCACGTTCTCATCATTTTCCGACCGAATCTTGAGTTGTAAGTTTTTGTTCCTAGTACTGTGGGTCAGCGTAGTGAAGTACCGTTGTCTACCCCTTTTTTGCCTTTGTCACTGTCTGAAATAAAAGAACCCGAGGTTTTAGTGATTCCTGTCACTGACGTCGGTGCTTTAAGTGTGTGAAATGAGGTCATAAGACCGGATCTCTTAAGGTGCCTGACATATCAAGTACCCCAGTGTCTCAGCCTGTGTTGACTCGCTGTAAGTGTTAAGTGCCGAGGAACTTTCTGTTCGATGCTGTTTGGATCTGTCGTATAATTTTTCGTCTCTATAGTAAAAACACCTGTTTACAGGTAGATCAGTTTCGATACCAAAAAGATCACCAGTACATGCCTACACACTCAACCTATATTTCTTCCGACTCACGACTTCTTAGCTACGAAAATTTGACACCACGACTTCTGAGACTCTCAGGGAACCTGTCGTCCCTCTATTTCGGTCAGTTAGGATTTCCTTTAGTTGGGACTTATAAGTAAACTTCCTGACTATGACTTCGAGGTTATGAAACCGGTGGACTACGTTTTTCGATTGAGTAACCTTTTCTGGACCCTTTCTGACTTCCGTCCTCTTCCCCTGTTGTCTCCTACTCTACCAATCCACCGTAGTAACTGAGTTACCTGTGCCCAAACTCGTTTAAGACCCTCACTTCCTGTCCCTTAGGATCACACGACGTCAGGTACCCCAACGTGTCAATTTGTACTGACTCGCTGACTTGGTGTTATTGTATCGGACACTTAGGTAAATAAAGTTCGTTATTAATCATATTTCAAAGACTGATTGTCTCCTCGATATTAGGGTCTCATAGGAGACAATAGATAAATTTGAACAAAGGAAAGAAGTCCAGAAGTAGAGGTTAACGGACGAACCGTAAACGATTGATTTTACCTTTTCCTACAAATAGTGGTAGAAAGACTTTTAATCTGAATAGAGGAACAAGTAATAGAGACATCACCATGGAGACAAGATCAATACGTCCACGTTCAAACTTACTCTCTGTTACGGAGAGTTGGGATGTTATTTAAGTCCATTCGTTTTCCTAATTTTTCGTCTTTTATTGACAATAAATCTTAATTGATAAAAGAATTCATAGGTTCCTGTTTGTTCAAAGTAGTATTTTTTAAACGTCTCATTTTCTATCTACTTCTTTGTAATTCGGGTTTTTTACAAAACTCTTTTGACTTTTCAATGACCGATAAACTCCAGTCCTTCAATAAATCATAAATTTCTATAGAAATATCCACTTCATTGTACCACGGACCCTAAACAAAGTCTTTTTACTCTCTCTCCTCATATGTCCATATCGAGTTTGTTCTAACTAGTCTTTAAGTCTTGACTGACTTTGACTCACCATTCATACACGACCAAGATATTGTTTTTAATCTTCAAAATTTTTTAATACTATTTTATTTTAACACACGTGTGTCGAGTGAGACTCGTTACCTTGGTATGTGTTGACCAGACTTCTTCTTTCCTACTCACCACCAAAAACGAACCGATATTACACTTTGTACTCCTAAAATACTGGTGAACCAGTTGTTTGATATCTTTGACCTTAAACCCGTCACTGGAAAGATAGTATGGTCTAAATACGAGTCTACCCTGGTTGTCCCGTCACGGTAGTTTGTTTTTAGTGTAGTAAACATATTAATTATGGCTACTACTTTTTAATACATTCAATTGGAAATCAAAATCTTACTCGTTCCGTTTCTCACTTTCCAAGTTTATTCATCTTGAAAGTATTTCGTTTTTAATGATAGTTTACAAGGTTTAATAAAATTTACCCATTAGACTACGTAAAATATAAATGGGTTCACTAGAATAAGACCAACTATAGTTATCAAGACTTCTACGTCTGGTAGATCTGTAATTCTATCACTGCTTCTGCTCATGAAATACATTGATTTGTACCACACGCCCCTCCCTCTTGGTATATGAAAGAACCTATTCAAGTGAAAGATTTACTTGTGTCCTATTTAGACGAAGCACCAGTACTTTAGTTGTAACCTGTCTTTTCGAACTGAATGGACAGAAGTACTTCACCTGATGTCAACAATTTTGGACAACACACGAAGTCAATGGACGATTGTTAAGTTTATGAACTGTATAATTGACTTATTCGATATATGATGAAAGGGGACTTTCAAGTCTTAAAGAAGATGATCTCTAATGATTTAAGACAAATGACATAGACATGAAACCATACTTAAAAATTTTTTTTATGGGTAGACATAGTCTTATAATCATCTATTAAATTCATTCTTTTATGATCCAAAGTATAATTACATTTTCACTTCCAAACTATTCAACTGTGTAGAAGCCGTAACCGTCCGTCTAAGAAATGGTGACTCAGTGGACCCTTCGGGGTTCAATGTAGTTGTAAACGAAATTAATTGTCGAGTTTATGACTTCGAATCTTATATACCTTTTAAGGATTTGTGTCGTTAAGTAGATACTGGTCAACTCCAATTGACCCCATTTATCCTAGGGATTCATATACATATGAGATTCGTAGAAAATTCTTGACCAAGTAAAAGTTTTTCCTAGTAGAAATTACTACTACTCGTTAGTCGTATCTCATCACTCTACGTTAATGAGGTTACGATTTAAATTTAGGGATAATATTGAGAATTTTAGTCTAATGACTTAGGACAACACGGAGTCAAAAAGAATAGTGTTTTACCCCTATTGTGCAAATTGATGGTCTCACAAATTTCTTTAATTTTCTGTCGTATGTAGTAATTTGTAGTCGTAAGTTTTGACCGAAAAATTTAGGTGTCGAAGTCAGAATCTTTAGATCTCCGACCTGAAATATAAGATAGTTAAAAAGGATTGACCGTAAAATGAGAATGACTATATAGTAACAAAAGTTTTCAGTGGAATTGGAAAACGACTATTTTGAGGTTGCGCCCCCTTTGGGTTAGATCAAAACAGGGTGTATCAAGTGTCATTTTTCCTTCTCCTTTGTACGTTAATTTACCTTCTTTTTCTTCTTACTCTTTTGTAAAGGAAGTTCTTTTACAAGACTTTATTAAGGTGTATCCTTTATCTAGGACATTTCAATAAAAGTATCACCAAATTATCCTCAAGTGTTTTTCCATAAAATACCGTTACAGTGAGAAGGAGTGTTTAACTCAATAGAAGTAAATAACCGGTTAAAGTATTTTGAATTGTAAGATCTCCAGTCAAAATTTTTCGACTGAATTTTTTATCATGTATAAAAATTTTTCTAAATTTAGACTTTGTCTGGAGTAGGAGACATTTAAAATCCGTAATGATAAAGACTCGTAGTTGATAATTTAGTTGATTAATTTATGGGTGGAGGGGTAGACATTATTGTTTGTTTATTTACTGTTGACGAGGGGTTTCTACATATTTTGTAAATCTTATCTTTTACTTATTTGTAGAGTTGATCATTTTAATGAGGAAAAAGTCGTAATTTTTTATTGAGCACTTTTTACATTACAATAATACTTCACAATATCAGTAGAGTTAAGATAAAGATTTTATTGTGTACCGTATTAAAATTGATTCTTTACGAGCAAAGGGTTTTATCGTACTAACAATGGAAAGGGGTTCTGACATTGAAAAGGGGGCTCCAAATTTTTTATTTATAATGGTAGTACTGTAGTGATCTTTCTTTAACTTCGTATGTTCCTTGTTTGATATCAAAGAAAAATATAGTTTTACATGAGAACTTTTACACAAACCGTGTCACGATTTAGTATATATCAATTATGATTTATAACATCCTATGTTATTTTGGGACCTCAATTAACAAATGTGGGAGAATACCCTTACTTTTATTATCTATGGTTAATAAGTCTTCAGTCGGATATGTTTGACATATTTGTTATAAAATACAAAACAGAACTTTTGGTCACTATATTATTTAAAATGTATTTTCTGACGTTTTATTATATTTACCTAAATTTGTCTAGAAATGTTATTCTTTAAGTTTACCTTTGTCTGTTCATTGTTTCTCTTCATTTTTTTAAATAACGTCATAAGCGAGGTGGTCCATCAGACCCCTAGGGAAAAGAACATAACAAAAGTCCCACTGGATTATGTAGTTTTAGATGTAAATGTTTTTGAGGAAGACGTCTATCCAGTATCTATGACGTACGAAAAAAAAAAAAAGGTTGTCTTATTTAATATATAGGTCCTCTAAGACGGTAAAATGTCGGACCTTTTTTGTTACGAAGGGACCTTTGACCCGATTCGATTTCTTTCGGTAGGCGACGATCCAATTTGAGGTTCTTGTGAAATAATTCTTGTAATTGTCTGATTAAAGGTTGTAAGTGAACAAATAAAAATTTGTCTTTCAAAAAAAAAGGTTCTATATTTGTTAAAAACAATTTGATATTATGTCACCCTCATTTTTACTTGACTCTTAGACAAAGACGACGTGTTGTCGCTTCCCTCGAGGGTGTTTTTACAAACGGGTTGTAAAGGAAGAAAACAAGGACGTAGGGTCCAAGGTAAGAATGAGAAGTATTTTGACTAAAAAAAAAAAACGGTCTTACAACTATAAGTTCAAAAAGACGGAAATTTTTTTTGAGGACATTTAAACCGACGTACATGTTTAAGTAATCGACCTTCAGGGTAGGAACCGCCGTATGTCCCTAGCATTTCAGACTTGTTGAAATAATCAGTCGAATAATCGTGAGCAATCTCGTTAAAAAAACATTTATTACAGACTGAGAAATTATCACAGATGGGTTCCGTGGTCAAACGCCGGTAGTGCCGCGAATCGGAGTCAGGTCCTCGGTGACATCCTCGGACGGTAGGTGACTTGTGACTTCGGTGACGACCAAAAGACATGATGAGAACGTTAAACACCAGCTAGAAACATGAAACCTGTCGTTTATCGCTACTGTAGGTACTGCAGTTGTGAAAGTAAGTAGACACGACGGTTGAGGCATCTCAGACTTAAAGCAAAACTGGAAGAGTTACTGATTTTGTAACCCTCCCCCCTTTTTTCTGGTTCACAATGTGTTTTATTAAAATCACTTTAATAACAAAAATAACGAAAATTAGGGAACTGCGGCCCTCAACCCTAAAGGGTCGTGTGAAGGTAACGGCCGTTACTCTGCGTGGCACTGGCGGTCGCGGTTCCCCAATTGTATATAAACATTTTGGTACATAGAGAATTAAACATGGGCACAGAAATGAGAATAACTATATATTTTAATATATATGTATACTTGGTATTTCGATGTATTTTAAATCGTTGTTATTTTTTCCCATTGTGTGTAATTATGTTAGGTTTCTTTTTAATTATTGGAAAATACGACCTATTTAGAGTAAAGACAAAAAAGAAAAAATAACAGAAAATACAATTTGAAAGATGTTTTTCTACATATTTACCCATTCATCTCTTAAAGATAGATGTTTTACAAAAGAGAGTATTCATAATGTAATGAACCACATGTAACTTATCTGACTGTATATATTCGTGTATTTTTAGTAAAATGCATTATGCGACGCTTTATGCGACTGAGGAGGAGGCGGAGTGGGGACTTCACGGAGGAGGAGATAGGAGGGGTAGTGAGAGTAGTAGAAGACAGAGACGACGACGTAATCAAAATCCCGACGGAGGAGGTTCGTCGCTCCATTAACGAAACAAGGCTCGTAAACACGACCGACTGTGGAGGGGAAGAAGAAGGAGAAGTAGTCCCAGGTCTACAAGGTACTCTTCAAACTTGATGTTTTTAATCTATAATAGAATCTTAAACTCCATTTGTTAAGTTTGTTCTGACAGTTTAAGGATTTACAAAAGGTACCGTCAATCAAACTACGACCACTTTCTCTGAAATCGATGACAGGTTGAACCCACGAGTTTTTGCAAAAACCATTTCTCGGTCTGACCTTCGTAAAAACCGAGACGTCCGATTTTACGTTATGTCTTTACTTACGCGTCTCGACAAAGTTATTTTGAAATAAAATGTGGTTGTCGTCAACTGGTCTAAAGCGGATATTCGTTCTACAGTGATTGGGACTAGGTTTAATAGTTCGTCGGTCACTAATGATTAATGACTGTCTGTAAATTTGTAAAAGACAAGGAAGACGAGAGGTGGTTCTCCCATATTCCTATTTATTTTCTACACTTTGTTAAAGTTTCTTGATTTTATTTACGATTAAAATTTCATATTCCGAATGTCAGATACTTATTATACTTTTGGCAACACATCGAATGTAAACATCAGTTCTTTTAGTACTAATCAATATAAGTTGATGGTCGAAATTCATCTAATTTAAATTTCTGAAATAAAAATGAAAAATCCTGTTAGAACTTTTTGTAAAAAATTTTGTAATTTTTTAAAAATAACACCATTTTGTCTTTTAAATGGTGAAATAAAATTTCACGAATTCAGTAACTGTACTTCATACAAATTTTACAACGTATTGGTAGTGATGGTAATAAAGATTTCGAAAATGTAGTAAGGGTTTTCTTTGAGTTAGACACGGGTAAATTATGAGGGGTAAGGAGGGAGGGTGACCGGGACCATTTGAAGTGAAGATAAAAGACAGAGAGACTTAGACGGGGGAAATAAAAAAAAAGGGGTCGACGAGGTGTACCGAAAATCCTAGATTCAAGGGACTAGTTCTTAACTTGGGACTCGGGAGTCGTCACTTCCACACCTCAGGATTGGTTACCTGGTAGGCCCTTAAGGGACGTAAACGGATAAGAATTTCTGTAAAATTTTCGTATTAGTTATGTGAGTGTATGTGTGAACAATTTACCCATAAATGTATGTATATATATATGCATACACACACATATATATATGAACATGACGAAGACATTCTTTTGTACTTGTTCAACACTGTGACCAACGGTCTTCCTTTTCCTTGTCTTTTCCGATTTCTGTCATCGGGAGAGTTTTCATAAGTGTAAAATTTTTCAGTAATGGTTTTACTTTGTATAAAACCAAAACGATGAGTGTAGATCCATGACAAAATGATATGAGGAGAAGTGTAGAAGTCACTAAAACCTTAATCGGTATAGTGAGGCGTCCTTCAGGTCACAAACGAACCCTACTTTTACTTGAGGGCAAAAGGCCAAATAGCGAAATAGTATGTGAAAACGTCTAAGTCTACCTCTTATAAAGACTTAAAATGACAAAATCCTTTTATTTTGGTAATTATATTTTTTAAAAAAGTCTGTAAATGTAAATTTACCTAAGATCAATTCAAAATAAATGAATATTGATTTGAAAGACAGTATGTCTAAAATTGGTCACTTTGACATATGTGTTATTAAAAATTTTCCCTTCATTTCTGTGTTTTAGTTTCTAATTTCTCACGATAAGAGAACGAAAGGAGTCACGAACAGAACTTAGCTCCGTGGAAAATTTACTTTCATCAAAGAGTACAGACAAAAGGTCATGGTACTGACACTGATATCGTATCCAAATTATATTAGTGAGTCACGATGGATTGACCGAATGGAAGAAGATTCTAAAAAGTAAGAGATGTGCCGGTCTTACTAACAAATGTCTGGACGAAGTATAATAATTGTTGAGATAAAGTTTTAGAAAGGTAGAGGAATCGTGACGAGGTTCTAAAATGTTCCAAAATTTAATAAAACTTAATGTCCGTATGGAACCTCTGTAATGTCCAAACCAAGGTCTGGTAACGTTATTTCGTTAATAACGTTATTTCACTTGGTGTAGTTAAAAAACAAAGGGTTACTTATATTTCCAATGTAAATGTCGTATGACATCAGATAAATTTCACCCGTTGTCGTAATACAACTTTTTGCATGTATATGTTAATTTTTTATGAAATAACTATTTTTCATAGTACTCAGAGGTCACTTAACATTAGAAAACCGTTACCATTGTAGTTTCTACTGACTAGTTTCTGGTGGTATTTTTTTTGTTACTTTTTGTAAATTTATAACAACTTATTGATGTTTTACACTCTCTGTGTTTCCCTTGTTTACGACAACCTTTTTACCTCGGTTGTCTGAACGTACTTCGTTCTGTCGGTGTTTGGAAATTAAACATATTTTACATCATAGACACTTCACGTTATATTGTGTCATCCAGGATGTCAACGATCATAAATTGTAGTTCCATAAAGGTAATTGTAGACCTAAAAGATCAAAGGGAACTTTCTTTACCTTCGAAACCGGTGTGACAAGGGTGGAAGAGGGTACCGTTGTTCGACTACTTATAGACTTGGGGTTTACACAAGAAAAGTAACACGATGGACCCAGGTGAAATAAGTAAATAGACAGGGATACTTGTAAATTGCAGTATTCCAAAGTTACTTACACTTTTTACAGGTTGTAAGGTACCCATGTCCGTCATATCACTAACTACTGCTTATTTTAATATCACGTAAGTTTCAATAATCATGAAAAGATAGAGAATGGAACTATCACATGTAATTTCTGATGACCTAGGACAATCTTGACTCGGATCGACCAGACGTAGATAAATAAGAAGTAAGTGTCGAGAAATTTTTGAACTTAAATGGTAGAATAAAAAAATTATAAATGAAAATAACTAAAATAAATAAAACGACACGACCCAGAATCAACACCGTACACCCTAGATCGAGGGACTGTTTCCTAGTTTGGGTCCGGAGGACGTAACCCTCACGTCTCAGAGTCGGTAACCTGGTGGACCCTTCAGGGACGGTAGATAAAAATTCCAATCGGATTAAGAGATTATAGAAAAATCCTTTCGGTTGTATTATTCAGAAAATTAAATACTGCGTAATAGAAGTTAATCTTCTTATATCGAGAGGAGAGAAGTTATTGTCTTTCGTGTTTAATACCATATAATATGTTGTTTTTGTGATAATCGTCAATTTTCCTTGTTTGAGGAAAAATATTTTTTCCTCCTAAAAATTATAAGTCGTACGTTAGTTTTGACTCAAAGTAATAAAGAAGTAATAAACTTCTGTCGTTCAAAAAGAAAGTGACGAATATATTAGAATGGATAGTCTTTTAGGTGTCTCTAAGAAGTTTACAACAAAATTGTAGTCTTCGTTATTTTATGGGACCCTCTGTAAGCGTTTGAGTTAATTTCCTCGACTTAAAAGACCGTTTGTAAAGTAGTGGCTTAAATATAGTAGAAGACTTAGGCTTAGACTTAGGCTTAGATGTGCAAAGGCACTGAAAGCTCCGGACCTCTGAAGAAGAAGTGAGAGCGAACTGAGTAAAAGGAATGGTCCTCTACTAAAAGAGAGAAAGGAAAACAGAAAATGGTATCTGACTTTTTTTCTCCTTTAATAAGACAGATTTTTTATTATTTTACTTTTATGGTGATTGTTAATATGTGTACGAAGGAAGTTGTCCAAGTTTGCGTGGGCGTTAAATCACAAGGCATATAGTTTTGAGAGAAAGACACTTGTTGACCCCTACATTGGGAATCCCTCTTTTATTACAAGGTTCTGATTTATTTTAGGTGACGTTGATGACACGGTGAGAGGGATTTGGGAAGACCTTACAGTAAGGTTCCCTTTCTTAAAAGAATATGCTATCGTTACTTTCTATTTAATATCTTCATTGTTAAAACATATATCCATTCGGTTATATCTCCTTTTCTTCATTAATATTAAATTGATATCCTTTTATATTATCCAGAACTTAAGGGGGTGGAAGAAAATTTGAGAGGGTAAATTCTTGAAAAATCGTTGTATTGTACGTCAAAAAGAATTTTTTAATTTAACAAAGAAACATGAAATACTTTGGCAATCGAAAAATTTTCTTTGTTTCGGTTGACCAAAGGTCTCCACCTTTTCTAGTCTAATGTTTCGTTATAAGTTTTATGTCGACAATTCTTTATTTTGTCCTCTTTGTACTTGTTCATATAAATGTTGTCAATTACTTCATTTTATTCTATTGTGCTACCTAGTTCAAGGACCCTTTACTAATTGGAGAATTTGGAGTTACACGTATAATTTGTGGATCCGTAAAATAGTTGTTACGTTTGTGACACAGTCGTCCAGATCCCGCCTGGATTCCAAGATGTGCAGATTGTTCGAGAGTCCACTCCGACCACGATGACCAAGACCAGACGTGAAGTTCATCGTTCCCAAGTCTATGGAGACATTAAGATTGAGAATCCATAATTTTATTAGAGGGACTAAATACTCAAACTGGTCCGACTCAAAACCCGTGTTGCTATGACATTTTACTCTTAAAAATGAACATAGTAGTCCATGTACTTTTATAAGGTTGATTAAATGTTTCTTACATTTGATGACTCACATGGATGACATAAGGGTTCCGATGTGGTCCACGAAAATGTTAATTTGGTTGATATAAAAGAAGAATTTTTGGTACTTTCTTTTCTATTTCAAGTGTTGTTTTGGAATCATTTCTAAAACCCGTATGTTATATGGTTGAGGTGATACTAAGGTCACAAGTCCCTATTCCTTTAGTTGTCATATTTAAAAGATACAAGGAACATTCATTCGATAAATATCAGTATAGACATAGAGAAGTTCACATGATAACAATAGATGTCATAAAAGTCTAAATATTTTCTCGTTCCGCAAGAATTTTACCCCAAATTTACTTATGTACTTACCTGTGACTTGTAAATTCCAGTCACGAATTTCACCCTCTTTATTTCTGTACCCTACCGAATAGTTGTCTTGTTAGGTACATACGTACGTACATACATACACACACACACACACGTGTTCACACGTACGTGTATTCATATACGTACATATTTAAGGTGGATTTACTAGACCTTACTTTACAAAAATTCTTGAAAGAATTACCTTTACTTTACCGTTGAGTAAAGGAGAGAGGTTGAGTTCGTGATAAATCTAAAGTCATTCAAATAAATGTTTCTAAAATATATGGACACTTTTGTTATTTTTCTTGTTACTCTTTGTTTTGTCACTTTTATCACACGGACGTAAAACTTTCTACGTGATTCTTATCGTTACACACACTGAATGGAGGAACTTACTGACGTCGTCCAATGATGGTCTTTGTCTCTCACATTACAGATATACTACGTAATATTTGTTGCCGAGAAGGACACAGACCATACCTTTTGTCCGATCTAACAGACGATATATGTTCTCGTATAAGTGAAGACAAAAGACATTTCTTTTTTTTTTCATGTATAAATCATCTATTAGGTCTTTAGGTAGTATTTTTGGAAAAATCTTTTTTATAATGTCCCATGAAAGTGGAGTCAATTACAAAGTCTTTCCTTCCCTGTCCCTCTCTTTCTTCCTTCCTCCTCCTCCTTCGTTTTCTCTTTACCTAAAATGTCTTATTAGTATTTAGGTAAAATTCTCTAAACGATTACTGAATTTGGTACCATGGAACTTTTCCCTTCTCCACTTACAAAAAAGTCCCTGGGTCCGCCTTCAGGGCATTCAAAAGAATATCTCATGTATCTTAGAAATACTATTTATGTATGGTGTAGTCTTTCATGTGTAAACTTAAGTACTAATAAATAGTAACACGGAGATTTTCAAATTGGGTATACCTCTCTAATCAATGTGTGTCAATAACACAGAAGTTTTCATTCTCCATTATTAATATCAAGATTGTGTACCCAATTTTTTTAGGTTCAAGTACATGAGAATTTTGTTAAGAGTCAAAGGACACACACATAGTAAATTTTATAGTCTCAGTAAGACTGTCGACGGTTTCTAAGTGTGGTATTTTTGCGACTACAACCGTTTACTACCAATGATTATCAACAAACGAAAATTTTCTTCATTGTCTCTGAAAAAAAATCGTGAGGTACTAGTATGTCTTATATTTGTCTTTCTGTACAATTATAAATTTAAGGAAATTTTTATAAATATCGAAATTTTTTTTTTTCTTTTCTTTTTTGTCCGTTAATTTTTGTGATGAAGGGCCATGAAGGGTCCACCAAACCACCAATTCTGTGACGAAGGTGACATTCCCCGTCCCCAAATTAGGGACAACCCCTTGATTCTAAGGCGTAACGGACTTCGTACCGGTTTTCGAAGGGATTTTAGGGAGGGGTTTGTGTGGAAGGATGGTAGAGGGAATAGGACGACGGGTTTGTTGTATTTTACGGCATAGTCACCATCGTTTGTTGTTTTTAGGGTTTCCTGTCTACCTTACTTGAACGATAATCATAAGTACTTTGAGGGTGAGATAAAAAATAAAAATTTATACATAGTTGTACATGTACAATTTCAACCCTTTTATGTCTGTTGGTGGGAGTGGAGGGACTTTGGAAAAAGAGATCAAAAGAGAAGGATCGAGAAAATGATAAGGAGAAGATAAAGGAAGAGTTTGGTTGAGGAAAAGTTTGACGAAAATCGTTGTAAGATAAAAAACACACGAATCCTCAGGACTCTCAGGGAACCTGACGTTCCTCGAGTTTGGTCAGTTAGAATTCCCTTTAGTTAGGATTTATGAGTAACCCTCCTGACTACGACTTCGACATAAAACCAGTAGACTACACTTGTCGACTGAGTAACCTTTTCAGGGACTACGATCCTTTCTAACTCCCGTCTTCCTCTTCTCCCGTAGTTTCCTACTCTACCGACGTACCGTAGTGGCTGCGTTACCTGTACCTGAACCCGTTTGAAACCCTCTACCACTCCCTGTCTCTCCGGACCGTAGACGTCAGGTACCCCGACGTTTCTCCACCTGTACTGATCCCCTGACTTGTTATCCTGTTTTTATAAGGTCAATAGGAAACTGATAAGAGTGTTACAGAGTATATTAAATAAGGAAGGAACCACAAAGAAGAAAGGAAGGTAGGCAAGAAAAGGAAGGTTGAGAGTAGTATTGTTGAGTTAGAGATTATGGACGTCACACTCGTGTTACGATTTTTTAAACACAAGGATTTTACAAGAAACAGTGTACAGGAGTAGTTACATAAATTGTTGAAAGTTATCAAAATGTCATAGATACTCACTCACTTTCAGCGAGTCAACACAGGCTGAGACGCTGGGGCATCTATATGTCAGGTACCTTAAGAGGTACAGTCTTATGACCTCACCCATCGAAAAGGGAAGAGGTCCCCTAGAAGGGTTTGGTCCCTAGCTTGTGTCCCGAGGGCGTGACGTCCGCCTAAGAAATGGTCGACTCGATAGTCCCTTCTAGGCGGTATTTGGTACGGAGTGATACTGGGACGACCAGATCAATTTATTACTTAGATAAGTAATAAAGGATGGATAAGAATAAAAACATGGAAATAAATACAAAAATGTGGACGAGACGGAATTTGTCATCTAGGTAGAATAAGTGGATACAGAAGTCATTAAACAAGGAGGAGACTGTAGAAGACAACCTCCATCAGTCTTCTTTCGTGACATAATACTTTTGATCTAAAGGTTAAATCGTCCAATGTACGACCCCACTGCTTCGTAGGTCAATTACTGTATGTCGTTCGTTACTTTGGTGCATCCTTACTTCGAGTCCTTCTTCTCTTTCTAACCTCACCTAACGGTAAAAGAAGAGGTCCCCTAGAAGGGTTGGGTCCCTAGTTTGGGTCCAGGAGGTCACAATATCTGTCTGTGAAATGGAAGACTCGGTGGTCCCTTCGGGTTCTCTTCCTGATCCCACTATGTCTATGTTTGGTAGACCCTGAGTCTGATGCGATTAGAATTGGCGATAAAATGTCCTTCGTTCTAGGTTACTACTGATCTCGTGGAATAGTATAGTAACACCGTTACCGCAGGGTGAGGTCATAAGAACGGACCTTTTAGGGTACCTGCCTCCTCGGGTCATCCGACGTCAGGTACCCCAGCGTTTCTCAGTCTGTGTTGACTCACTGAAGTGAAAGTGAAAAGTGAAAGTACGTAACCTCTTCCTTTACCGTTGGGTGAGGTCACAAGAACGGACCTCTTAGGGTCCCTACCCCCTCGGACCACCCAACGGCAGATACCCCAGTGTGTCTCAACCTGTGCTGACTTCGCTAAATCGTCGTCGTCGTAGATTTGGAGAATGTGTGTTACTTTCGAATTATGACTGCTGTCAGGACTACTACTAATTTAATATAAGGTTTACAAAGATTGTATCTTCAAATAATATACATACAATCTATTATATTGGTTTTTAAAGTACATGATAAATTTTTCTTTTCCAGATTATTCCGTAGACATAAGGCCATTAAAAATCCCGAAGGGAGCATCGAGTCTACCATTTCTTAAACGGACGTCACGTCCTCTGATCCCAAACTAGGGACTCAGTCCTTCTATGGGACATCTTCCCTTACCGTTGGATGAGGTCATAAGAACGGACCTCTTAAGGTACCTGTCTCCTCGGAGCACCCGATATCGGATACCCCAACGTTTCTCAGCCTGTGCTGACTCGTTGATTGTGTATTAAAATTAGAATGAAGTAACTTTATTAGACCATAACCTTGTCGTTGTTTCAGTTCAGCAGTTCACTAATTTTATACTTTTTTTTTAAAAATAAAAATTTCGAAGTGTGTTCTTGACTATTCAAGATACACCTTTCTATGGTGTAGAAGTAGAAGATCGTGTTACCGATGGTATTACGCATACAACTTATGACAATTTATTTTTGTAAGTCTCCATTCTAATTTCTTACCCTATAAAATAAAAAGACGGAATATCAGAACCGGTTACGTTGAACACGTTGTCGAGGATTTCCTAGTTTTAACATTAATGTGTTTTCACCCGAAAAGTAATTTACTCCAGTCCAACTTGTTCGTCCTTAGAGTCGTCGGATTTTGGGTCCTGTCAATGAGATTTTGTAAGCTCAGACTATGTTTGTTCACCTTAAAGTAAAATAGATAGATAGGTAGGTAGGTAGGTGGGACTCTTCACTATCAAATCATTGTATCAAATACACTTTCGTACGAATTTCCTTGACGATATTTCAAACATTGTATGAGTCATACCTCTGTGTTAATATGAAATAAGGAGTAAAATAAAAGTACGTTTTAAAGGAGAAGTTATGGAACATCAATTGTATCTGGATTTATTTGTGTAAATTCTATCAGTGATAATAAATAATTTTACTATTATGAAATTTTTACAACGGAGTTAAATATCTTGTAAATAGAAGAATTTTATTCATCAAAAATTACGAATGACGACACAGTAGTTTCTCCAACTCATTTCTTTAGTCTTTCCGCGCAGACACGACCGCCAAAGGCGCCTAGTACCTCATTTCCACACTTGTGTTTCGTGACCTCCTGAGTAGGACGGACTTTGGGGAATGTCCTAGAAAGTCCGTACACAACTAACGGACAACATGGACCATTCTGTAGAAGTACGGTCGGTGGCGAAAGTAGACTTTAGTTATTTTCGGAATAAAAACAGTGTCTTTAATTTTCTCGGTTTAATTTTTATATTAAACTCGTAATATCAATCTCCGTTTGAAATATTAAACCAAAATAAATTTTATTATTTTAAGTATCTTACGTTCGTGACCTCCTTATGATCTCTGGTAGATAACATTGGACGAGTAAAAATATCTTCTTTTTTCACCTCTGGGTCTCCTCGGTAGTGACGGTTCTATGTGTCGTCCGTGATCTTGGGTACGTAGGACCCGAAGTGGGCCGTACGTACGACACGATAATGAAAGTCGAGTTAGAATTTCTCAATTAAAATTTTTCTTATTTGTGGAACCCCCTGTTTGAATCTAAGTGCAAATCTTCATTAATCATTCGTTTTATAAAATAAGCTTATACTTAGACCCATCCTGTAAACGGTTTCTTTACCAAATGGTTTCTTGTTATAAATTTAAATCCGACGTGTTAAATTTTTATGTATGCACTTACTTAGGTCGTATAAAAAACAGATAAAGGTGTTCGACGACTAGTCGGAACAAGGCGTATCGACCAAGACCCAGACACGGGTATCGTTAATTTATGCCGTGTGTGACCTTTATTTTTATTTCTTAAGTACTCTGTAGTATCATCATTTCCGAGATATACATAGAACTGCATATAATTTTGAACGATATATAGACCCTGTATACTTAAATTGAGTAACCGAAAGGATATTTACTTACGATACAAAATCACAAGAAAATTTTAAATAATTAGAAGGGAATCTAAATCGATTTTCATTTTTTCGTGACCTCGTAGTCGTCTTTAATTTTTTTTTCACTACACCACTTGAAGTTCGTTAAAGTTACACTCAAATTTCAAGAAAGTAAATTTTTTTTTTTTTTTCTGATTTCCCGAGGGTCTCATTCTTATAGGTAAACTAATACTATATATGATGTTTAATTATTAGGTTATTAAAAAATCCAGATTGACTTAAAAGAAACATTTCTATTATGTCCCCCTTTTTTAAAACAGAAGGTATGAGTTGTTGTCTTTTTATATTTAAGGGGGGGTGTTACGACTAAAATCTATACCGAAGTTACCAGACTGTCGACCTATCGATCATTAGACCATTGTCGGTATGAGTGACATATGTAGATTTCCAGTCCTTTGTGGTGAAGATACAATTCACTGAGACTTAATCTCCACTTCTTCGGTCTTTTTATCGTTGTTTGTTTATTTTTTGTTGAAATTTTTTCATCTGTATCGTGACTTACCTTACCCAGGAGTTCTTAGTTTGGGACTTAACGTCCCAGCCCCCTCCGAGTGTTTTTTTGTAATAATCGAATTGAACATTTTATACTTTTATGTAATGTATGATAACATAGTTCCAATTTAAAGGATTTAAGCTACTGACGTAATACCAAAATATTCTCTTACACAGACAAGAAATTTTTTACATACAACTCCTAGTAGTTTACTAAATCACATGCATACCTCTCTCTTTCGTTTACACCCGTTTTACCGTTTTATATGCATTTCTCATATTTCCCGAATTACATGGTGGGAACGTTAAAAAACTATTATATTTTAAAAATTCAAATTTTTTTCTATGTTATTTTCGTTTTGGATTCTGATAATTCGTATAGTCGTTTCTCGGGATTCATATATTTTTTGAGTACTCATAGTTGTCTCATGACATAGAAAATAATTCATTAGAACGGGACTCAGTGTTTCTAGTCTGACTTATAAGTAATCACACAAAACAAAGTCCTGTGTCTCTTCTTGTGTCGTATTATTAGTTCTTATATAAAAAATTTTCAATTTTGTCGGCTTTATTTTTAGAACTTCCCATGTCCGACAACAATAAATTGTTTAAGTGAAGATGTTCGGATACCGTGAGAGGACTTGCATAGTCTACCACTTATGATGATGTATTCGTGATCGACGGTTAGGGAACACGTTTATACAGAACTCTTGTAGTAGATCCGATGTTTAGGTACAAAATTCCATAACCCACGAAATAGAATGAAGGTTAATTTCTACTTCCTTGTCTCGAGTCTAATATATCCACTGAAAAGACACCTGATTTTAGGTGTGACAATTCTATCTAATATGAGAATTGAGGTAAATATAATGTACGACAACAACCTAAAATCTCTATTCTCAGTTGCACTTAATTTAGTTTAGATAATAGGGATGAATCTTCTTCATTATGACTCATGTATAACACGTTTATATTTAATTTCAAACATATTATCTCTTATATATACATGAAACGTCACTTTTTGTTGGGTTTTCTACTTGATTTGAACCCTAAGGATTCTCAAACCCTGTTGGGGGCGGGGAGGGGAACGGGACTTTAACTGTTGATTCTCCTTATTTCTTGATGAATAAAAGATTGGTGTTACAGAAGTTCACCGTTGTTTAAGAACCGAGAAAGGGATTCACGATGACTACGTTTTGTATGAATGGACTTGACCTACTTATTCTGGAACCAAATCTCAGTTACGTTACTGTAAATCCCGTTTCACCGCATGTGAACTGACCCACACTTTTTTGCGGAGTTCGTGGACAAACTCCATTTCGACGTACTACCTTGATGAGTAGGGACTCCTTTGTAGTGGGTAAAGAAAGTTTAGAAGGACAAAACGTTGGAAGAAGGGATGTTTGCCTTCATTTGTATGATTCTTATACATATAATTGAAATGACGACGACGACGACGATTCAACGAAGCCACCACAGGCTGGGACACACTGAGGTATCTGTCATCGGGTAGTCCGAGGGGGTAGGGACCCTAAGAGATCCGTTCTTATTTTAATTCAGTGTTAGTTTTCGTGTTTTACACTGTCGACTGGGTGACCAGGAATCAAAACATTAAAAAAATCCACACAATCTCTGGGGAACCTCTTGTACTACTCTTTCATATTAGGGAAAGGGAGACAGTTTTACAATTCCAGACGTGCGTGTAAGTTAAATATTTGATGAAATCCCTCAAATACTTCAAAGAAGAAATTGAGTTGAGGAAATAGATTATATCCCATTCATCCATAGTCCTAATTTTTTCTCAGAGTCTCATACGATTGACGTCGGGGTGACACTTGAAACTTTTATATAAAAGTGAATGTCAGAGATAGACGGACGACGTATGCACATAGAAGAAGAACATCCATCCAGACCTCCAAAAAATTGTGAACTTAAAAATTTAAATGACTCCTCAAAAATAGTCTATTTTATAATAACATATCTAAAAAGTGGAGAACGAGTTTGTAATCTGAACCCACGACTTATTTCCGTTTAGGATTTCTTCTACTTTTTTTTTTAAAAGAACTATATAAGTATAATTTTAATGTATATTAAATAACTTTTACAACTATTTCATATATTTCAAAGAATAAAGTTTTTAATTTTGAATTTTACTAACCTTCTTATACGACCACCGGAATGGATCTCTTCATAATCTCGTCCATGAAGAAGGGGGTACTTAATTTTTGTTCTTTAACGTAAAGTTTCCTCTTAAAGTGTGTTCTCCTTTGGAACTCCCTCGTCCCGGATCACCGATTCCCTCACCTGATCCTCAGTCCTCAGAACCCAAGATAAGGACCGAGGTGGTGACTGAACATCACACTGGAACTCACTCAGTGTATTAGAGAGACACGGAGTTAAGAGGTAGACATTTTACCCCTGTTATTATAAATGGTGGGTGGATGGAGTTACCCTATAAAAGTCCTAAATTCTCCATTACACACGTAAAAATCAAGGGATCACCTTCCATGATTGGAACCACGATGATTTTATATAAGTAGACTACTTTACCTTATTAAGATTTTATTTCGATTTTTAGAACATAGATAAAGATATACAACAATATTACTTCGGTGTTACGACTTAAGATATTAGTGTTTAATAATGGGTATAAATAATGGGTTTTATCATAACGGGTACAAAGAAACATGTTTTACGAATAAATACTCTACTTTGCTTCTAGAAACTACTCTCGTTTATAATACCTACGGTTTATTGTTTGATTTAAGTTTCGTATCTCACTAGTCTATTGATCGGGTTCCACTGTGTCCTATTGTTACCGGGTCCGTTGAAAATAATTGACCAGATTTCCGTGATAAAAGACCTAGCATGACGAAGTTTAATGTTAAATGTGAGACAAGAGACTTAATCTACATTGTGATGATCAAAAACGGTAAAATATCTTACATACAGGTCTGACTTCATGTGTAAACTGAACTTTCCATTATGAGATGGTTATGTTGAGGGATCATCCACCACATACTTAAAAATGAGATAAACGATATACATTAAAAGACTTTCTCTACTTCTCCTTTATTCTATAATTCTGAATTTAATATTTGAAATAATTACGATGATTTATTTTACAGATTCAATAATTGGAATTACTTGTGAAATATACATAGACATGTTTCATTTTGTTTTGTTTGTTTGTTTGTTGTTGTTGTTTTTTTGTTGTCGTGTTTTTGTACTTCTCTCACGAGAAGATTAAAAAAAATCATGTAAATTAAGTCCATAGTTCTGAAATTCCGATAGGAAGAGTTTAAAACGGGTATAAGGTTATAGAAAGGTCTATTTGGAGTTTCTAGATTGGATTGGTGTACATAAATAATGTAGTTACGAGAACCTTTTTATTATATCTTTTTCATATGTAGGTCGACAGGGATACACCAATGGTACACAAAAGATATATAATTATTTCTCTTCGGACACATCTGACGGGAGACAAAACAGAAATCTTCTCCGTCTGTGTATGTGACTGTTTTGAAACGTTTCTTTTTATTGTTTTTTTATATGTTGTCATGTTTAAAAAGATGTAGTGAAAAGAAATAATTTCATGAAACTTGGGATATTTCATCCCCCTCTTTTTTCATGACAGTGGAGATAAAATGATTACTCCTTTGACTGTTTGTTCAATGTACTGAACGACTTTCAGTGGGTCCTTCAGTGACCTACTCGGTTCTTACCTTGGGTCAACAAAATTGGGGGTCTACATATAAGATCTGTGCCCTAGGATGAAATTTGTCTTTGTATGAATTCATTTAGATGCAAAATCTGAGTTTTTTTAAAATTTTGAAGGAGTTGGAGAGTTTGTTGATTCTTGATCCTTCTTTAGATCTGAATTAAATGGATCTGGTTACTACCGAAAACAAACGTGAAGAAGTAGACTTACGAAACATTTTATGTAGTTATCAAGTTCATGAAATAGGAAATACAATTGGATTCCCCCTTTTTGTGTAATTTCACATATTCCTTCTCATCGAATCTAGGCAAAAGTTGACACTTCCCTTTTTTATAGATTTTCGTTTGAAGACGTACATTTGAAATGATTTCTTATTTAGTGGTTATGTACATATTCCGGTATTTAAAATCTTGTTAGAGTAAGTAACGCTGTCAATTTTTTATTTTCACGACGGCTGTTTCACACGGGTGTTTATATTTCGTCTAGATTGAACGTAATTAAAGAATACCTGACCCTGGACTGTCTAACCGAAGTTTCTGGTACAAAACTTATCGTAACAAAATCTTAATTTGGTCTGTTGAGATCCCTGAAGGGACCAGACAGTCACCAATTCTGATGAACGAAGGTTACGTCCCACACGTCCAATTTAGGACCCAATCTCTTGATTCTAGGGTGTGAGGTACACACGCACGATTCAACGAAGCCAGCACAGGCTGAGACACGCTGTGATACCTGACGTCGGACTCTCCGAGGAGACAGGTATCGTAAGAGGTCCGTTATGACCTCACCCAACGGGACGGGAGAAGGTCCCCTAGAAGGACTGGGTCCCTAGTTAGGACGCAGAGAATGTAGAGGACGTAATCGTCCGTCCAAGAAATGGTGATCACGGTGGACCTTTCGGGAAAGTATACGGCGTATATGTTTTTTATCTTTTATTTTATGTTATTTTAATTTTGTTTTGGTTTTGGGTCTGATAAGATTACGACGAGTAGGACCCAGTAATATCAGTGAAAAATTACGTGTCCAGTGTATCAAGATAAAAAAGTCCTATGACTTATTATAATCCTAGAAATGGAATGACAACGGAAATTTTAGAAGGTCTAGTTTTAGTTTTACGGCTGTGTCACGGGGTTGTCACTTTTCCCTAGAGTCTTCACGACCAAACAAACAATCCTCACTTCACAATAAACCCAGGAGAACCACAACTGAAAAATTAAAACTTTACCGTGGATCATTTTATTCATTGTAAATAAATATAATAAACATTGTTTGGGAGGTAAGAACTTGACAATACGAGTTTATTAATGACGATTATTTGATTTTGATTTAAAATGATTTTAATTCATTTATGTTTAAGTTAAATTTTACATGATTTTAATTTGAAAAGATTCATAATTTGTACGGATCTTTATACTCCCGTAAGGTTAACTCGGATTTTCTTGATTAAATTCTTTTTTTTACCATAAATTTAAAATAAACTGTATCATCCGTTTTTTGAATGTTATAAGTGAATTCTCTTCTATTTAAAGACTTCATTTGTGTAACCCAATAACTCCCTTATATTTTCTATGGGTCTTCATAACGAAGACTTTTACCTGATATCTCCTGTTAGTGTGGAGAATATTAAGCGAACTATAATAGAAAATAGTCTAAAACAATTTTTCCTTGACCTGTGACGTCCTAGATCGTTTTATTAAAATTTCGGGTCCGTCACTTGAATGGTATCATAGATAACTTTGTCCGGGTGTGTTTAAATTTTAAGACACAGTGAAATAAATGTTGTCGGGGTTCTGTCGAATGTGTTACAACGTGATGGATTTTCTCTCTTTTACAATAACAAATCTGTTTTCGTACTAATTCACTAAATTTTTGTGTACTAAACACTTAACATATAACTAGTTGTCTCCACCGTTTCACTTACGAATGTCAGTACGGTATAAACTACTATTCGAAGTAATCTAGAAGAAGTTATCACCGTTCCTTTCAAAGTGAACCTACAAGGTAGTCTCCATGTTGATCAAGATCTTAAAAACGTTGTAACGTCTATTGGTACTTTAGTAAAACACAGATATTCCTATTTTAGTTTCGAAATACTTATAGTTCTAGACTTTTCTTTGATATACGTCGAAATACATAAACCCCAAAACCATAATAAAATATCCATAGAATATATGTACATACATACATACATATATATATATATGTATGTGTAATTATCGAAGGGGGGGGTTTTCTTTGGTTTTATCGTAATAATCCTTTCTCGAAAAAATTTCAGACTTCCCTTCTCCTCGTCTATCACTGTCTTTGGACCTAAGATAAGATCGAGACAGTGATTGAATGGTACACTAGAAACTCAGTGAATCAGTATTAGGATGTCAATGACAAAAAGAGGGATTATACGTGATTGTTAGTCAAGACTTGTTACCATAAATTTATAAATTGTCTCATAAAATGGTTTCTGACCATGTTAAAAATTCTGATTATAAAAAGTTTAATCCTATTATTGTTACGTCATAGAGAGTTAACTCCCACTGAAAGGACCACCGAGTCTACCATTTCTCAGACGGACGTTACGTCCTCTGGGTCCAAATTAGGGACCCAACCCTTCTAGGGGACCTCTTTTACCGTTGGGTGAGGTAATAGGGACGGACCTCTTAAGTACCTGTCTCCTCAGACCGTCCAATATCAGGTACCCCAACGTCTCAGCCTGTGTTAACTCGTTGACTATGAAAGTGAAAGTGAAACAGGGGGTTACCTATAGACCGTTATATACCCTGTTAAAACCAACAGTATTGTGACCGTACTCCCATGATGAGCGTAGGTCACCTATCTCCGGTTCCTATAACGGTTTGTAGGATATTGTACGTCTTTTCGAGAACTTTTGTTTCTCATTGGTCCAGGATTCACGACTTCAACTCACGATTGTTATCACGACACAATTGGGGAAAATACTATGTCCTTTTGCGTCTTAGCGTCTTAATCCATATTCAGAGGAAATAAAATTTTAAATTTTACAATTATAATATTAGAAAAATTTAAAATCTCCAAAATTTTGAATAATTTTTAACATCCGTTGTCCACTAATTTCACCCACTTCCCTATTTAATCAAAAAGAGTTCTATTTAAGTAAACTTTTGGAGACTGTCTTAGAATGAAATTTTTACGTCATTTTTAAAAAACTTTGTATTAACTGAACTTTTTAGTTCATTTATTTCATAGAATTTTAGACTTTCTTTTTAAATTTACTTCTACTTTTAGTACTTCCTTTTCTCGACATCTTATATACTTTATAGACTTTACTTATATGTATTCTATCTAGTTATAGAGTTTGTAAATTTCTCAAAAGTTTTTTTTCCAGGTGTCAAGTTTCCATTTTATTCGTTTCCTATTCTTGTCAGTTTAATTTCTTTTAGTTCAAGTTGACCAATTACAGTATTTTTCTACGATTTGGAAGAACCTTTAGTTCCTTCCCTTCGACTTCGTTGTTTGTTGATGTAAGAAAATGTAGACAATCGTACCGTTTCTCATGTTTTTACTGTGTCTCGTAGTAAGTGACCAAAGGTTTCACCGATACTTTGTACAGGTGGTCGTTAAACTGTTCTCGATAAGTCTTTGTTTTAGTTTTGACGTTTTTGTAAGGAAGTTAGACCCTTCAGTTAAGGAGTCTGATACGGTTTCTTTTTCTTCGTACTTATAAATTTTCATATACTTATCCTTGCTAATAATTCCTTAACCAACATTATCGATAGTTGTCCTTTGTTACATTCATTTTTTATTTATGAACGGATCTACCTTTTTACCAATTTCTTTAGTATTCTACAGGTATTCTACTTATTATGTGTCGATAAGTTTTCCTACTTATATGTAGTCAACAAAACTCTAATCCTTTTTACGGACTGTCTATGTATATATTGTACTTCACTAAAAATTTTTTAGACCAATTGGTACACATATTACACACAGACGTTAATATCTTTGTCCCTATTTTGCACGTTCCAGTGAGGTCTAACGAATAGGACTTTACTCCCATCCTATAATTTTTGTCTTTTTTTTTTTTTTTTTTTGGGGTAAATTTTTCCACAGATAGTATATATACTTTATCGGAATAAATATATTTTGAAATATAATCACACACATACGTATTGTTTAATATGTTTTACAAAAGTTCATCGGAACGAAATTTTTTATAGGTAACTTTGCCTATTGGTTCCGAGTTAACAACAAATTTAAGATGTTCATTTGTCTGTACCATAACTTAAGATCGAAACCCTGAGTAATCGATACTGTGACCCGTTTAATAAATATAAGAGATTCGAAAGCAAAGGAATAGACATTTTGGTCCTATTATTGCCATGATTGAAGTATTACATTTACTCTACGACGTACGTTTTAAAAAATCACAAACCGTGACACGAGTTATTGATAATTGATAATAATAGTCAGTGTCTAATGTATAATTAGTCAAATATAGACCTAGATTGTGTTCGGGATTTCTGTCTTTATATACAACTGAATTTACAACAAAGTCTTCATAATATATAATAAAAAATTACATAAATAGAAGACTATGAAAAGAGACCAAAATTTTAAGGAGTCCTGTAGGACTTCAAAAAGTGGATCTTAAATAAGTAAATCTAGTGGTTTTTTTGACTGGTATCGACGTTTTGTTTAAATCATTTGTCAATTTTAATCGAAGAATCCTTCGAACCTTGTATCCTTCATTTTTTGATTAATGTAAGTATCTAAAAATCTCATAAAATTTTAAATGACAACATTATTCGGTAACTTAAATGGTATGACAGTATATTTGACGACCTAATAGACTGGATTCGTCATAAATTAGAAGTGTAAACTAAAATCCTCTTGTACACATTATAATTGAATTTTTGGATTGTAGAGACTACTAGGAAATAAAAAGTATAAGTCATATATTTATGTAATATATTTATTTTATGTAGTTTTTATTGTTTATTTTTCGTTTTGGTCTTAGGTTTGCTGTCATTTAAAGAGTCACTGTTCTTGAAACGAGTGAGTGACAAATTCAGGATTGTTATCAATGTAAATAATTCGTAATGACTGTCAAATCAAACTCCTCGATTCTCTCTACTTTGGACTTTAAATAAATATTATGTAGTCTTTTTACTACGAACATCTATTGAACGATGTTTATAATCTGAAATATAAACTCATGTATTGGGTCAACTAGAAAGTCACTTTTACTGACGGTAGACAGTCACTTTTCCACCTACTGTGTTACGCTTGAGATTTAAATTTTATCAATGATGTACCAAATCTATTCTCTCTTTTTGTCCTGTCTGTCGAGATATGAATGTGATGTAAATCACCATTCTATACCGACGTATCAGTACCGTACAAATTGGTACTCGACCCCAGAATAAAACGACTTATTCTTGTTTCACCAATACGTTCGATGGTTAGAAGGTCTTAAGTGTGGAAATAACAGTCTCAGACCTTTTTGTTTGTCTTTTATTCTGTGATTTTATACTGTTCCGTCACCTTTACTATGTCTTATAATAAGTTTAATGAGTCATGATAGGAGACTTATCTAAATCATGTACGGAGTTATGTTGTCTAATCGTAAGGAATACTATGATCTGAAGAACGGAAAGATATAATATATTTTAATGTACATAATTCCTATTTCCCGTTTTTCCGACGTGATACCTTCCGTTCAAAGTGTAGTTCCCCTCCTCCTGACTTCATTTTTCATCTTACTTTCAACCCTTCAAATCTCTACCTTAAGACTCTTATTTGTACCACAACCAATCATAGAATTTTACGTACCTTTACTCTTACCCTTTCTTTAATCGTTTCCTCCTGTTTTTGTTAAATCGACTCCACTATGACACAAATTCCCATGACCCCTTTTTTCTACGACGACACCATTTTACAGTCTTCTGTTCTTACTATGTATTCACCTGGTCACGACATAATTCTGTTCATTTACGACAAGTCCATTCTCTTTTCACATCGATCAATCCTCTAAGTTACAAAGAACCAAGAACCCTCACACCGATCAATCCTCTATGTTTCACAGAATCAAGAACCCGTAAAATCTCCTGTAATCGTTAAAGAATTGTAATTCACTGTTGTCATAGTGGAAATTTTAGATCCTTTCCCTTTTTGACCCTTTGTCTTGTCCTCTATGTTTCTTTTTCTTCATTTGTACCTTTTACTCCTTTTTTTTTTTCTGACGTAATTTTATATTTCTGATAGTTGTTAAAAATGGAATTTACCATGGAGACATTCTCCATTTACCGGGGGTTAAGACTTTTAACTGACTCCGACTGATGACAAGGACTAATTATATATAATCCCCTACCCTTCATTACAATCAGAACACACGAAAATTCGTTATCTATTGTTAATACTGAAAATACTAAAATATTAGTAAATATAAAAGTAATTATTGAAGTTAAAACACTGACTCATTATCTATTATATATAATAATTTATAAATTCCTTAGACAGTTAAATTTTTAATGATTGTGGAAAGATCCAGTTCTAATTCGTGTAAAATATATTAATATTTACCATAATCCTTCCATGATATTTAGTAAATTTTTGTAAAAATATTATTAATTGAAGTAAAACTATCTTTAAAAATATATTAAACTTTCTATGACTTGTCAAAAACCTATTCGTGTAAATGGATGTATGTAATCAGGGACCTGAATGAAATTAAGAACGAGTAATACTGTAGATTTTAATACAAGATAACTTTCTATACACTTTCTCTACTCAGGGTACGAAGATAATGTAACGACATTTATTATGGTCAGTTGATATTGCATTGTTATTGGACCCTAAGTTGTATTATTTTTTGTCTCAAGTAAATTTTCACTTCATCAATTAATAATCCGATTCGTCTCACTCTCCGTTTTTCTTCTTTACACGTGTTTCATAAAATTTTATAGAATATTTTAGTTGAATTACTGGTTATATATTTTGCAGAATGGTCGATCTCTAAGGAGTATAAATTCTTACACGAGTTGATCCAATAGTTGTTCAACTCATGTTCGAAAGAAGTGTCCAAATATACTCCTTAGGAGAAGTCTGAAGTTGTTGATATTCACATATATATACTTTTTTTTTTTTAGGGTCATATTAAGTAATCTGTTATTATTATATTTACGTAGTTTTACACAGGTATTCATTATTCTAAAAGTTAACCAATAATTGTTAAATTATGACTTTCACGTTTAAGTATTTATTTTTATATATTGTTTATAAAATTTTATATTGGTCATTAATTTCTATAAAGGTTTGTTAAAATCATACTTCAATAAATTTAACGATACATATCTTGGATTCCGTCCTATACTCTCTTTATTCTTGTGACTGGAAGGGAATTCTCATGGGGAGTTACGATCAACTCACTAAAATTTCTTAATCTTAAGGTAGAGAGTAGTAAAGTTCAAGAAACTAAAGAGTTTTTTTCAAATAATACCCAATTACTGTAAAATTTTTATCGACATTGATGTAAACTGAACGTGGAATTTTAGACGTTAATATTTTGTGTTCCGACCTAAAGAAGGGACACAATAGAAAATGGTTGAATAATTATTTGTTACTATCTCTACACGATGTTTATTACTATACTCTTTTCTCTAGTCAGATTAATATTGACATTTTATTTATGTTAGAAAGTATTAGTCTCCAGTTACCATTGTAGTAGATTCTATGTAGCCAAAACAATTATTTCTTATCGATTATGTTAAGAACCCAATAATTCCTTCAATTTTTTCACGTTAAAGACAGTTCCCAAGGTTGTGACATGTTAAAATTGAAAGACATTACTACCTATACAAAATATAGACACGACATGTTATAACGACGGTGTTCACTGTACGTCGATGATTTATGAACTTTGCATCGATCATATTGACTCCTTGACTTTTATTTATTTTTAAGTTTATTTTACTTTTTAGTGTGCACCGATCATATCCTGTCTCTTCTAAATTTGAAAGTGATGTTCTACACACCTACTAATGTTGACTATCGTTAGTCTTATTGCATAGTGTGTGTAAAGGGGATGAGGAAGGTTAAATTTTTTTATTTAGTTCCATCGAAGTTAAATGGGTCAAAGTCGAGATTTGTCGTTCAAGAGGTACAGGATGGAACATTGAGTTGGAATTCGTCGATAATTATAATATACGATGGAACCAGAAAAACCCCTTCCCCATCTTTTGTCCAAGAAATGGGAAAAAAAACGAAAAACGAGAGGTTCTGTAGTTCATGTGTATTTTCATAATTAGTATTTAAAACACAATACTGTGTGACGGTTATGACCAATACACGGGAAAAGAAACTTATATTTATATTACTACATGATACTTGGATTGAATTCTCATAGAGGTTATTGAATATAAAGGGTTACACGAGGAAGGAAATAGGGTAGAAGGACAAAGTGAAAGTTTCCTGGTGAAAAGTCTTGAAAAGGGTAAAGAAGTGAATTTTTTTTTGTGTGTTTTTGGATTCAATTTATGACAAAGATCAAAACGACCTAAAAGTTAAAAGAATTTTCATAGTACGACCTACGTCAGAAGACCCTAAACGGAAAAGGTAAATTATACAGTGATTACATTAGGTCCAACAACGTACTTTGACAATGAAATGAGTAAAAACGATGATATTTTATCCGGTAACACAGACATGACGTTAAGTAAGTAGGTAAGAAGACTTCTGTCCAATTAATTTTGAAATCACCGTATTACTCGTAAAAATAAACAGAGGACCATGTGTATACATTCTAAAAGAACCCATACATGGAACCGTACCTTAATGACCCAGTACCCATTATACTTACAAGTTGAGATACTTTATTACGATTCAAATTTTTATCGGAACTAAATGTAAAGGGTATAGTACTTACTCCGACTTATGGAATTCAGTGTAAAGAAAAAAAGAAATACTTTACAGGTAAGTAATGTAAGAGGACAAAAGGATAACTCTGAGAACGAAATATAACCAAACATCCTTTCCTCGAGTAATATAAAAGATTGTTACGAGGAAACAGTCAATATATACATAGTTTATAGACAGGGTGAGACACAAAAAAGACCTAAGTGTTTACAAGAAGTAAAATTCCGTCACTTTAAATAGTTAGAAAAGTCCAATGACCAAAAGACACTGAGTTCTTTAAGAAGGAATTCTTTTCAGTTTTTATATAATTATGTATATGACAGAAGACCCCGAAGGGTCCACCACGATCTTCATTTCTTGGCCGGACGGTTACATCCTCTGTGTTCTCTGCGTCCAGCTAGGGACTCATCCCTTCTATGGGACCACCTCCCGTATCGTTGGATGAGGTCATAAGAACGGACCTCTTAGGGTACCTGTTTCATCGGACCGTCCGATATCAGGTTTCCCAACGTGTCTCAACCTGTGCTGACTTCACTGAATCGTGTGTGTATGTATGATAGAAGATTTTCAAATTTCTAAAGAAAATTAGACACACACACACACACACACACACGCGCGCGCGCGCGAGTACGAGTCAGTACGGGCTGAGAAGTGACTCAACTTCTTAATTTTTTTGTTTGTTTGTTTTTTTTGGGAATATCCATCGGTGAATAAGGTCAGGGTAAATAACTTTTCAAGTTCGATAGACTTAATGAGTTAGAAATTATTCAGGATCATGGACAATTCTGTGTAATCACGAGGACGTAAAAGTCTTCACTACTAATAAAAGTTGAGATGAAAAGGTACATACCAAATTCTTGTGGAACTGTACGAACTATTTATAAAAGATAAGAACTAAAACTACTCTAGAGAATTGTAGAAGGGTAAAACGTACTAAAAATAAAATCCAAAATATCAAATAGTCTAAAATGAAGATCAAATGATCTACAATAGTAAGTTCCCATAATTTAAAATAGTTGTTAAAAAAAACATAGGAGACTATACTAATGAATAAAAAACAAATTACAATTTAGTATATGTGTACACTACAATTTAGTCGGGGTGTTATACGTACGTGTCTACATGTATATATATGCGTATATATTATATATATCATATTTGTATATGTGTAGAGACAGGTTAAAAAACTACCCATTCATTCGACATCTGTAGTTATATGAGAGATAGAAAAGGAAATCTCTATTTTAAATGTATTTTACTATACCTGTTTAGATGTCAACGGGTCAAAACAATTCATATAAGGGGAAATATTGAGTTTTTGTGAGATGGTTCTATCTCCTGTTTGAAAAAGGTAGAAATTTTGAATGTAATCTTAATAGACTTCTGACGATTTGATATCTTACCACCCGGAGTTGAAGTCTCAATGACTAATTAATTTAGACCTGTTTTCAGAATTTTAAAATGAAGATTGTTCAGTGTCTATTAGAACAATTGAAAATTTTGGTGACTATGTCTAATAATGGTAGTGGAAACTTTTAAGGGAGTACAAGGAAAGGTAAACTAGGTACCGAGGGACGTTGGTGAGAAGACTAAAAAAAGGTATATCTAATCATATCGGAGAGGATCTTAAAGTATATTTATCTTAGTATTGTACATGAGAAGACATATTCTGAGAACAGTGAAACACATTACGAAAATAATAAATGGATACAACGACAATTCATAGTTATCAAACAAGGAAAACTGTACGACATGATAAATCGACATATCTATGTAGTCCAAAAGAAATCGGTAAATGACCAACTACCTCTGTTTCTGTGATAAACTGACATTTGAGTCCGTGCTCTTTAGTTCGACGTGGAAGTTGGGAAACGAATCTTTAGAGGAGTCGATTTGTAGGTCAAAGTAGTGAACTTCAGAAGGGAAGTGGTTTGTGATCTTTTCCTTGTGTTAAATCGGTTCACGAAGTGGTTTAATGTTCCTGTCTGACAAGAGACAACAGGTTGTCGTACAAGAAGTAAACGTAGACTCTGGTGTAGTGTTATCGGAAATTGGTAGGCATAAAAATGGTTTTAAAACATGTACTAATATATGTAGGACTCTTTGCACATACGTCCAGTTCCTCGTTGTCAATCTTGGCCTGTACCTTGTTACCTGACCAAGGTTTAATCGTTTCCTCACCATGCAGTTCCGACATGTAACAGTGAGACGAATAAATTGAATGTACGTCTCATATAGTACGTTTTACGGTCCGACCTACTTCGTGTTCGACCTTAGTTCTAACGACCCTCTTTATAGTTATTGGGGTCTATACGTCTACTATGGTGGGAATACCGTCTTTCGTTTTTCGTTAATCTCAGAGAACTACTTCCACTTTCTCCTCTCACTTTTTCGACCGAATTTTGAGAGTTTTTTGATTCTAGTACCCTAAACTAGGGTAGTTAAGTGTCGTTTATCCATCCCTTTGTTTCATTTGTCACTGTCTGAAATAAAAGAACCAAAGGATACCACTGACGTCGGTACTTTACTTTTCTAGGAACGAGGAACCTTCCTTTCGATACTGTTAGGATCTGTCTCATAATTTTTCGTCTCTGTAGTGAAAAGGTTATTCGTCGGACGCCACTGGAGATTTTTACCACACGATAAGTGAGCTGGGTCTTTTGGGGTGTTTTAGTACATTTAGTTCTCCAAGTTTAGAAGTACAAGTGAAATTCTTGTAAACACTTTTCACGGGTCCGGTATTTCCCATACGTATAGACTTTTCGGACGTTCATAGACTTCCTACAGTGAAATTTCTTCGTTACACACGGTAAGGTAACAATGTTACCACCTCAACCATCCACACGTGTCCAGTTTGTCACCCCGACCTACGTCCTAGTCACCGGGTTTTTCCCACGACTTAAAAATGACGTGTACGAGTTTTTACGTCTCTTATTACGACTTGAATTCCCTAATCTACATCTTAGAGACCAGTGACTCGTGTAGGTCCACTTGTTTCGGGTGTTCTACGCCGAGTCCTGAATGTCTCGAGTAACAGCCTAGTTGGGGATGGACTCGAGAGGGACGGTGTAACTCTACTAAGAATGACTTTTTCTTGTCTGACAAGGATTTGGTCTTCTCCTCCAACGTGTCTTCTTTTTTTATAGGGCCTTCTTTCATTTCTTTGTTTTTGAATTCCGGGTCCTTATTTCCGGCGTTTTTTATGTACGTTCATTGTCATTTCCTTTCTTTTTCCGTCTCTGTAGTGAAACGGTTACTTCAAGGTAGATCAGTTTCGATACCAAAAAGGTCATCAGTACATACCTACACTCTCAACCTGGTATTTCTTCCGACTCGTAGTTTCTTAACTACGAAAACTTGGCACCACGACCTCTTCTGAGAACTCTCAGGGGAACCTGACGTTCCTCTAGTTTGGCCAGTTAGGATTTTATTTAGTAATCTTCCTGACTACGACTTCGAGGTTATGAAACCGATGGACTACGTTTCTCGGCTGAGTCATCTTTTCTGGGACTTAATAATCGTATTCGAATTGGTCCAGTCCTGAGGTTGACGTCGAGGACATGGTCTACTCTACAGTCACGAAGTTGTTTAATTGTAGGAGACCTTGGACCACATGTCGATTACTAGACATTCTATGGAAAAAAAGGAGTAGGAACAATTTCCGGGTAGTCTTCGTCAAACGAAAATTGACCGTTCCGGTCTTTACATAACGTGACAGAGTCCCCATAGAATTGACGGGTCAGAATGTAATATTGAATCAAACATACTACTACTGATAGAAAGTGAAATTGTACTGTAGTGTGACCGGGTAATGTAACTACTGTAATACGGTTGACGTGTATTATTCGTTTTTCCTTGTTCATGTGACCTGAATAAGCATCTTACACGCACAGTTTCCCACCCCTTATGTAGGTTACCTTTAAATCCCCAGAAGATGAAGCTTCTTTAAGGACCCCCGAATCACCACACCCTGTACCACACTACAGGGGACATTCATTTCTTATTCTACAACGTAAACCAGGAAAGATATTGGTTTTTTCTTGAGTTACGGAATCACTCAAAGACTTAAAACCTCCGAATAAGGAGTAAACCCATATAATAAGACCGGGTAAATGACTCACTGGACTCTTCGACGGTCACGACTTACCCCGTGTCTTGTCTTCCGTCGAGACCTTTCCGTCGTCCGACGACACGTTCGACGAAACGGTGAGTACAGTGTCTGGTCGTCGTGACTCCACAGTCACCGTCTATACCGACGACTGATCTCGGAGACGGTTCGGAGATATTCACTTGACGTCATATCCAGGAGTCCTAAAACCTTGTTTCGGGACGGTGGGAGACCCTATTGGTGAGAGAAAAACTCTTTATCGAGAACCGTGTGATGAACCGAAATCATCTATGACTTACGGATGGGTACCCGGTGGTTTTAGTAGTACGTAAGACTCGATAGGTAGTATTTGGCCCTCTGACGGAGTGGTTCGGTGTTTCAACCCACACGTTTCGTCGTAAGACAGTAGTTTCCCTTCACCACATGTGTGTTAATCCAGTCTCGTCCGACTTCCCGTGTTCAATTAATGTACTTTTTCACCGGTTTTACGGATACCAAGGGTAAGACGATGTGACGGAAGAGAGTCGGACGTGGAGACCGGAGTCAACCGGTGTCCCTCATAGGGACCAAATGTCTACCCAGATGTGTTGTACGTCCCTAGTGGGGTTTCACCTGTCAACGTCGTTATGTCGGGGAAAGACCCTGTAGGGATTTCCTGTCACCACTTCTTTTTAAGGGGGTAACCCGTCTTGAAGTTCTACACGTAGAACAAGTGAAACGAACCTTTCTATTTACTAGTTTCAACCACTGTTCCCTTATACTTTTTCTCCGTAGAGACTTACCATTTTATAAATATAAGGTGTACTTACAAGTGGTTTCCCTCCGGAGTCGTCTATTCCCAGAATTTTTAGTTCACCTATCCTACTGAACGAGACGTCTATGGAAGAGGTTCCCATTGTCGGAGAAAAACGTCGGTGAGGACAGGAGTGGGTTACCCGAGTACTTATTTGATACACACCATCGTCTCTACCTCTAGTACGAATTCGAGTCGTTGTGTCTGAAGATGAATGGTTCCGGTGTGATAGATACCAGGTGAGACGGTCGTCATCTCTTGTTGTGACTCAAAGACTATACCTTGTTGAGGGACCCTAATGGTCGGTCGATGGACCACCGTCCAACTAATGTTAATCCGACGGAGGTAGTACCTTCCCCGTCGTAAAACAAGTATGACTTTGTCCGTGAGAACTATATAAAAACGGAAAAGACATAGTTATGAAGATGGTTTTGATGGTGGATACCTGAATATCCTATGAAATAGATGGTATTATAAACAACAAGTCCGAGATTCAGTACAGACTGAGAAACGTTGAGGTATTGGCGTCGTGAGATCCGAAGAGACAGGTAGTGATGGAGGGACTGAACGAGTTTGAGTACAGGTAACTCAGTCACTACGGTAGGTTGGTAGAGTAGGAGACAGTAGGGGAAGAGGAGAACGGTATTGAGGTGTGTTTGGACGAAACCAATTCTTTTCGTGAAGTCGCGTTTCCTTCATGTCGTCACTCGGGTACGAGTATAAGGTGCAAAGGGTGGTAAGACTTTGTCGACTGAACCGTCTTCCACCAATGTCGGAAAATGTTTAAGTCAATGTTGTAGTCTATCCCCCGTTATAGAACGACACCGACCCCGTTCTAAGAGGTCGTCCGAGGATACGAGACTTAGTCGTAGGTTATGTACCACGACAAAACAGATATCGGTCCTAAGTGCCAGGTCCTTAGTTCTCCACCTTTAAACTTTCCGTAGTGAGTGAGTTTAAACGATTAGTTAGTAAACGATATACTCACTAATCGTTTTAAAGACGAAGGTAAGGTCACTGAAATACGAGACGACCGGACCTCTCTCCAAGGTCTCTCTCCTTAAAAACATGGTCTTCTGTATTATTCTTAGGGTGACTTGACTTTCTAACAGTCAGTTGATGATAAGTGAGAAGTACGGAGACTTAGTTGTTCATTTCTTTCCTCGACCCGAAAAGTCCACCATTTCTTAACAGACGGTTGCGTTCTCTCGATGCTCTGTGCCCAAACTAGGGACCCAGCCCTTCTAAGGGACCTCCTCCCGTACCGTTGGTGAAGTTATAAGAACGATCTCTTAGGGGACCTCTCTCCTCGGACCACCCGATGTCAGGTTTTCCAGTGTCTTAACCTTTGTTGACTTGTACGTGCGTAGTTTTTCTTTGATCACATTATGAGGTGTTAGCTCCATGTATTCTCATACAAACCTTACGTTCTCTAGGGAACCCGGTAGAGAATCATTATGGTCGATACTGGTGTAATAGTCAATATCTATGTTCCTGAAACAGTACTCATAAAGGACGAATAAAACAGTATTTATGTACACACACAATATACATACCTTCAACCCCTCTCCCGGTCCTTCTCTCTCTGACTCCCTCCCTTTCACTCTTTTACAGAAAGAAGGGAGGGTGGAGGATAAAGGAATGGTGTTTTGTATTTCATATAACTAAAATATAGTTTCATAAATTTACAATAATATTTGACTGTACAATCATTAATTTAATGTCCTACGGTCCCTCTTCTCATTTGTAATGAGTTCCTGAAGAAGACCCTTTCCCCAATCACTTAAAAACCAACTTACGTCCTATCGACATAGTACAATCTATCTTAGTACTGAAACAATAACAGAAATAAACCTCTAAATCATACCATATTTCTCTACATAGTTATATACCCAAGGTTCAATTGTTTCCCATCTCGACACTACTAATTAAAATTCGTAATTGAACCAACCCGGTTTCCTACGGGTCAATAGACCAATTTGTAATAATGACCTACACAACCACTCACTCCCATCAAGATTTACTCTAATCGTGAACTTGACCACCTGAGTCGTATCGTCTGACGGGAGAGGTTACACCCACCCGGACTTTTCTTGTGTCCATCTCCTTCCTTTTTAGGTGGGTAAGAGACTAGTGGACTCGACCCTGTGACCAGAAGAAAGTGTAAACTTGACCCTAAATATGATAGACGAAGACACCAGGTCCGGAGTCCTGTGTCTTGTTTGATGTGTGATCCCCGAAAAGACCCAGAGGTCAAACGGCTGTCTAACGCCCTAAATTCTCCGAGATATCAGTGTACTCCCCGAAGGGATCACCGAGTCGCCATTTCTTAGGCGGACGTACCTCCTCTGTACCGAAGTCAACGACGTGACCTTCTAAGGAACCCTTTCTTTACCGTCAGGTGAGGTCTTAAGAAGGGACCCTACCGTCCGATGTTAGGTACCAACGTGTTCTCAGTCCTGACTGAATCACTGATTTACTGTTGTTGTTAGTGTGTTCTGTCAAGAATGTTATTTAGTAAAGAGAGAGAGAAAAAAAATCAACCAAGACAAAGATACTTCTTATATTATAAGATCTTCTCTACTGACTATATATAGGAAAGACTCATTTAGGGACCGAGGGACTTTAATGAGAATTTAAAAAAGTTATGTCTAATCAAAACGGAGAGGAATTTGAAGTATATTTACCATAGTCTTATACATGAGAGGACACATTCCGAAGGGAGTAAGACGTCTCACAAAATTATTTACAGATATGACAACATACATAATGGTCAACGCGAAGATACTACACCTCGTGATAGTTTAATATACTTATAACTACATCAGTAAAAAGATAAGTAAGTGACTAACTACCGTTATTCTCATAAACTACATTTGAAGTTCTCCGTCTAGAATAAAACCTAATGTTTCCGGTCCTTTTCTACTTTATATCCGATAAATTCAAAAAAGTAACGGACGTAAAAGAACATTTGATTTTTTTTTCCCCCCCCCCGACATCAGAATCTTGTATTCGTTACTTTTAGTCACCGTGACGTTTTAATTAAAACCCATGGGTGATATCCAATACTATCACTAAATGCGACTGACCTGGTGAAAAATCTTTTTTTTTTTTTTTTTCTTGAAAGTACTAACTTGAGAAGGTGTATGATGACTTTTTTAAGTTTTCTTTGGTACTTAAGTAATTTTCAATTTTCCCTGTACTCAAAGGTAAGTAATTTTTTTACACACATACACACACACATATGAAAATATATATATATATACACTGTAAGATTGTAATACATCAGTCGTCGTCTCAAACTACGGATACATTTATACTTCAATAAAGTACATCATGAATTTTAAAGGGTTCCGATAGTGTAAGGTGTTTAACCCTGAGTGATAGATATACTTCAGTTAGGTTGTGTTTTTATTATTACTCTGCATAGATTTTAACCTGTCTTACCTTACACATATGTACTCGAGTACACCTTTATCATTCTTACAACTAATAAAAACTAAGTTCTTAAATTTTATTAAGGTCGTCAGGGAAGAAACATAGGAGTTCGAAAAGACGTTTAAATACGTCACAACAATAATGGCAATTCTCACTAATATGGAGGTAGTACATAAATATGTTTATAAAATTATTTTACAAGAAATAAATTACTGATATAGGTCTTTCAGTGTTACAGTAAAACTATTTAATTTAACAACCGTCTTTGATTTCGTCCTTTCGTATTGTGTCCCTCCTTATCTTTCTCGTTACTCGGATTTTCTCCTGATCTCTCATTTCTATGTTTCTCATATTTTGATGACGGTTCTTCAATATTTAGATCACAAGTGAATAGATGAAGGTTGGACGGTTATTGTGTGTCCTTACAATGGAATCTAAGAAAAATGATTACTGTAAAGACTCTCGATATGATCATAGTATACTTTGTACCCATATCTCGAAAGATCTTTAATAACACAGGGGAAACCTTACCAACTGTGTTTATATTGATTCTACCAGTATTCCGAGATATTATGTCAATTAATAAACTGAATACCCCCTTTCCCATAGTTTATATAGTGCATTTTAATATTTTACCTTCTACTAACTATTTCTCTCAGATTCTACAATGTCTGACCTATTGCATTCGTTTGTGGTAATCCCACGAACTTTTTCCTCAGAACTTTAAAAAAATTTCCATTGTATAATGACTTGTGATGGTTTCCCAATTTGAATTTTTCTGCCTGTTATGGTGCATAACTACTGTTACACCTAGTTGACCTTGTAACGACCACCTTTACGTTTTACCAAGTCGGTAAAACCTTTTTGTCGGACCGTCAAAGAGTGAGTGTACTGGGTCATTAGTGCTGGTACCCTTAACTGGGTTCTCTTTACTTTTGTGGGTTGGAGTGTTCTTGTACGTGTGTTCATCGTAATAAGTAATTGTCGGACTTGACCCCTGTTGAACATTCAGATATTCAAACACTTAATTGTCTCTTTAATACTATGTAGGTATGATAACGATGATGAGTCGTTATTTTTCCTTATTTTGTTATATGGTCGCTGTAAGACGATCTTCAGTTTGTGTTTTCTGATGTACGACATACTAAGAGACCTGTACTTTAAGATGTTTCCCCTGTTGATATATCACTGTTTTTTCACTTACGCACCAAAGGGTCCCAACCCCCTCTTCTAGTTGATGATGTTTCTCCGTGTTCTTTTGAAAGATTCTCACTATAAGAAATGTAGTAACATTTATTAATAATTTTAGTCAGTCCGACGTGTGAATTTTAACCAATTGTAAAGACGTACATTTAATACAAAGTTATTTTATTAAACCAACTAATAATTTTTATAACGATTTGTATCAAATTGATTTTCATAATAATTTTTAATTTTTCATTTGTTTATCTTGTCTATCATTTAACAACTGTATAGGTTGTCCTTTTTGATAAAGTGCTATCTGAAAATTACCATAGACAAATCACTCGATATCTATTTTTCTTTACATTTTTTTCAGAATATGACATACATCATTAGAATTACAATTATATTATTCCGTTTCGATTATCCTTTAAGCCTCTTCCGTTACCGTTGGGTGAGGTCATGAGAACGGACCTTTTAGGGTACCTGTCTCCTCGGACCATCCGACGTCAGGTGCCCCAGCGATCCTCAGCCTGTGTTGATCCGCTGAAATGAAAGTGAAAAGTGAAAGTACGTGACCTCTTCCTTTACCGTTGGGTGAGGTCATAAGACCGGATCTCCTAGGGTCCCTGCCCCCTCGGACCACCCGACGGCAGATACCCCAGCGTGTCTCGACCTGTGCTGACTTCGCTGAATCGTCGTCGTCGTCGTTACCCTTTAACAAAAACCTTTATTCTAAAAATCGGATTTTCTTTATTATTTCCCTCGTCTTAGGGTATCAGAATTTAAACTTAATTTTTATAATTAAGAACTAAATAAAAAAGAAAGATTTCTTTATATATATAAAGATCGAGACAGGAGACTTTTTCAGGTTTCGATACTATTGGGTAATCGTTACTGATAGGTGTCGTGGGTCTAATAAGGGTGTTTTCCGTTAGTCCCGAGAATCCTTTTTTACCGACTCAAGTCTAAACCCTGTCTTTTACGTATTCGGTTCAGACCCCTTAGAACATCTCTTTCTTTCATTAGTCCGATGTTTTCGCATTACTCCAATATGGTTTTTCCATGTTTTAGCTGAACTTCCCTTTTGAGTAATAAGACTTTTGACAATTCATTACCCTTTTTTATCTCATGAAAGGGACGGAAAGACCATGTTTGACATGAAGTGTCGTTGATTTAAAAGTCCTATTTTAAGGAGAAATTTCTTCTTAGGAACGGTTAATTATACCCTATTTATTTTATTAAACTTTTTTTTTTAGTCGTAAAACGTTAAACATTACTTTTATTACTTGGATCCATTACTAGTAAGCTTTGGATAGTATTTTCTGAAATACTTTCTAATTCGTGTGTCAGTTTTAGTGACTTTTACCCTGTTGGTTTGTAATGCACGGAAAACTACACTCCGTTATTATAAATCGTAGTGAACACTTCATAAGAACAGACAAAAGACTTTTGACTTGAAGTTATAGTCATTTGGAGATATAGATTGAATTCTCAAATGTCTTTTTTTTTCCACCTGTCTCCTTGTGATTTTACTGTGGTCTTTCTTCTCTAGATACTTGAGATCTTATACCCTGTGAGGTGTCCTTTTACATTCGCCGTACTCTTTTCCTTGTCACTTTCAACTGAAAATAACTGATTCTGAATTCTCAGTACAGTTGGTTTCGTTGCCGTTCAGTTGATACTTTTGTGTAAAAACTCTGTTAGTCCCTTTACACTTGTGACTTATTAATAATGTACAATCCTTTATTAAAATAATTGAATAAAACTATGTCTACTGTTTCTATGACAAAAAAAGATTTTTTCAGTAAAGACAATCTCTGTATAATTTCATAAATACTCACTTTACTATATTTCATACCCTAAAAGAAATTTTCACAATAACGGTTTCTTTTAATTTATTTTTTTTTGATCTACCCCCACCCTTTCTCTATTTGTCCTATAATCCTTTTACGATTGTTGAAAACTTCGACCCATTACTCGTGAAGATAAACTTTTAGGAATTTATTTTTTTAAGTATTCCTCGATTTATAAAGGTACATATTTTAAAAATTTCTTGTGATTAACACCAAATTAGGATATGATGATATCCTGTAAGATATATAAAATTTTGTACAGTTTATTACATTTGTATATAAATTACGTTAGATATATGGATAAATATCTAGAGTACAGATAGTAGATCTAATTTCCCTAATTTTTTAATAGATCTTCCTACTCTTCTCTCTTATAATTATAATCAATAAGTCCTTTGAATGAACATCGTTCGTTGACTTGTTGACTAATTTGTCCCCATAATTTGTTTTATAAGTGGGATTATGTAACTTTATTTAAAAGGGATAGTGTTTCATTTGTGAATTTTTTTTTTGACTTTTTAAAGAAAGTTTAGTACTTCAGATGTTTATGAGTGTAAAACTTCTTCGACGAGTTTGGTCAGTATAGGTCATAGAGACGTACGACGTTGGATTCCCCTTTTTATACCACGTGGATAGTTTTAATCTTTAAATGTAATTTTGTATGAAAACGATACGATATCAGAGTTCTTATTTTTACAAGTTTCAAGATTTAAATTTTTTAATAAAAGTATGAATACCTGTATCCCTCTCCCCTCCTCTCCCACTCTACATACCTTTCTCATTGCACCTTTGAATGTAATGGTATACATTTTATCTATCGGTTACCCTTAACGACACACTGAGTCCTTTGATTTTGTCCCCGAGACAAAGTTAGATCTCCCCACCCTACCCCACCCTCTACTCTCCCTCCAAGTTTGTCCTCCCCTATATACATATGGATACCGTCTAAGTACAACTCCAAACTGTCTTTTGTTTTAAGACATTTCGTTAATATGAAGTTATTTTTTAATTTTCTTTTTATTCTTTTGAAAAATTTTTTCACTAACAGCTAATTTACTAATCTTGATTTTTCTTTAATAAAAGTTTATTTGATAAAAAAAGTCACTCGGTTATTAGATGGTACAATTTCTTGAAATGAGGTTTTCATATAATCTTCGGTAAGTTCTATAAGTGGATTACATAATTTTAATTTTTACCGTAATGTAAGACTTATCATATAACTTAGTGTGTGATAGTCCTTTAGACATTCCAGATTTTGTTATTTTTACGTTTACAAACGAATAAAAGGAAGATCCATGTTCTAAATTTCTGTAATCATTTTGTCTCTACTAGTACATTAGGGATTATATTTTTAAGAATTCAAGTTTTGTACTTTTCGTAAGACCCAGTTTTTTTAATATCAAATACACATATTAATTTGTACTTTAATTAAAATTAAGTACATAAGACCTTTTTCATCTTTAATACCAGAGTAAAGTCCAACGATAAGTATCCAATAACATAGAAAATTAGATGAAGAGTAAAGGGAAAGTCAAAAGTTAGTGACCTTCTCAGACCTCTTAAAATTATAGTCACGAATTCTGTTACCTACGGGTTTTTTTTCACCCCCATCCATCTTTATGGTGAGAGTAGAATAAACGTAGGGAACTCAATAGAGGTCTTTATACATTATTCCCTTCATAGTCTCCCATTGGTTCATAGAACAATAACAGAGAGGGAAATATTCTGTTCCGTCCGGAGTCACTTCAAACGTGGGTGTCCTTGGTGGGAACAAAGTCAGGAAGGAATGGTGTAGTCACTATAAATTTTAGAAGGAACAGTAACGAAGAAACAGTAACACACCTCAACCTCATTTGGTCTCAAAAACCTTACAAAGTAAATGATTAAAGATCTTCTTTCTTTTTAAAGTTTGATTATTCATGTTACTTACACCGTTTTAAGAATTAGGGTTTAAGAGTAATTTAGGGTTTAAGAGTAATTTCGGGTTTCGTTTTCATATATATACACACACACATACACACATACATATATATATATATATAAATTTTGGGACTTTAAAGACCATATTGTAGGAGTCAAAGTTTTTCTAGTGGTTAATTGAATATTTTTAATCTTAAAAAAAAGTCAAACCGTTTCTAAAATTTACCCAATTATTATACGGTTACGTCCTCTACATTCTTTCTGAGCCCAAGCTAGGGACCCAGTCCACTAGGGGACTTCCTCTCGTACCGTTGGGTGAGGTCATAAGAATGGACTTCTTAGGGTACCTGTCTCCTCGGACCTCCCGATGTCAGGTATCCCAGTGTTTCTCAATCTGTACTGACTTCGCTGAATTGTGTTATGATACAGATCATATCTTTACGACCTATATTACGTGAATTTACGAAAACTAGTTTGATTTTTTATCAAAACGACGAAACCATATTCAACAATTTTTTGTTTTGTTTTAGTTTTGGGGTTTTTCTTTATATCCCTGTTAGTGTATATGTATCTAAGTGATTACTTGAGATTGAAAGTTGTTTTATAAATGATTGAATCTTTTGGTTCGTGTATGGTAAACTTTTAGTTAAATTAAACTTTATTTAAAGGATATATGTTACATTAGAGATGTTACTGTAATTTATAATGTTAACGGTTTAACCAAACTATTCTAGTCTAAAGTAATTGATTACGTCCTGGAGCTTTATTTTTATGGATTGGTACAGAAAAAGAAGTTAAATATCAGATATTATAACTAAATGAACATGTCAAATGTATATATGTATTAATTGTTTTGAATATATATATTTCGTTTGTAAATTTAATGAACCCGAAAGGACCACCGAGTCGCCATGTCTTAGACGGACGTGACGTCCTCTGTGTCCTCTGAACCTAAGTTAGAGGTCCAACCCTTCTAAGGGGGCCTCCTCCAGTACCGTTGGGTGAGGTCATACGAACGGACCTCTTAGGGTACCTGATGTCTCCTCGGACCACCCGATGTCAGGTATACCAACGTTTCTCGACCTGTGTTGACTTCACTGACTCGTACGTGTGTGTACATTTTGCAATTACTTTTTACTTAAAAATTTCATCAGTTACAAAAATTGAATGGAATTACGGGAGAAGTAGTAAATGGGACGCTTAGTAAAAATGTGTGTAAAGACATTAAAAACCTTTACAACCAACAAGTTATGTCTACAGAGAATTTTAGAAATAGTGGGAAAAAGACTGTGACTATGGTCATAGGATCCTGTCTTTCTATAAGATTTACAGTCTTTTTGACTCTACGGTTCCACATACTTTAAACTATTTTATTTTAATCTTTTATGGGCCTTTGTCATATGTATGTAAATAATTGTACTATTTGTACCAGGTATATAAAAGAAAAATTTGTGTAAAAATAATTAGAATATTTACTCAATAAATTAATACGATAGAAACGAAAATTTTACATTATAGGTTGTATATCTTTTATAATTTATCGTGACTTGGGTTCTCCTCACATATTCGAACGGTTTTAATTTATCTCATTGTTTGTACTTTGAATCTCCTGTCACAAACCGTGAATTTGTCGTATACTTCATATAAATTGTTTTTTACAAATAAAAATTGTTTAGAAAGTTTGGTCATAGTGATAAAATATTAAATATCGTTTATATTCCTTTTTTCCTTGTCTGGTTTCCTTTGTTTAGGTACTTTTTTATTGTTCTGACCGAACGGAAAAATTTAGAGAGTTACAGTACCACCGATACACATTCTTTCTCAATCTCTTATGAGATTTATTTTGTCTCTACTTTATGACACCACCTATGTACCCACAATTGACATGATAAAAATTGAATTGTCTAAAGGTATTGATTTAGTGGAAATTTATTTTTCATGAGTTGTGAGTAACACGTTTTAATAGAGGTAATACATCACATCGTTTGTACTTTTATAAAATCCTATATAACCATTCCATCTGCGACAGTCTCAAGTAATATGGACTTTTAGGACAACAAACAGGAAGTGAGAACTTTTCTCATTCTGTAATTTTCACTTTTTTAAGAAGATGAAAAAGGAATTTTAAGAAACAAAGGTAGTTCTAAAATACGATCAACCTCTACTTTAATAGACATTGAGAGTCAGGGTGTCATATTTATAACCCGATTTTCACTATTTAAGAACAGTCAAATCCTTATGACTTTAGGACATGGATTACTTAAAGACAACTCAATATCTTCTTCAGTTATTGGGACATCACCCACCATACCTTAAAGTTGTCCATAAAACATTACGGTTACAAAGGAAAGTAAAGGTTCCTTTGTGAAGTCCCGGTGTCTTAAGTTACGGTATCTTCTTTTCTTATAGAATCTTATCGTAAAGAATACAAACGAGAATTTTGAGTTTACTGAAATAAATCGAACGTCCATAGACTCAGACAGTATTAAGTCGAAATTCCTTTATACGTTTATGTGTATTATTGGTTTTTATAACAGTCTTTGGTTTCAAGGTATATATCGAGAGTGACTTTATTAAGAAGGACAAATATATGTATATATAAATATTAATGAGATCTTAGGATAGGTTTTGTGAATTGATACAGTACATCGAGGATAGTAAATGAGAAACATATAGTCGTATTGGTTTTCGATTATCATTGACCATTTTCCTTAGGTTAAAAATGGTTTCTACACGAAATGTTATAATTCGTCGGGAGGAGAACTTTATACAAGAAGAAATCTTTCAACGATGTCAAATATATAATCCATTCTATTTATGTCTTAACTATAGATGAAAAAATGGAATTGTAAAAATTTTTCACTATAATCCTTCTGTTTTAATATAAGTATTTAATATTATTTTCACTGTATTGTCCGTATGGTTATAAGAAAGTTAGTCGTATAGTATTATGACGAGTCGTTCGACTCCAGCTGTTTCCTGTTTAGCTGGATCATTAAGGTGACGACGAAGAGACTGTGATCACCTCAATAGGTAATTAGCGGGCACTTGAGGAGCGACGTATAGGTCGACTTCTTTTTATTTCTTTTATATTGAATATGATTCATCTGGATTATAAAATTAAACTTATATTTTCAGTGTATTATTCTTATTAAATACAAGGAGAAATGGGAACGATCTTATGACCCCAGATGTCGTTGTTGGAGTCTATTTGTGAAGTACCGAAAACAAGCTTGCCGTTAACGTAAAAGTGGTTCTTGAGCTTCCTAGACGGTTCGTTTATAATTGTAAAAGTAATTAAAATCTTGTACATTGAAAAATTGTTTTATGTCTTTCTTTTGTACGTTTTTTCATATCTTTATAGTTTGAATGAAAGGAAGTTAAAAATATATACATTTATTTTTCTAGACAATATGACTAGGTTTCAAAAGTGAATTTTGTGATTCCATACCACAAGACATGAAATACCGGAAAGGAAAGAAGGCAGTAAGAGTTAATTTGAACAAAAAATAACGATACGAAGTAAACGTTCTTTGACATCCGGGTGACTTTTGAAAGATACACATTGAAATTAGTTCCTGTAAATCATAGTAAATTTATTATTAAAACCATTGACTTATTAAACAAAAATATTGTAGTTAGTGAGATTGATATGGTAGTGAGATGGACATGGTATGTCTATGTATAGGTGAATAGACATTTTGTTCTTAGTTGTCCATTTTTCGTACGTCTTGTTTGTATAAAATTGTTTATACCTTGTTTCTTTGTTTACAATAAAAGTACTAAAAATTTTTTATAGACAAGAGTTGTTACTTGTCTGTAGTGTGTGTTCAAAGGTCTTAATCTTTTTAGTCATAGTGACATATTCCTTAAGACCAGGTCAAATGGACACAGTTTATTTATAGTTTCGAGACCCGTTTGCCGGAGTATCTCCGGTTCATAGCTTGTTAGTTTGTTCGCAGTAGTATCAGGTGTCATAGTCTCAAGTAAGACGTTGCTTTTCAGTAATTTAACATTAATTAAATTGAAAAAACATTTCATCCATTTATCTATAGTTTCTCTGTTGACTTTTGTAACCTAGAAAAGAAAAACCTAGAATGAAATTACACGACTTGACTCTTCCACACCAAAACTATTACGAAGATTCTTTGAAGAAGGCCAAAAGTCGAGCTACGTATTAAACTGGTCAACAGAGTTGAAGGAAACGTACTACACTGGGAAGTCTACTAAGAAGTAGAAAAACACTAAAGTAACGAAAAAGACAAAGGTCACAACATAGTGCCTTGGTGACCCGTTATATCTTAAATGCTCTTTTGACCTTTCTTTAAAATTCCGAACTCAGACTACTTTAATCATTGTTTTAAAGGTTGGATGACTGTTTCGCAAGTGTTAGTCTTTGTGTTAATAGTTCCAAATGAAATTTTTCTTCTCAAATCTTGTGTACCTATTTTACGACTTCCATCTTCTGATATCAATGAAAGTTTTAAAATGGATGAAGAAGTTCTTTATATGTCGGTTAATAATGACTTGATATAATTGTGATTCCATGTACATATTAGACAAGGACTCAAAAAAGGGGAGGTGAAATAACTCTTTATTAACTGTATGTAGTAACATCTCAGACAAGGAAAGGTGTTTCTGACTTCTGGACATCATCAACCGACTTATCGAAATCGATAAAGGTTGGAGAAATAAAAATTAAGAGGTTGAAGACATCTACGTATAGGGTAGTTAATTTTTTTTAATTTTCACGGGGTTATATCACATATTTAAAATGTATGTTCGAATAAAATGATTATAAAACCTATATATAAAAAATTTTTTTTGTCTTAATTCCTAATATAAATTATATATGTATATTTTAAGATTAGTAAAATATTTTTAAGTGAAAAATATACGATTATCTAATAAAGTATGTGATGGACTCAGTTACTAGAAACAGAGTTTCTATTTTGTACCTTTCTAAAACTTAATGGGTTCAGTGTATTATAATCCTGTGTGGTTATAGACATAGTCTTAAACTGATAGTGTATAAAGATAAAGTTTTTAATTATAAGGTTATGACGAGAGGAGAAGTACTGTAAGAGTCAAAAGAAAGTCTGGTTTAAACTTTATTTGTACACTTGTAATGTTTTGTTCCTTATCTTAGGATGGTGGTCACTTCCTAGTCAGAGGCACAAAAGTAGGTTCATTAGTTCGTTACGAAAAACGTTAACGACATAAAGTAGAAGGGGAGGACTTTGGATATTTTGTTTAGTCCATTATTGTGTTTTTATAATGATTATATAAAATTATTTAGTAGATGAGTGTTTGTCTTTAGACTCCCTTTTTTAGAATATTTACTATTTTTTACATGTCCATATCAATTGATTTTCCTTCTTTGTCTTCTTATGACAAAAAACTTTTTGTAATATATGACTATCTAGTCCAATGAAAGTACTTAATGTACAATTGAAAAATATTCCTTCGAGTATCCTTCGACTGTATTATTAATAATCTTTTTACACATACATTTAGAAGTCTCCATCCTTGGAGGATTGTGACCAAAAGATAAACCATTCTCTGTGGAGGTTTGAAGATTAGATCATTTACCTTTGACAATGAACATAACAATACATAATACCTATAGAAACTCTATAATAACTTTTTCTTGTAAGACTTTCCCTTTATAAACATTAATTATGTTTTATGAAATACAGTGCATCTAGTTTATATGTCGACTAGACCTTCGTCTTTCTCTGACTCAGAAGTCCAGGACAGTTCTTGTTACAACAACAAATCAACGATTCAACACAGGTTGAGAAAACTCTGGGGTACTTGACATCGGACAGTCCAAGGAAACAGGTACACTAAAAGGTCCGTTCTTATGACCTCACTCAACGGTAAAGAAAGAGGTCCCCTAGAAGATCTGGATCCCTAGTTTGGACACCGAGGACGTACCCCATGCGTCTATAAAATGGTGACTCGATGGTTCCTTCGCGAAAGTTCTTATGTCTCGTCCTTTAATTGAGACTCAACTGTAATTACAGATATCGAATATGAGACCAAAATGGACACACTTTACGGTTTATTTACCAAATCTAATATATAGATTCGTCTTTTGTTTCTACTCTTATTGGGCACAAGACTCTCACATCACTTTACCTATATAAGTCTTACCAAAATAAATCAACGTAGACCCCATATCTAAAAAGAAGAAATTTAAAAGTTAAAATATAACCTCATATCGACTAAATTGTCACAACACCGTCCCAGTCCCTCTGTCGTTTTCCTGAGTCGGATGTATATTTGCATAGGTAAAGACGGGTTTGGTGGGAAGGTATGTCCGACGGTGTAATTGTGACTCGTCTTCAAAGACATCATGTGTCACCCTGAAACAACCAATAGGTAAAATTTATATCAACACATATGGACTAAGTCATTAAGATCCCTCTGAGGACTCTTAGACGTAAAGATTGTTCAAGGATCCACTATATTTTCAACCACGACGAACAGATCCCTTAGTATTAAACTTTAAGATCCCATTACCACTGTAGGAGAGACGAGTTTTACGAAGTTTTCTTTTATTTTTACTTATATGTTTGTGTATACATACATATAAGATTTTCTCTTATTATTTCGTTTACGATTGGTGATTTCTTTAGACCTACCTTCTAAACACCCTCGAAAAACACGATACGAATTTTGAAAAGACATTCAATCTCCGTAAACAGTACCGGTCGTACCTATACCAATACCTGTAATTTTTTATTTTTGCTCATATTTCTTTTACTTTTTTCGAAATGTACCATCCTAATGTCTAGTAAACCCGATGAACCACCGACTCTACTATTTCTTAGGAGGATGTCACACCCTCTGGACCCAAGCTAGGGACCGAATCCTTCTAGGGGACCTTCCCCCGTACCGTTGGGTGAGGTCATAAGCACGAACCTCTTAGGGGTACTTGTGTCGTCGGACCGCCCGATGTCAGGTATCCCAGTGTTCAACCTATGCTGACTCACTGATTCGTATGTGTATAGTAAATGGACAGTTAAAAGAATTCAATAGAATCATAATGATAGTTGAGGAGGTGTTAAATTTTATTTTCATAACAATTTGGTTTATCTTTGATCATAGTATGTAAGTATTGTCTTCAAGTGTGTGTGTTTTTTTGAATTGATTCCTAATATATTTATTAAACTTTCAAGGACAATATGTCTTAAGTGAGATTCCATATATAAAAGAGACACCGTGAAAGTCTACTAAAATAAGACTTAGATGTCTTACTTTAGGTTGTGATTGTATTCTTATGGAATTTTTCAAGGATTGATAAATACTGAATAGGGGTATTATATTTAAGAAATAGAGTTATGGACAAAATTTTAAGCAAGATATCTGGGAACTAGGTAAAACGAACATTGTCGTAGAAAGGAGTCAGCACGTCGTTGTCAAGGTTCCATTAGTTCTCTACGGTGAGAATTTCGGTAGAGACAACTGAACAATGACTTGACTACTTGGACGTATACTTTTTATTAAAATTGAATTTTATAAAAATTATCGTCAAATATATTTAAGGTATAGATACGACAAAATGAACTTTAAATTTGTAAAAAAGGGGACAGTATAACAGGGTGTTTCATTAATGGGAAATTTTTAAAAAACAAAAGAAAAAAACCGGCGTAGGACGTGGAACGTCCTAGAGTCAAGGGACTGGTAACTGATTTGCACCCGGTACCGTCATTTTTGGGTCTTATGATTGGTGATCCGGTGGTACCTTGAGGGTAATTAACGGAAAACTCAAAGGTCTTAAACTTGTAAAAGTAATTTTTCTTTTTTTTTAATATTGATTCAGAAGGATTCTTGTGTCAGTGAAAGAAATTTACATCCGAGTTGACATATTTTACCCTAATATTGATTCTTGAAGAATCCTACCTTAATGTTTCAGATATTTTTTATAGAACCAAAGTCTTATCATAATTATATAAAAGGTTGACTGTCTTTCATTCCAAGGGTTTCGAGACATTGTTGATGTGCTCAGGTTTACATTAAATTTTTATTTTTAGTGTTATCGTCAAGGAACATAAATAGAGGGAATGTCATAATGTACTCCTTATTTTACACAGTACAAAAATCTTCATGAGAATTTCTACTGTCTAAGTATAATTAGTCAAGGTACGAAACTTTACTTAATTGATATTATTGAATACTGAGACACAACTCTACGAAAATTGATTATTATGAAAGTTTGTTTATTTTCTTCAAAAAATTTCGTGACGATAGAATACATTACTTTACTTTCGTGGTTTTCAGTGTTGTAAAGTTTTAAAATATGTTCCATGGCTGTCATAATACGTGTTATTACGTGTACGTTTTTATCTCTACGTTACCAGCATAAAGGAATGTGTAAAAATTTCTTAAGTAGTAGACACTTAGTCTCATGTAGGAGTAATACAACAGAAGATCATTAGATTATTAGAAATTTACGATATGAGAATGGTTGTCAGAGGGATTGTTTGATTCCTCATCAAGTCGTCGACCGGTAAGTCCGAATAACTGACAACTTTCTTCCAGAACTTGTTTTAAAAGTTTATCACCAGACATTAGAAGAAGTGGAACGAATGATGGTGTAGACAAGTTTCTATTTATTACTTTTTCGACATCAAATCCACTGTACAAGTGGTTATACTGACTTTAAGACAATTGATTCAAAGAGCCGAATGTATAGATTTGTTCCATATTGTCTCGTGTAATTTATTTTATACCAAATTTTACTTAGATAAAGAGTTCGAAGTAAAAGGGGGGATGATGTCCTTTAATTTAAGTAAATGATTATAATTGTAATGAAAGACCATGCGTATTATGTAAAATTTATTACTAGTGACAAAAAGATACTCTAATGATATTTAAGAAGATTTTTGATTCATTTGGAGATAGGGATTTGAAAGGATAAGTTGGTCTTACAGACTTTTGAGTTACTTTTTAATTTCTTAAAGTTAGAACATGAAATCGAAGATCTCAAGTTGTGTGTTCTTTCAAGTACTTTGAAATCTAAAATATTATAAGGTTGACGGAGTAAAATTTTCTATTCCTATAGTCCTCAGTCCCTCTATATCAGTCCCAAATCTGATACCTTCCTTCAAGTTAATTAGAAAATGTATTTTCTTTTGATAAGAGAGGTACCCCTTTTCTTTTTAGTCTAATACAATTAAAATGAGTGAAAAATTCCTTCTACCTTTCCTTCAAAACCCGACAAGCGTACCGACAAAGTATTCTTAACCATTACTGTTGTAGAACCAGTTGGATCTAACTCTTTTTACCTACCTGTATTCTTTATTGGTTGTTTGTTTAATAAAGTCAACGATGATGGTACAATAATGACTGATATTCCCGTTGTGTTAATTTGTGATTTTGAAATACTTGAAGGGACCACCATGTCACCTATTCTTAGACGGACAATTACATCCCCTGTGTCCAAGTTAGGGACTAGACCTTTCTAGGGTGTACGGTGCTTCGGACACGTGGTGTTCATGTCTCGGCCGTGGTATCTCCGACCCTCAGTGTTGCTGACACGGGTACTTAGAGTTGATGAACTTCGGTCGTGTGGGAACTCGAACACGAGACGTTATTCTCTCTTGTGGCGTTGCTCTTTGGATACGTGACACTGATGTATCATCGCTCGTGAGAGTGTTGATCTCTCTTGGACGAGTGTGTTACTTCTGGGTCGTGTTGGTTTTTGTTTCTTGAAAATTTTTATGATTTTGAAATTGATTTGAGAATACACATTGTCTTCTATGTAATCGTGACAACACAAGTCAGGGAGTCAGTACAGACTGAGACACTAGGGTGCATTCCGTTGTGTGGTCACAAGTAAAGGAATTGATCGAGGGCCTCAAACAAGTTTGAATACAGGTGACTCAGCCACTACGCTAGGTTGGTAGAGTAGGATAACAAGGGAAGAGGAGGACGGAAGTTAGAAAGGGTCGTAGTCCCAGAAAAGGTTAGTCGACCGAGAGACGTAGTCCACCGGTTTCATGACCTCGAAATCGAAGTCGTGGACAAGAAGGTTACTTATAAGTCACAACTAAAGGAAATCCTAATCGACCAAACTAGAGGGACGTCAGGTTCCCTGAGAGTTCTCAGAAGAGGTCGTAGTGTCAAACTTTCATAGTTAAGAAACCTCGAGTCTGAAGAAATACTAGGTTGAGAGTGTAGGTATGTGTTGATGACCTTTTTGGTGTCGAAACTGATCTGCCTGGAAACAGTCGTTTCATTATAGAGACGAAAAATTATCCGACAGATGCAACCAGTATCGAAAAGAAGGTTCCTAGTTCACAGAAAATTAAAGTACCGACGTCAGTGGTAGGTGTCACTAAGACCTCGGGTTCTTTTATTTAAGACAGTAACAAAGGTAACGAAGGGGTGGATAAACGGTACTTTACTGTCCTGGCCTACGGTACTAGAAGTAAAAAACTTACCACTTAAAATTCGGTCGAAAAAGTGAGAGGAGAAAAGTGGAAGTAGTTCTCTGAGAAATCGAGGAGAAACGAAAGACGGTAATCCCACCACAGTAGACTCCAATAACAATAAAGAGGGTCATTAGAACTATGGTCGAACACGAAGTAGGTTATACGAAGTAAGAATTGTATACAATTCTTACTCTTTGTACACATTGTTTACTTTATGCTTACCAACAAATAATACTAGATCCAGTCTTGTTAAAACTATCTTTTATGTTTTTCTTAAACTTTTTTTAAACGTCCAAGTTTCAAATACTTTACGACCTTATATTATGATTTATTTTAAGTTGAGGTAGTAATCTTTAAATTTCTAGTCATATATCCATTAAGTTTCAACATCTTTGGACTATGTACTCATTTGTAATTTTTTTAAGTGATCATTGGTCTTTTTACGTTTTACTTTGTAACATAATAAAATGTGATTGGTCTGATCCGTTTTTAGTTTTTCATACTTACATTTGATCTTTTAGTGAAATCTCGTTTGACTGGTCAAAGTAATTCAATTTTCACATACATTTAATATTAAATTATAAGATGAAGACTCATATGGATCTCTTTGAATACGAAGTTCAACACACAGTGTATACTACATAAATTGGGTTCAGTTTTTCTTAGATCGTAATCGATGTACATAATTTCTGTCACCGTACACTTTTTTAAACGACATTTACAGTATAGTAAATAGTTTATACGTCTATTTATTTATTTATTTTCTTCTATTTGTAAGTGTTACCATTCCTTTCTGACACTTTTCTCTTACTCTAATCCTCTTTACCTCTTATCCCTGGAGTTGGAAAAACTATAAACAAAGTATGAAACGTGGAAAGACTAATATTATTTCTTTATTTTAATTTGGAGAAAACTTGAAAAACCTCCATTTTGATATCTTGGACCTTTGTACAATTCACAACTACCCATTTTCGATGTTTTGGTTTTCGTTTAGTATCGACATTCAATGAGTTTAACAACAAATCAGAGATTCAACATAGACTGGGAAAATGTTGGGGTACCTGACATCGGACGGTCCGAGGAGACAGGTACCCTAAAGCGTTCGTTCTTATGACTCACCCAAAGGTAAAGGAAGAGATTCCCTAGAAGACTTGAGTTCTTAACCGTCCACTTAAAAGATGACAACTCGGTGGTCCCCTCGGGGGTTCAATGAGTTATCTCTTTCGTATTCAAGTAAAAGTCGTACTTAATTTGTAATTAATGTAATTTAAAAAAACAATGTACACTGATATCTATGACGTATGATATTATGAGTAAAAGTTTAAGTCATAGAGTGAACTTGAAATGTTGAACATTACCCGAACAATCCATAATAGTAAGGGTAGAATATTTCTTTGTTCTAATTTTGGTTAAATATGTAAAGTACTTACCACCTATGATCTTGAGTTCAGAGGATTTTAAATCAGATTACGAGCTGTTCCTAGACTTTCGGGTCAGTTCTTTTGGATTAATTGTGGAAGTCAAAATATTCTTACCGTCTCTTATGTCCATGAAGAAGGATGTTTTCGTTTGTCAAGATTTTGAATGTTTACTAAGGAATGAAAAAATAAACTCAGGAGAAGACTTAATCTCAGGAAGAGACTACTACCATTCACATGATGTGTGACTTAATCAACATTTTGGTCACGACATTGGTAGACTTATATGTATCCGAGAGGTAGGTATAGTGATGATAAATTGGAAATTACCTCTTATTTTATAAAGTTAGTATGTCGTATACTTCTCTTAAAGTAAAATGTACAATAAATACTAGACGTTCAAAGTCCTACGAAAGAAATGGTTTTAAAGATCCGTAATAGGAATCACGAATATTGTCACTGGAATTCAATTAATAAAACCCTTTCAATCTTTATTATGGTTGATTTACAGATACACATCTAGTAATTTTATCAGTGTTTTTTTACGTCATATATTTTAAGATATGAAATATACATGACGTCTAACTTTTGACATTACATTTTGTAGTTTATAAAAAGTTTCACTAAAATTTTACTGTTCAGAAGTCCTAAAGTGTTACGGCTCCGTAAGACTATAAAGAAAAGAATAATTTTAGACGAGGTATCAGTCAAGAACTAGTATGTAATTCTCATACTCCAGACACTGTGTCTTACATTTTTTGATCTAAAATTTAGAAAGACAAATTTTCTCATAAGGAAATATGTGACTATCGAAAAGAAGTCCAAAATCATCTGTTATCTACAAATCGTTATGTGTTCACCAGGTGTTTTTCATTCTATTTTTATTCATAAAATATCTTCTGTTGGAAGTTTCGTTAGATTTATATTGGGATATACGATCCCAATATAAATTAGTGGGTACTTATAATACTATCAGTACCTTTAATACTACTACTAGATACGGTCGTTTCCGTTATGACGATTGTTATCACCTATTGTAAAGAATTAGACACGAATCACTAAATTTCAGTACAGATAACAGATATAACAGTAATCTCGTTAAAAAGTCGAGAGAATTTTTTTATAATATATTACTGAATGATGACATATTTCCTAATTCAAGTTCAAAGATTTATTCCGAACATTTTAGGGACTTGACAGAGACTACGAAACCTCGGCATAAAGGATGACGAGAAGAGTGTCTGGTTACCAAGAATTTGTCCCTACTGAGACGGGAAGTCCCCTGGAAACGGGTACAGATCACTTTTAAAACCACTAGTATTTACCTTTCCCATGTAAAGAAAACCAATAGATCATCCATCCCCGGTTCCTACGACGATTCGTAGAATGCTACTTGTCCGGTCGTGAGGTTTGTTTCATGATAGACCGAGTTTTACAGTTAAAACGGTTCTGACTTTAAGGGACGGTTTCTAAAAATGTGAACTGTTAGTGACTGGGACATTCAGGGAGTTCTCACATAACAATAAAGTGTGTAAATTCGATAAGAAGTACGACAAGACTGTGTCTTGACGGAAAGAAAGTAAACTACTAATTTTGTTTTTAGTCTTTACTATTTCTTATTTATATACTACCGATGTTATATTATGCCAAGAAGTAGTATTTGAACCACAAACGATATCAATCAATGGACTTCAAGGAATTCGAGGAGAACGACCATCCATTAGAACGTTCACTTCATTTTTAAAGAAGGTTTTAATTGACGGATACAAAAAGTATAGAACTCTTATGGATAAATCGTTAATATTCTAAAGTTGAATTCAATATTAATAAACTTTTGTTTGTTTTTACTATGATATGATACACTATTTTAAGATTAGACGGTAAATCTTACTTTTACAAAAGTTGTAGAAGTTGTCATTACTGAATTAAACGAGTTGAAAAAATAGTAATTAACATTGTAAGAATATCTTCAGTATCATATGATCAAAGTACATCTCCTTATACTATAGAACCCATACCTTTCATTCTGTTCTAAATTTACTGAAATTTATTAACTGACATAATTCTTTAATAATTTATAAAAATTTATGAATCTTCACAAATTTTAGATTCCGTATGATTTTATCGGGAGTACCTTTTGAGTTTAGTAATCAAAAACGTTTAAACATAACTTACTATAGTCATAATAAAAACCCCCCTATTGATTTTTACACATGACTAGTATGAATGACGTCACTGATTAAATTACCGTGTGTTAACATCAAGTGACTGTAAAAGGTGTTTTTTACCACAATAAGGGTAACTTCTATGGACGTGTCTGTGTCTCTCATTGCTATTATGTGTAGACATTATCTAAAGTCATTGTAAGATGTAATGATTCAGGGTTTTGTCATTTTTTGAATGACTTTTTGTTACTGTCGTAAAAGAAAAGGGAGTAGTTAACCGTGGATCAAAAAGGAAACAGGGAAAGTAGAAGTTCTTTTAATCATGTATGGAAGGAAGGGTCTACGGTAAGGAGATTAATGGTTGAAAATCTGACTATTTACAGTGTCTTTACGTTTTTTGTTTCATATTAAGTGATAAGACCTTCTTTTATAGGATTGTATAAAATTTCCTTTACTAGTATATTGAAAGTTTATTAAATCTAAAATCTTAAATGTGATGTAAATGGAAAGAAGACGGGGTTCACGAAGAAAAATTTTGAAGGGATCTGAAAATGAAGAAGGTAAATCTATATTATATGAGTCTTATCTTTTTTTAATTGTATCACGACCATAATAATAACTCACAAGTTCCAATTTGACTTAGGTTAATCCAGGAAATATGAACTTAATAAACCAGATCTTTATACCTTTTACGAACTTTTTTTGAATGGACTTCCTAACAACACAGACAATCTTCAACATAAAGATCATCAAGACTATTCGACGATTGTTACAGTGTTTGAAATAATATTTCGTAATGATAATGAGAGACGAATACCCATCTTGTAAATCGGGCAAAACGGAAACTTGAATTATTCGGAGGATTTTATTTTTATCTTTTTTTTTTATGTTCCGAAAACAGTTGAAAATTTTTACAGATGATCGTTACTTTGACGAAGGACTTAATTTTCTTGCGTAAAAAAAGAAGGGATATATTTTTATATTGAACCGTTTTTTTCGATAAATAAATAACTTCTCTTTTAATAAGAGATCCCTTATGATTCTTTCAGTGGTAACAATCTTGTCTAAAAGTTACCGATAATTTAAGAACATAGAATTTACATTTAAATAAAGAATAAAAAGAAAAGGTAACTGACCTCGTCCTATCATTCTAATATAAGGGGAATTTAGTTGAACGTTATTAATTTATTAATTATCTATTAATTGAATCTATAAGTACTAAGTTCAAACGGGAGGAGAGAAGTTTACATTTGTACAATTATATGAACTGAGTAAATATTTCTAATAGTCATTCTCCTTCTTATATGTAAAAATTTAATAAAAAATAACTTCCTATTGACGATTCTTATATGTAAAAATTAGTTGGGTAAAACATCTATTATAAAATCCGTTTTAATCCCACTTCACGGTTTACCTTGGTCTTCACTTATAATTGTAATAGATTCTAACGGTCTGGTCATTTTAATGAACAATAATATACATTTGTTAACGATTTCTTTAATATTGACTTGTTCATGGTCTGACCTTTTCAAGATATAAGGTCAGTTTACTTCCCGTCATAAATAATGTTAAAATATTAGATCATTAAAACCACGGTAAACTTCAGTGACGTAAGACTGGGTGGGTTGTACCGTTTTAATATAATGTCCATTAAAACTATAATTTGATATTTTAATAGTCATATTTTCCCGTTTGGTTGGAGGTACTCCTAGATTAGACATTTGTCCTAGTATGACTCCTATTTCACATAAGACGTTTACTTTAAATCACATAACATATTGAGAAAGCTAATGTAGGAGTTATATATGTCGAAAACCGTACAATCCCCTACAGTACTACAAATATCAACATTCTGTCCGTAGACGACTAAAACAGTGAGAGAGGTATTATTCCAGAGAGGTATTGGAAAGAAGAAGAAGCCATAGTAATAAGACATTTTGTCGTGTAACAATTACTTTACCTTTATTTGTGTAAATATCCAATTTTATAAAAAATTTCTAATATTATATAAACTGGAAGTGACGTTTTGAGACACAGCCCTTCTAAGGGATCTCATCCTTTACCGTTGGGTGAAGTTATAAGAACGCACCTTTTACGGTACTCCAACGTCTCAGCCTGTATTGGCTCACTGACTCGTACGTGTCACCTTGTGAACCATTCTCAAAACTACACCCAGATAAATTTCTTATAGTCCTTACTTCATGTTTATGAATATAATCCATACTAAAAACACAATTACAAAACTTTGTATTACATGAGAATGAAAGATTAAAGTGGTAATCCACTGTAAGGTTATTGTTTCAAAATCAATACAAATAGAAGACCCTATCTGAATAAAACTTTCATTCATTTTACAATGGCTGAGTTAGTAAAGATTATGGATAAAAAGTTGTTGTGACATAAAAACTTTGACTCTAATTTTTCACCACTAATGCGTCTGATGACTTTTGTATCAAATAAAAGATTTTATCTATTAAGTTGTTGACTATCTGATGCAAAATTAAATATGTAGTCGTTATACGTAATGTTAACCCTTTTTCACTGAAATTAGAATGAAAATTTCACGTTTAGGAAGATAGTGTAGGACTCAATATTCTATAGCTGAAATATAAGATCCTTATAAAATTATACGTACGATAACTTTCGAATATTGTCACTCTTCTCCTTACTTATTTTCGTATTATATACATTTCGTCTCGTCCCGAAATATGATTCCGGTTTTTTTGAGGTGTAGAGATCGAAAGAAAGTAAAATGATGAATATATAGGTGCTTTTTTTCATTGGTATTTTATAGAAAAGAAACTATAACTTTGACAATAAACCTTATCAGTCAATCCCTCCAAGTAGTGAGTACAGTTTGTAATTCCGAATTTTCGTTGTGTGATTTTTCACGATTCCAAAAGTCCTTATTTTTGTTAAAGTAATTTTCGCTGAGTCGTTCAAGAGGTCTTGAAACTTGAGATCTAAGAACGATAAATGGTGTCAAAGAACGATTTCATAATTTGTGTGTGTGTGTGTGTGTGTGTGTGTGTGTGTGGAACATTCTGATTTCTACATCATAACCCACTCGGGTTTTCAAGCAAACCCAAAAACATTATAGCATACCCTTTTGGACTTGTTTGAAAAACCGGTTGGTTATATGACAGTAATATCAAAGAGATTAGGGAATCCAAATACACTAAGTTTTCAATAAAATTTTCCCGTAACCTTTTTATACCTATATAAATTGTTTCGTGTCTTTATGGTGGACTCTAATGAAAAGATTTAAGGTACATTTAGTGAATCGTGAGGACACGGAAGACTTTTGTAGTTCTTGTGAAGGAAAGAACTATATTAGTTCTATATAGTTCTCTAAATAAAGCTCTATATTAGGTCTAGTACACGATTTGTATATATGATACATACATATGTACTCTTACTTCACAATAGTTATTATGAACGATGGTCAAGAAGAACGATCTACTTTTAACCTGGAAAAAGACAAAGTTTTAAAAGATGTGATGAAAATAATAGTCAGTAAATTTTTATTTAAAGTAAGTGATTTTTATAAGGGTTTAAGAATAGAGAATGTAATTTAAGGATATTCGTAATCACAAACTTAAATAATTAACAATTTCTCTGTGGTCCTAGTTAAGTTTACGTGTATGTCACAACTTTCAGACGATACTTCCAATCCTTCCGTCTGGGACTAATATATTTGGTAATAATATGGTACAACGATGGCGAAAACTATTTCGTGTGATTTTACATTACTGTCGACGTCAATTGTAAATAACTCTTGAATGTTACATGGTCTGTGACAATTCGTCCAATGTACTTAATTAACTCCTTTGTAGGAAAGTTGTTTGTAAACTCGATCTATATTTATATTATGTATTCCTAGTTGTAAAATCCTATGTAATTCTTTAATGGTATACCAAAGGTTGATAAATCAAGAGGTCCCTTCCAGTTCTTTTTCTTAATGAAGGATGGTTGTAAAATATTTACTTTTCTGTAAAATTTCTGAGTAGGTGAATGTTTTGCTTTTCGTATTACATTCTAATTTCTTACTAGGAAACTTAACTTACTTAAATGTAGACAATGGTATAAATATAGTTTCGACAGTTGACTATTACACATTGTAATTAAAATTTGATGATTCTTAGCTTAAGATTGACGTCCCGATTTACACTTAATCATTTGTCATCGTTGTTCAAGTTTAATTATTTAAAACCTTAAAAGGGATATTTAGTTTCAACGAATACTTTTTGACATATTAAATTATCTCATTTTAATTGTCATGTCTAGAATTTGAATGTACTAAATTGTTTCATCTCTCGAAACTGGGTAGAACTTATAAGAAAAGGTTCTATAAATCCTGAAAGTGTCAAAACAGTCACCTTTCGATTTGTCTTCGTTTTTAATAAAGTAGTTAGTAACCATTTGTATTATTTAATAAGTTCTTTATAAGACATGTTAATAAGGGGAATCAAATACCTAATATATCGTAATTGTGAGCGAGTTTCTCATCTTTTCAAAGAGTGAATCGAGGAGGTGAGTCTAGACTTAATGCATCTCTTAATGAATAAATAAAAACTTTCTTGTCGTTTGCCTTACCCGTATATACATACAAAGATTGCGTTTAGGATGGTATATCGATCAATTCTGACTTAAACAAGACCGGGAGACGAGACACTTTACGTATAAAGTGTACTGTACGTATACTAATGTCTCCGTGGGTGTGTATGAGAGAGATTTATAAAGTAGACAACTAAAAAATAAAAATTTTTGTGGATAAATTAAAGAATGTTTATTACAAAAGACATAAATTTTTTAATTATCAGTAATATCTCCAAGATGGTCCTTCGTTGATAATGGGTAAGGAAACTGATTCAGAGGGATAGTACATCGATCCTGAGAGTTACCTTAGTCAGTCTTTTCATTATACCCTCCTAGTTGTCTCATTCACTGTAGTCCATATAAAAGAAATAAATATATAACCACAACCTCTTCCTTTACCGTTGGGTGAGGTCATGAGAACGCACTTCTTAGGGTACCTACCTCCTTGGACTATCCGATGTCAGGTACCCCAACGTCTCAGTCTGTACTGACTCGCTGAAGTGAAATGTATGACCACATATCTTTTTTAAAGGGGGTTTATATAACAAAATCTATTAAAGTGTTATCTAATTTGGTGACTTTGAAAGCCATGTAATAGGTACGAAACTTTTATGAGTCATTTACCTGAAAAAACTTTATCGATCGATTATCTTTGTAATATATATAAAACCTTTATCTTTGTGATATCTTGAATACTGTATTTTGGATTTCCCCCGTAACCGTGAAGCCTTTTGACTACGGCATAAACGTATATGTTTTATTTAGGTATATAAGGAGTGACGCGTGTCATTATAGTTACACTTGGTTATCATGTAATTAAGAACCCATTAGTACACTTTGCAGACATATCGAAATTTTAAGATTGAGTACTTTGAAGACTGGGACAGTCACCCTTACACTTAACCACGACGGTGATACCTTTTGGTCATATCACCCAAGAAATTTTTCAATGTTGGTTAGACAGTATTAGTTCACTAAGGTGGAGATCCATGTATAGACTTCTTTTGTTTTCGTGATTGAAGTATTCTATATACGTAAGGGTAAAAATGACATCGTTATAAAGATTATCAGTTCTGTACCTTCGTTGTTTGCACAGGTAAGTGTCTACTTATCTATTTCTTTTACACCATACACACACACACACACATAAATCGGTGCTTTTCTTCCTTTAGAACAGTAGACGTTGTCATACGTACCTGGAACTACCGTACTAAGATTGTCTTTATTCAGTCTGTCTCTTTTTGTTTACGGTATACTAGAGTGGACATATACCTTAGAATTCTTTTTTTCTGAAATGTTTATGTTCCTTGTCCAACCACCAACGATTTCCCCACTTCACCCCCACCCATTTCATCTACTTCCACCAGTTTTCCATTTTTAAAGGTCAATATTCAGTCAGGACCCTTACATTACGTTCCGTACTACTTATATCCATTGTTATGATACCGAATACAGACGTTCAACAGTTCTCTTATCTTGAATTTCGAGAGTAATTTTTTTTTTTTTCGTTGACATTGACACACACCGGTACTACAATTGATCTAAATGAAACATAGGAAAAGGTTATGTGTGTTTATAACTTAACAATGTGACTTGAGGACTTTGATTATATTTACTTATGTTTACTTATTCACTAATATAAAATTGAAACCTCTCTTATAATTTTATAAACGGTCAAATGAAATTTTGATTTATTTATTCAAATTAAAAACTCTTTTGTTTAAGAAGTCTATTTATATTAGAAAGTAATTTAGAAAATGATACGAACCTCTTGTTTAGTAATAGAAATGTAATGTCTGATTCTCATCTTTTAAAACATTTTCTCCTCCGACTAATTCTCCCTTCTCCTAAAAAACCTGACATAAACGTGTCATTCGTACGGCATCAAATCCTCCACTGACGACCTAGTATTTCTAATACCCTTCGATTAGCAACTACAACAGTGATGACAAACTTCATAATAATTCCTTTTTTTAAAGACAATAAGGTAATCACGTTACTCTGATGAACCGTTGTCTGTCGAGTATCCTTTCTGTTGGGTGTCTTTAATAATACTTCGGATGTTGTTACTCTAAGACATGAATAATTGTTAATTACACAATTGTCTGTGTCTCTTATCTAAACACCAACGGTGTCCCCTCTCCACCATCCCCTCCCTTCCTAATCCTCAAACCCTAACAGTCTACGTTCGATAATTACATCCTGCATATTCTTGTTCCATATTATGGTCCTTGGTAAAAGTTATAGGACACTATTTGATATTACCTTTTCTTACAAATGTCTACATATTGACTTAGTGAGACAACATATCGTCTTTCATTGTGTTGTAACATTTAGTTGATATGAAATTATTTTATTTGGTTTTTGGGGGGGTTGTTAATGACAGAATTTTGGTACCGAATTGAGAAAGTTAGTTACATTTACTGATTTTCCTTTACAGTTTCTTTTTAAATCACATAAAGACGTAAATTTGTGAAATTTATAAACCCTGTTACTTTTTTATTTGTCACTGTTTTTTAGGTCCTGACACAGTGAAACTTACGTTTTATACTAAAAAGAAATCTTATTAAACGTCTTATACGGAAACTAAGTTCGGAACAGTAAAAAATTTCTTTACTAACAGTCTAAGAGTCTTTCTTTGTTACTTAACAGAAAAGTAGTAATGAATGAAATATATTTGAAACGTTAAATGGAAATTTTGAAATTAAAGTTTGTACTCTATCATTCATTTAAATATTTAAAATGAAATCACTCTATGGAATAGGTAATATGGGTAACGAAATTAAAATCGTCTAAGTGACGGTTCAAGTAATTCGACTACAAAAGGATTCTCGTCAAGGACTCCTTAAAGTAGTAGTAGTGGACTTTTTGGTTAAGTTTGTATGTATCAAATCCATTTTGTTTATCGAGTTTTTATCAATCGAAATCAATTATTTTAAAGACGTATATATGTTTATCTGCATTTGTTTGTTTTTATTATAGGATCCTCCGGAGACATTTGGAGTTCGTTTGGGACTTATTTTCTCCTGTTTCTAATGTTAATCTGAAGACTGATTCTACCCTTCTCCTCTATATATAGAATACAAATGATGAAATACTGGGAAGAGTTCGTTTGAAAGACGGGGTCGTCCGACTGGACATACCTGATGTAGTTGTCAGAGGGTACGGGAGACCGAAGACAAACCCAAGTCGGTCACCCTACGGGACAGTCTTCTAGTTTCTCTTCCTCTCACTCCAGTCCCACAAATATAAGGACTGAGGAAGGAACGTTCCAGAGGAGTTCGACGAGTACAGGAGACTGGTTTTCTTGTGAACAAAAATGTTCCGTTGGATAAGATTTTGAAAAAGAAAAGGATAACTGACTCAAGATAACTGAAGAGAAATGGGAACAAGGAAACCCCTGTCCCTACCATTGTCAAGGTTCTGACAATTGAAACCCAAAGGGGAGATAAGACGGGCATAGAAACATTAGAACCAGAGAAACATTCATTGATGAGTTTAATAGAATTAAACTCTTACAGTATACTGAAGAACAACCCTAGAATTCACTGTACCTTCTGTCAAAAGGTCGTGTGTTAAGATTTCAAAATCTTTACTACTTCGCCTATAAGATTCAATAGTCCCTTTCGTAATTGCTATGAATGTGTTCATTGACAGTGTTTTTGTTTATGAAAATTTTATTTCCATTATATGGAAAATTACGTAAAAATTTGTCTACATGAGTATGATCTTAATGACATGAGGTAGATCAAAAACATATTTAATCCGTGATCACAAACATAGATGACTTTCACCGTATTTTAACAACTCTCGTCGAGATTTGTTACATTCGTCGAAATTTTTTTTTATTTGGAGTGTAAAAAATGTAGACATCCATACTGGGTACATATAATAATATTTACATTGTGTAATGTAATTGGGATACATAAGATTAACGAAATGTTAAAACAAAGGGTATAACCTATGTCTTATACATGCATTATGTATGCATTTCGGACCCCGACCCCATAAATACAAACGTAGAGATCGTGAATTGTATGATGATCACTGTTCGTCATTAATAAGTTATTTATAACAGGAAATCTTATTTAATTCGTCCAAGAGTAAAGACGTAGAAAATAATCATGGGAAGAAGAGATCCCGGATGAGTTCAAAGTAGACGTATTTCCGAAGGGATTAATAAGATTAAATGATACCATCGACATGAGAGTCCTGAGAATTTTGTGATAGTCATGATTTGATTAAATTGTAAACTTAAAATATGGTTGTAAAAGTCAATGAACCATTGTGTCTGATCTAAACTACGGTGTGATCCAAAGTTAAAGAATTCTCGTGTCTAGTAGGGAGACTTAGATAATCTTATTGACCGTCTTTCGAATTGTTTGTCCATTTATTTATATAAAATTTAACTCAAATATAAATCTCCATTTATTTATATAAAATTTACTAAAATGGTTTACGTCATTTTAGGTATAGAAGATTCAATAGGTTTTATAAGAGATAACTCCGACACTTAGAGAATTTTCAACTTCTTAGGTAGTAAAGACGTTTCCTTCTTTTTTTAGGTTTTGAATTAGAAGGTGTAAGGTTCATCTTTTGGCTTTAACTACTGATACTTATTTCTGTTTGATTTTACAATGGAAGCCCACAATCAAAACCAAGTATTCGAAAGGCGAAGAAGACAAAAAGAAAAAAGAAGTAAAAAGATCGCTGATTTACTTGTTTTTCTTTATGACTTTACGTCATTATTGTTGGATTTTATGAAGATACAGATGAAAGAAGGACTTGTAATTAATTTTTGAACTTGTTATTAGTGACGATTATGTTTAAAAACAGAACTAATTTTTAATCGAGTATTTTTCCATATTTTTAAGAAGTTTCAATTCTGGAATTCAAATTGTAGTCGAATACATTCTTTAGGTAACTGTGACTACTTAATGGGAGTGATTCCGACCCTCCTCCTCTTATTAGAAGGTACAGTCTTAGACTACCCGAAGCCAAAGCTATTGCTGGTGGTGGACTTGAGGAAGAAGGAAGTACTCTCACCGGTGAAGAGGATACTAGGGGTCTCGAAGAAGACAGTGCGAGAAGTATAAGGGTTCGAAATAGTAGTAGAAAAAATACAGCAAAGGATCTCCGATCTTCGTTTAGGGGTACTGTTTATTAAATGGAGTGAATTTTCTGATAATTTTGAACATGAAATTTTTACTTGGTGTAACCCGCCGCCCGCCCCCCCGCCCCACGTTAGAAGTAAACGCACTCTGATCCTTTAAGACTCAGTAAGACTAATCGGTCTTTATATTTAATACCATGTCTTTACCATAGTGAATAAAATCGTAAATAGATCTAAATCTTTTAAAATGTACTTGAACCAAACGATTACTTATATCTATCCTTATAAGACCCTTAATTTAGTGTGACGAGTAAAATTTCTCTATAAACCACTTAGTTATTATAGATTTTGAGTCCTAATTAATTCCGTACATTTTGTTTGAAATAGATCTTAACCTATTTTTGGTCTTTGTGAAATTTTGTAAACCTAACGACCACCCTTCACCCCAAACCTCCTTTTCATTTGAAAACTCGTTGACAATGTCTTACACCCATTGGTGCATATGATAGTTAATTGTCGGTTCAATTCGGGTGTTGTATCGATATTTAAGTTGTCTTAACTATTGGATTGTAGTGCTCGATGGTTATGTTTCTGTCTTATGTGGACATATCAACATTTATGGGTGTGTGACTTAAGTCAAGAGGTTATTATATGAACGAATTTGGGTTTTTCTATCGAAAATTCAAATACGTACGATCTATTCGTATAAATACATACAATGGAAGTTAGGGAAGGGGTAGGAAGGTCTCCATATTCGTAAGACGATTTTAGTGGTTATGACTGTCCTCGGAGATCCGTCTTGACCGTTTGTCTAAAGTAGACTGTGTAGTTGAGACTAGTTGGCCATCATCGACGGGTCTCGTATTACAACTCTTATTAAGACTCGGGACTCTGTTTCGTGGTATAAAGTCGTTCTTTCTGACTAATTTTTACAGACAGGTCGCTCTGAGCCTTCCTTATGTTCACTTTTTATAAATCGTGTAGACAAGATCCTATATTGTTATGGTTCAATTTTGGTCCTATCTCTTGACTACACAAGATGTAGGACACTAGTATGTGACCAACAACTTCACTGGTGTACAACGACTGTCACTTAATGAAAGATCAGACACCATGACTTGGACTGAGGAAACGAATAGAACACTGAATGAAGATAAAATTTAGGAATTGATAGTGGTTATGGATTCAAGAAGTGTTCTTTGGCAACGAACTCAGGGATCAGGAGACCACGATTCAGTGAAGTCAACACAGACTGAGACACGTTGGGGTATCTGCCGTCGGGTGGTCCGAGGGGTCAGGGACCCTAAGAGGTCCGTTCTTGTGACCTCACCCAACGGTAAAGGGGGAGGTTACGTACTTTCACTTTTCACTTTCACTTCAGCGAGTCATCACAGGCTGGGAGTCGCTGGGGTACCTGACGTCGGAAGGTCCGAGGAGGTAGGTACCCTAAAAGGTCCGTTTTCATGACCTCACCCCACGGTGACGGAAGAGGTGGGATCAGGAGATGAACCGATTATAAATTCCTACGGTTAGAAACCAAGTACATGAGATAGATGTCGACACGGTTACAGAATACACACCTATTCGTTACAGATACGTACGAGTCAATGAAGTTCAACACAGGTTGAGAAACACAGGGGTACCTAATATCGGGTGGTCCGAGGAGACAGGTACCCTAAGAGGTCCGTTCTTATGACCTCACCCAACGACACGAGAAGAGGTCCCCTACGAGGGCTGGGTCCCTAGCTTGGGCACAGAGAATGTAGAGGACATAACCGTCCTCTCAAAAAATGGTGATCACGGTGGACCCTTCAGAAAACGAATACATATCGTAAGTGATTTATAACTGACTTTATGAATGAAACTTCTTACTATTAATTGTTGGATCAAGTAAGTCTTTCATCATAAGAAACTAGAGTTTATACTGAATTGTCAAAAATAAATTAAAGTATTCTTAGATAAAGTTCGGAAGTTAAGATACTCATCCTTTACGAACTTTTTGAAATATCAACCGTTCATCTATATAATACGACTTTCTGTCCCTTCGGACCATACTTCGTCAGGTACCCTAGTGTTTCTCTACCTGTACTGACTCATTGATCTGTTGTTGTTATTATACGACATAACCACCATTAAAAATATCGAGAACCTTTAAAGACAAAGTATAGGTAATTTGATTCGTTCAACCTTTTTTGTCTTACCGTTTAATTTTCCTTTTTTAAGTTGAAGATACTTTGTCACATATATCTTTGTTCCAAGATAGTTCTGGGGTTAAATAATACTAATTAGACAGGTAAGAATATAGTAAACAATAGAACCTTTTTCATACCCTTCTTGGGTTGTCTTGAGTTAGCCCACACATTTTATGCAAAAGGTGTGAGGGAAAGATTTAAAGTGGATACACGGGGAAATCGTAGAATCTAGAGGGGAGGAAGGGGACGTTGGCTCACTGAAATATTAACATGTACTGATAGGTATAGACACACCGGGTTGAAAATTTCAATTGGGAATTATCAAGGGGAATAGAAAGTTGTTTTGATAAAGGAATCAAAATCTTTTGGTTAAACTTGACGTTATTTTAAAACAAAGCATTTGTAGAGAGAGGGAGTTTCGTCGTATTACGAACAGTGAATACAAGAGTATTATCAAAGTGTAAAACATGACATGGGGGTAAAATGATTAAAAAACGATACCATATTACTGTTAATACTGTCGATTCTTAACCTTAAGAAAGTAGTGAGTTTAGTCACCGATCTCAGTTGAAAAGATCAATGAACATGTCTTTATTTGGGGGTTTTGGTCCTTCGATAAGATTCTAGAGGACTTTTTGGGTCTCTGTGAGGGGAAAAGGGTTCGTCTTCAACTTCGAGTCCAAGGGATTGATTATAGTCGAAAGTTATAGGAGTCTGTATAAATACTCCAGGTACCGAAAATTCTACTTTAATACATGAGGGTACTCTGTGGTAGAGAGTATTATCTTTCGTTTCTTCTCTTGTCTCCGACGTTACTGTTGTTTGTACCCCGTACACTTCGAGAGAGAAGACAAAAGGTAAACTACCCGAAAAGACTAATACGGTGGGAAAAATGAACTGACACTCCATCGAAGTCTTAAGAGTAGTCGAATCGTTACGTCCGTCGGTGAGAGTTAATTGACCTCAACTTCACACTGAACTTTAGTCAGACGTTAATTCCTTGAGAAATCAATAAGGGAAATCTCTACCTACCCCATAATCCCCTTCTCTCCCTTTCACTTTGTCTCCATACATATATTTCCCGTCACTCAAAGACCCGGTGGTCTAGCGGAAAGAGGAGAGGGAAAGGTCTGGTATACAAGGGTATATTTGTTTTATAAATTAATATTATTTTTGCATAATCGAAATCGGTAACTTTATATGACGTATATTTATGTAGAGTAATATTATGTTATTGTTAATATGTATATTAATTTACAGTCCAATTAAAACGACATAAAATAAAGTTAAAATTTTGACATAAGTCTCAACAAGTCATAAGTATCAGATGACAAGTATCGAGTTCTTGAGTGTTATAACTCTTCTAGTCTCATTTACTTGTAACTAGTTTTTGAAACACCTCCACTTCCCGAAGGTAGTTGTTATTATGTAAAATTTTACCGTCGTACGTAGACAGGAAGGACGGGAACGAACAGTGTGGAGTTAGATGTCTATGATCCACCTTTTCCATCTTGTGTGACCACCAGAAGGGTGAAGAAAACCAGTATTACTGATTCAGTCAACCGTGTGTTCACTTCTAGAGGGTATCAGACAAAGGTGACTTACGGCAAATTCAGTTTGTTCCAACGACTGGGGAGAACCGATCCGAGTTAAGAGAACGAGGTCATCTTCCTTCTATCCCTATTTTCTCTTCTTGAAAAAGTCACCTGGTCATCCTTCTGTCCGCTCCATATCGTTCAGATCACGTTTCTGTCCACTAGTGTCACAACATCTCTCCATCGACACATCACTTCTTCGGTCGAGACCTTTTGTCACTTTGTTCCCTCCTTAAGGTCCTGTGTCGACCCGTTTTTCCTCTTCGGTCCAGGTTTGGTGTGTCTATTGACCGTTACACCGATTAGGTAAGTATTAAATCACTATCATACCAAATTTTATAAAGAAGTAGACCGATAGAGGATGCACAGGAAGTTCTGAGATCACAGTGGAGAAGGTCATTCGCGCGAGACTTGGGGTCATATTAAAACTACGGTTAGGTTAATTAGGTTACACGAGGGTGTCGTGGGACCTAAATGATAATAGTAACGACATGAGGAGTGACATGAAGTTGATAAATGTATAAAGGGGGTAATCTGACTTCTAAGAAGTTTTTACCCCAGTGTATGAACGATATAAAAATAAGAGTGACGGATTCTATATCACCCTCGAGTTATTTACAAACGATTTACGTATGTCTTTGTATGGACACAATAGACTGTGATATTGAGTAATTTTTTAAAAAAAGAACCACGGTTGACTAGAGTAGAAAGTGTGTATAAAATTCATATTTCATTTTTGAACGATATGATAAATAATTCTAGTGACAAGAGAACGATTGGGTTTTTTAATATTTACTTTGTTTATGTAGTTAGACGAAAAATTAAGATTTCATTATTATTTGAATAAACTATGAATGTAAGTTTTCAAAGTAGTGATAGTAATAGAAGTAGACTTGACTAAAGTCGTATAAAACCAAAAAGTAATTGACACGATGCGAACGCAAATAAGTAAAAGTGTGCAAGTGTTTCACCGTACCACCTAAGTTAAAGACGGTCCTCAAGCCCCCCATTAAGAAAATTGTGACTAACTAGATATGACGGATAATTATTTTCCATTCTTTTTTGTATTTAGACTTCTATTTTCCCTTTAAAATTGACAATTTTGTGTTTTATTTTATAATACATTCAAAAGATTCAATGTGAACATAAAATTATTTTGTGTAGGTATAAATATTGATCAGAATTGGGATTTAACTATTACGTCAAAAATATGTATAATAGTAGTATTTGTTGAAAATTTTGTCTATGAACGATAGTATCGTTATCTCCCATCAATATAATAGTTAAAAACTATATTAATCGTGGAAGTAAACAAACGTAACTGACTCTGGGTGAACGTAAAAGTCCACATAGACATCATCCCACATATGGAGTGTAAGAACCATCGTGAGTTTAAACAAAATCTCAAGACCTCGTCAATCAAACTTTCATTAATGTAGGGAGTTATATTTACAATTCTCAACCGCTCCTATGGACAGTGGAGTAAGAGAAGATATACTAGAACCACCAACACATAGCACAGACCCTGTTCTAAAGTATACGAAAATGGATAGAAACAGATACTCTCCGTGTCATTATGGAAATGATAATGTCTTTAAAAGGAGGTTGGCGATTTGGTTTTATACACAAATTGACTTCTATTGTCCTTGTACTTTCCGTTCTATTTATCTTTTTTCGTAAATTTTTATACAGTTGACTTTTCCCATTTAAGTTTAGACAATACTTTATTTGAGTATAAAAAGGTACTTTCTTATTTCTTATGATAATCTTGATAATTGTATTATAAATGATAAATTAGGATGTGTGTATATGTGTTTGTATGTTTATCGACGATTCTTCTTTAGTTAGGAATTGTAGGACAACTCTCGAATTTTTATTTCGTCTTGATCGTTTTCAATAAATGAGTCCTATTAAACAGGAACTACTGATGATTTCTACTGTTAAAATTGAATGAAATGAATGGGTACATTTAGAAACTGACCTTCATATTTTTACTACAGAATGGATTTAAAATTCTTGACCCTCGTTTCTCATGGAATCACCAAATGTCGTCCTTATAATCATTGATATTAGTTGTAATTCTGGTATTGTAAGTTTACTATTATCACGAATACATTTCTAATTTATATTTAGTAAGGGTTTTATTTATCCATGACCAATTCTGTTAAATTTGTAGTGTTCTTATATGTTGTGATTATTAAATTCTTCTGCTTTGTTTGATAGTCAGAGTTTACTGTTCATTAGGAAAATAAGTAGTACTTCCTCAATAAAGTCGTTGACTATTGAAGATAAGTAGGTATATGTACTTATCGTTGTTATATGGGTTGTTTCTACATTTTGAGTACTGATCATTGTAGGGTTTCTGAAGTAACGAATCTTAGCACTCTATGATTACGACTTGAATTAAATATTTACAGTAAAAGTTTAGTACATTATAAGGAAACGAGAAATTAAATTGACATAACATAATCACTCCAAGTGAAAGATCTTATAATCATCTCCATTTTTTTTTAGTTGAAGTCAAAACCTAGTAGTAATAGAAGTCACGGTTCCACTTGTATGAGAAGTAGAGTAAATGTTCAAGAATTACGAGACTTGTGGAGTGATTTATGCACCAAAAAACTACCTTCTTAGTACAGAAGGTCATATATGAAAGGGGAAAGATGTACTAGATATTATAACTCATACATATACTTTACCAGTCAATTCACTAAAGACTGAGCCACCAAGTGTTAAAGAATACAAGTGAATGTCTACATGGTGGACATATCAAAGCCTTAACGACATAAAATATGTTTACTTCTGTCGAGGTTTAAAAAATTTCTACCTTTAAGAAAGAAAAACATGATGTACTTTGTAATATTGAAAACCCCTAAATATTTATACCTATTAGGTTTTTCATAGACCGAAAATCAAGTGGTACTCTAAAAGACTTCTTCGTTTAAACGGACAATACAAGGTGAATTCTAATTTTAAAGGTAAGTATTTCTATACGACTGAACCATTTTATAGTATCTTAATAAGACCTCTATTTATATGTTATTTATTAGTTCCCAATTCTATATATACCAAGTAATGTTACCAAGTAATATAGGGTTCTTGTCCCTGAAACGAGAGAAGGAAAAAAGAATTTTTTTTTTTTTTTTTTAAGTGTTATCGCTTTGTGTCTTTTAAATATGGAATATAGACTATTTCGTCCATTGTTTCTAATAAGTAACATCAAATGGTAAAGATTAAGGAATTTAATTTTTATTATGATAGTCTGAATTCTCGAGATGATAAGACGTGTAGTAAAATTGAAGACGTATTTCGACTATGTCGTTGTGTTAAATTTCTGAAGCACAAAGTAAAGATTTCTAGTAGGTTGATTTTTTTCTTTCTAGGTCGTTACCAGTTACAGAGAGTTACATGACAGGAGGTCTTCACCTGAAGGAGGAAAACTTGTCTATATAGATAAAGTATCTAGATACATAAAAGACATAAAGAAGGAAAAGTAGTTTGTGAAATCTTTAACTGAGTCGTTCCAGGGAACTAATACATCCCATTCGTTATTTTACGAACTGTAAAGATACAGTCTTAGACATAATGTGACTTCTGACCTATTGACTGAGTCAAAGTTGTCTTTACTTATTTGTCACTCATGACATTTACTAACGATCTTGTATAAACCAATACTATCAAATGGACTTAATCTTTTGTCAGGAAATTTATTACATTTTTGTTACAAAGTGACCGACGTAGAATTATACAACTACTAAAATGTCTAATAACAACAAACAATAAACAAGAATTTTGGAACTCTGACGTCCAGGAAATGCTAGTAGAAAGAGTGGAGAAAAGAGAGTACGGTTGGTGAAATACGAAATTTAATCCAATAAACTTAGTGGTGTTTTAAAATTCAATGACCGAACTCCCTATCACGGTACATCAATTAAACCACTCCGTAGTGTGAAGACATCTACCTATAAGGTAACCTATATCACGTAGAAATAAAAGACCGAGATAATTTCGATTTCTTATTTAAATGAAGATCCACACGATGTAAAATCGTTAGAACTTAAGGATCGTATTTAGTGAGTGTGACCCTGTGAATGGCCTAATAATTTTACTCTTCAATAGTTTTCTAATTTTCAGGGGTTTTCAGTGATTAAATTATTGATTGTGACACAATACATACAAAAAAGATTTACCCCTTTGTTAGGACTCTAATTTTATTTGTTGGGGTTAGTTACCTGAGAAATCCTGACCGCAAAGTCTGTTACCTTCGGTCTTTGTTACATCTTTGTTTGGTCTTTTGAGTATATTTTGAGGTTTAAAACACAGTATTTTTTGTAAAATCCACCCGTTTTACATCGAGGTCATTGGATGGTTATAATGTCTCCTCATGGTACTTTCTACTACGACACTTCCACGACGTGAGTTATACAGTCGTTTAAACCTTTTGAGTCGTCACCGGTGTCCTGACCTTTTCCAGTCAAAAGTAAGGTTAGGGTTTCTTTCCGTTACGGTTTCTTAGGAGTTTGATGGTGTGTCAACGTAAGTAGAGTGTACGATCATTTCATTACGAGTTTTAAGAGGTTCGGTCCGAAGTCGTTATAGACTTGACACTTGAAGGTCTACAACTTCGACCAAAATCTTTTCCGTCTCCTTGATCTCTAGATTAACAGTTGTAGGTTACCTAGTACCTTTTTCGTTCTCTCAAGGTCTTTTTGTAGATAAAGACGAAATAACTGATACGGTTTCGGAAACTGACACACCTAGTGTGATTTGACACCTTTTAAGACTTCCTCTACCCTTATGGTCTGGTGGTATGGACGGAGAACTCTTTGGATATACGTCCAGTCCTTCGTTGTCAATCTTGACCTGTACCTTGTTGTCTGACCAAGGTTTATCCTTTTCCTCATGCAGTTCCGACATATAACAGTGGGACGAATAAATTGAAAATACGTCTCATGTAGTACTCTTTACGACCCGACTTACTTCGTGTTCGACCTTAGTTCTAACGTCCTCTTTATAGTTAGTGGAGTCTATACGTCTACTGTGGTGGGAATACCGTCTATCACTTTTTCTTGATTTCTCGGAGAACTACTTTCGCTCTCTCCTCTCACTTTTTCAACCGAATTTCGAGTTGTAAGTCTTTTGATTCTAGTACCGTAGGCCAGGGTAGTGAAGTACCGTTTGACTACCCCTTTGTCACCGACTGAAATAAAGAACCCGAGGTTTTTGTGACGTCTACCACTAACGTCGGTACTTTAATTTTCTACGAATGAGGAACCTTCCTTTCAATACTGGTTGGATCTGTCGTATAATTTTTCTTTTCTGTAACGAAACGGTTGTCTCCGGGTAGATCAGTTTCGAATAGCAAAAAGGTCACCAGTACATACCTACACTCTCAACCCTGATATTTCTTTCGACTCGTGGCTTCTTAACTACAAAAACTTGACACCACAACCTCTTCTGAGAACTCTCAGGGAACCTGATGTTCCTAAAGTTTGGTCAGATAGGATTTCGTATAGTCAGGACCCACAAGTAACCTTCCTGACTACGACTTCGACTTTGAGGTTATGAAACCGGTGCACTACGCTTCTCGACTGAGTAAACTTTTCTGGGACTACAACCCTTTCTAACTCCTGTCCTCCTCTTCTCCTATTACCGCTTACTTTACCAACTTACCGTAGTAGCTGAGTTACCTGTACCCAAACTCACCTGAGACCGTCAGCAACTACCTGTCCCTCCGGACCACACGACACCAAGTGTCCCAACGTTTCTCAGTCTGTACTGACTGGTTGACTTGACTTAACTTGACTTGGTATTTACCTAGAAAATGAAGTTAGTCCCCATTTTCCTTCTTTTTCTTTTTTTTTTTTTTCAACTCGTCACGTCCGACAGTTAGACGGGAAGAACCTTAGGACGTAATTATACCAAACTTCTGTATCAAAAACCACGTTTGCCAAAGATTTACGTTCGGTTGAAAAATTAAACTTTGGTGGTGACCAACTTTTTTGTAGGTTTCTCATACTTTACGACTACTGTATAGGTACTTTTTTCAATTGTGAACCCGGTATCTTTGTTTCCCTCCGTTACACTTCTCTTCGACCTTTTTACACCCCAAGTTGATACTCTGGTCCTGTACTTTACAAGGAAGGTCTCCGTCGGTGTTCCAATGGATTGTACTACGTCTTGTCCCCATTTCTACTTCTAACACACGATCCTTGGTTTTAAGTTTCGTTTACATCCCCGTGACTACTCCTTTTCAAAACTCCAGTGTCGACTGGAATCTCCTTCTTGAAACTGCACAGAATAAATAAAATGATTAATAAACCTCTCTCATTGTCGTTTGATCCTCTTTCTATGATGACTTCCCAAACGAAAAAACATTACCAAATCCTATTTTTCATACTCTATTAGTCCAGATTTCAACAGTATTAAAACCATTTCTCCGTCTTTAGGGTTCGTAATCGATCTTTGAATAAGTCCTAATGTTTTAATTTATATATATATATAGATAGATATTTCTTTCTGGTAAGTAAACACTGATACCCCCAGTAGTCCCAGTTTAGACTTCGATAAGAGAAAGACTGCCATAAACTCTTCTGGTAGGACTTTGATTACACTTAGTAATATATTAGTGATGTATTTCTAATCACAATTTGACTATTGATCGTTCAGAGGGAAATTTAAAATCGACCGTTAAAAGTTCAGCGGATAACACTGGGTACTCGTTCAACAACTCAGTCAAAACATCGAGAATTGATCGTTACACGAATTTTACTTTCTCTTTTGTACGGTCATTATTCCCATCCACAACACATACATACACACATAATCTAGTGTTGTACGTAAAAGAAAGAACGGAATCAAGTGTTAGTTTCCTCAAACTTTCAAAAGTTTGGTATTTCTGTCTTTTTTTATATCTACCTTTCCCAAGAAGATTCAATTAGGTGGGTCAAAAAAAACCGGTACGATGTCGAACACCCTAAAATCAAGGGACTGCTCTCTAGTTTGGACACGGGGGACGTCACCTTCGTACCTCAGGATTGGTGACCTGAGGAGTCCTTAAGGATCGGGTAGCAAAGAATTTGATATCCAAGTCACTTTTTAATTGTTATTAAACTTATGATATGAGTTTAACTAAAATGGGTAAGATTCAACTATATTATAAGTGATAGAACATAGTCTCTCGAATTAATAGATACAAATATTCAGACTATATTTTCATCGGGTACAATGACAAAACTTCGGTACAATGTTATTTTGGAACCTAATAAGTCTTTAATGAAAATAAAAAATACATTTATAAAGATTTTTCATGGTACTTTCACTTTCAGTGAGTCAGTACAGGTTGAGAGACGTTGGGGTACCTGCTATATATGTCAGGTACCTTAAAAGGTCCGGTCTTATGACCTCACCCATCAAAAAGGGAAGAGGTCCCCTAGAAGGGTCAGGTCCAGAGGACCTGACGTCCGCCTAAGAAATAGTCGACCCGGTGGTCCCTTCGGGTTCATATGACCTCGCATCGGATAAGGAAGAGGTCGCCTAGAAAGGCTGAGTCCTTAACTTGGGTCCAGAGGACGTAACGTCTGCCTAAAAAAAATAGTTGACTCTATAGTGCCTTCGTAGTATAGGTAGTAAAAAATTGTTCTATTGAAAGAACTGAGTACTAGCGATAACTTTTCTAGTTCAAGAGGTGATACAAATCTACCGTTACGGAAATCCTCAATTGACGATACGTATTCCGACAAAATTTTACTATGTTTTACTAAATACGAAAGGAAGACTTAAGACATTCACACGAACGTTAATCAACTTTCCACCTGTGAGTCTAAGACGATTATCACATCTTATATATTGTGTCTTTTGTCACAAGCTTAGAAAGTTAGGTAAATATGGTGAGAACCTTTAAATAGGGTCCCTTTAGACTTATATTGTGTTGTTTTTCGAGATACTTCTTTCTACAAATCTTGTCAAAATAGATAACATTGTAGTTTTACAGGTTGTTATGCCCTGGTGTCATTTAGTGTAATCTCTATTAATACTTACTACTATCTTGTCTCTATCACTTACATTTCTTTTCTCTTACGTTTTACTGTAAATATGTGTGACATGTAAACATTTTCTATTAACATAGTCCTCAACTTGTTTTGTTTACGATTGTAATATGATTGAATTCTCCACTTAAAAGGATTTCTTTATCTTCGATATAAAATACCTTTGTTCTTTTTCCAGTTACTAATAAACACTCACCAATCTTCTATAAAGTACTAGTGTCACCCAAAAGTGTCGTTACACCACCTCACTCCACCTCCTACCTCCTGTCCCCAGATCTTGATCCTCAACCTCCGGTAAGTCCTCGTAAGGTCGACACGGACGAGACCTGTCGTACTATAAGTTATCCCTCTTTTTCATCCTTTCCAAGTCTACATTGTCAGAAAAATTCCTCCCTCTCTTAGTCTTACATGAAATCTTTACAATGACATCGTCACTAAACATCCTACCGGACCTTCCCCTCTCTGTGATCTTTCTTTTAGAAGATTCTCTATCAATGATACAGATACAGTTTCCACAGAAGTTTGATACCACAACCTCTTCTGTGGACTCTCAGGGAACCTGTCGTTCCTCTAGTTTGGTCAGTTAGGATTTCCTTTAGTTGGGACTTATAAGTGACCTTCCTGACTACGACTTCGACTTCGAAGGTTATCAAACCGGTGGACTACGTTTCTCGGTTGAGTAACCTTTTCTGGGACTTCGACCCTTTCTGACTTCCGTCTTTTTCCCCGATTGTCTCCTACTCTACCAACCTACCGTAGTGACTGAGCTACTTGTACTCAAACTCACTCGAGGTCCTCAACCACTTCCTGTCCTTTCGCACCACACGAAGTCACGTACCCCAGTGTTTCTCAGTCTGTGCTGACTCGTTAACTAGTTGTTGCTACACTTTCCATTCTCTCTTCTCTTTCATCTGCGATACTTAAATTGGTAAAAACTTTTCACTATGACAATATGTGAATCGTTTGGTTTGAAGTCTTATAAATTAAGTTTTGTTGATAAATTGTACAAATTCTAGTACTTCTTTGGTCTTTTATACTTTAACTCGTGTTGTTTTGAGTGTATGACTATAGACTTAGTTAGACTAGTCGAATAATCAATGAGTTGATTAATGATAATGGGATTCGATTTATATGTCTCTTAATCGTTGTGAATAAAATATCGTAAGATGTTTCTGTAAAAGATTGTGAGATCTTTACCGTATAAAAGACTAATACAATAATGATGGTCACCGACATTTTGTTAAAAATTAAAATTGATTAGATGAGAGTGGAATGAAGAAGGTGTAACAAGAGAATTAATCGGTTTACCAATTGAAGAAATTTGAATATCACGAAAGAGGATGACGGGAACACGGTTTATGTGAACACTTAGTATAAGGAGCCCTAAGTGTGTCGTGGAAAAAAAGAGGTCTCATAATGTGCCAGTGATGTAGACATCAATAGGTATAAGAGGTATCCTGGTATTAGAACTATTTCGGTATTCTGACACAACGTCAACGTCTTAGATTGTCACGTACCCTACGACTTCTGCCGGTATTTATAGATGACTACTAACCTCTTCCGTTACCGTGGGGTAAAGTCATGAGAACGGACCTTTTAGGGTACCCACCTTCTCGGACCATCCGACGACGTCAGGTACCCCAGGGATCCTCATCCTGTGCTGACTCACTGAAGTGAAAGTGAAAAGTGAAAGTACGTGACCTCTTCCTTTACCGTTGGGTGAGGTCACAAGAACGGACCTCTTAGGGTCCCTGTCTCCTCGGACCACCCGACGACACATACCCCAGCGTCTCAGCCTGTGCTTACTTCTTTGAATCGTCGTCGTCGTCGTCACATTAGTAATCTTATTCAAACGCCGGAAGGGTCTTTAAAAAGGTCGACTTTCAAGGAAAAATATAGGACTTTCGTCAACAGTCAACAAGATAGACTGTTAATATCTCTTCGATGGGTGTTTTTCTTCTCTGACTTCTCTTCTAAAGTATTAACTGAACGTTGTTCATATTTTGTAAATTTCCATTAAAGTCTGACATATCTGAACAATTTACAAAAATTATATAGTTAATATATAATGATATAATTATTAAATACATATTAAGATGATGTATTTTTATGAGTGTTTATAATTTATAGGACCGTTTTTATAGTTTTTAATGGAATCGATTATAGTATAATGTAAATATTTATAATCTGTTTTTCCTTTTATTAAGTTCAGAGATAGATCTAGTCAGAAAAATAAGTGTGTATTTTTAAAACTCAGAGTAAACGATGTCTTATTCCTTTGATCGATAGTATAGGTGGATATATTTTGAAGTTAAAATATAAATATAATACAAGTTGTTGATTTCGGACACCCAAATTTAGACGGAGTGGTGGGTAAAAACATATATTCCAAAGTAATTTTATGTCACTGTATATCAGTAAGTAAGTGTATAACAAAACCCGATGAAAAGATGATGTCACAATCTCTAGATTTACCCTGTGTTTCGGATTGTATAAATGATAGACCGGAAATATGTTCAAACGACAGGGGACCACCTATAATACTGTATGAAATGAGTTATACTCTATTTCACGGTGAGTGAGACGTTCACGTTAGATATATCAATATAAGATATATCAAATCCAGTGACGTTTAGTCAAATAAATTGCTTCTGTTTTACGGTTCTTTAACCAAATATCGTTGACTTTCTTGCGATAATGTTTGCTTCATACGTCTTCTTTTCTAAAATTCTTTTTAGAACGAAATTCGATAACTATGACTGATCGTGGAGTTTCCAAAGTAGTCACACATCGACAGTTTGATGATACTCCTTTTTGATGTTTTTCTTTGTAATTTTTTTTAAAAAATTCTTCACATATTACATTTACTGTTAAATGATGATAGATTATATCTTTCCTCGTCTCTAGTATTCTAGAGAAGAAAGTATATATGTATGTCACTCTTTTTATTTACCATATAGTCAAGTCAAGTCAAGTCATCGAGTCAACATAGGTTGAGAAACGCTGGGGTACTTAACGTCGTGTGATCCGGAGGGACAGATAGTGGTTGAGGGCCTCAAGGGAATTTAAGTACAGGTAGCTCAGCCACTATGGTAGGTCGGTAGAGTAGGAGACAGCAGGGGAAAAGGAAGACGGGGGTTAGTGAGGATCGTAGTCTCAGAAAAGGTTACTCAGTTGAGAAGTGTACTCCACCGGTTTCATGACCTCAAAGTCGAAATCGTAGTAAGGAAGGTTTCTTGTGGGTCCTGACTAGAGGAAATCTTACCTGACCAACCTAGAGGAACGTCAGGTTCCCTGAAAGTTCTCAGAAGAGGTTGTGGTGTCAAGTTTTCGTAGTTAAGAAACCGTGAGTCGAAAGAAGTGTCAGGTTGAGAGTGTAGGTATGTACTGGTGACCTTTTTGGTGTCGGAACTGATCTGCCTAGAAACGACTGTTTCATGACAGAGACGAAAAGTTATACGATAGATCCAACCAGTATTGAAAAGAAGGTTCCTCATTCGCAGAAAATTAAAGTACCGACGTTAGTGGTAGACGTCACTAAAACCTCGGGTTTTTTTATTTCAGACTGTGACAAAGGTGACAAAGGGGATAGATAAAGGGTACTTCACTACCCTGGTCTACGGTACTAGAATCAAAAGACTTACAACTCGAAATTCGGTTGAAAAAGTGAGAGGAGAAAGTATTGATGTTGGATTGAACGGAGTTCCTTGATCTTTTTATTTGATTTGGAAGATGATTTTCAGTCATCTTCCTTTATTGTTTCTGGTATTGTCTTTATTTACTTTGACTCCGATTTTTCTCTTGTCTTTTCTATTTACTTTCATTCTCAATCTAAAGACTTTACTACTTCAACTGTTCTGATCCAAACGAATGGCTCTCTTTTTTTTTTCTGAGTTTTAATTTTTCATTTCCCCTCTGTAATGTTGATTATGGTGTTTTTCCTAACATTCTCTGGTGATACTTATTAATATGTGGTTGTTTGACCTGTTGGACCTTCTTACTTATTTAAGGATCTTTGTATTAGATGACTCTAATTTAGTACTTCTTAATGTTTTAGACTTGTCTGGTTAATGATCCACCGTCTAGGGTTTTTGGCGGGTCGTTTCTTTTCAGGTCCTGAAGTGACTACTTAAGATAGTGTGTAAATTTGTGGTTAGGAAGAGTTTGAGAAGATTTTTCTCTTCTCTTCCTTTGTGGAGGTTCGAGCAAAATGTTTCGATCGTAATGGGATATGGTTTTCGTCTGTTTGTGTGACGTTCTTTTGGTGTCCCGTTTAAGGGACTACTTGTCTCTTGGTTTTCAGAAGTTTTTTTATAATCGTTATTTTTCTAGTACGTGATACTAGTTTACACGAATGTCCCTTCGTTCCTACCAAGTTGTATGTGTTTAGTTACCTACTATATGGTTTAATTGTTTTACTTACTATTTTATTAATAGAGTTATCTACGTCTTTTTTGTAAACTGTTTTAAGTTGTAGGTAAGTGTTATTTTTGAGTGTTGTTTGACCTACATCTCCCTTACATGTACTTGTATCTCTTCGGGTCAACTTTTAGGATCGATCTCATTAATCGGTTCTTTTTCTTTATTTTCTGTAGATTTAGTCTTTCCTTCTTCGTGTTGACAGTCATAAACGTCTGTATAATATATATCCTTTGGGATTTTTGAGGTGATTTTAACAATCTTGATTATTTGTTTAAGTCATTTCAACGTCCTATTTTTAAGTTATGTGTTTTAAGTCAACATAAGACTATGTGATTGTTATTTGATAGTCTTTCTCTTTAATTCTATTAGAGTAAATGTTATTGTTTTTATTATTTTATAGATCCTTATTTGAATTGGTTCCTCTACTTTCTCTACATATGATTTTTGTCATTCTGTATCGACTACTTTCTTTGACTTCTGTATTTATTCACCTTTTTACAAGGTAGGAGTACCTGACCTTTTAAAACAACAACAACAAGTCAGTTAGCACCGACTGAGACGCTGGTGTACCTGACGTCGTACGGTCCGAAGGGACAGGAGATGATAGAGAACCTCAGACGAGTTTGAGTACAGGTAACTCAGTCACTATGGTAGGTTGGTAGAGTAGGAGACAACGGGAGAAGAGGAGGACGGGAGTTAGAAAGGGTCCTAGTTTCAGAAAAGGTTACTCAACCGAGAAGTGTAGTCCACCGACTTCATAATGTCGAAGTCAAGTTGTAGTTAGGAAGGTTACTTATAAGTCACAACTAAAGGAAATCCTAACTGACCAATTAGAGGAACGACAAGTTCCCTGAGAGTTCTCAGAAGAGGTCGTGGTATAAAGTTTTCGTGGTTGAGAAGCCGTGAGTCAGAAGAGATACCAGGTCGAGAGTGTAGACATGTACTGATGAGTTTTTTACTACACACATAAAATACACAATCAGTGCGTCAGTACAGGCTGAGAAACGTTGGGATACCTGTCGCCGGACGGCCCGAGGAGACAGGCACCTTAAGAGGTCCGTTCTTATGACCTCACCCAACGGTAAGGGAAGACGTCCCCTAGAACCTCTAGGGGTATCGACACCGATATACCTTGAAACAGAAGTTCTACTACAGAGACGAAAAATTATATGACTCAAGTAGTATCGAAAAAAAGGTTCACATAAGGTCGAAAAAGTGAGAGGAAGTAGTTCTCTGAGAACAAGGAGAACCGAAAGACGGTAACCCCACCATGGTAGACGTATAGACTCCAATGACTATAAAGAAGGTCGTTAGAACTAAGTTTGAACACGAAGTAGGTTAGGGTAAAGTGTACTACATGAGACGTATATTCAATTTATTCTTCCCACTGTTAACTATCGGAGTCGTATGAGGAAAGGGTTAAAACTTGATCAGACAAGGTACAGACCAAGATTGACAACGAAAACGTGGACGTATGTCCATTACAGATATATTCGGTCTCATTAGATGTCTACGTGACGTTAGGTTAGAAATAGTTTTAAGGTTACTGTAAAAAGTCTCTTTATTAGGACTTTGAACATGTCTTAGTGTTTTATCGTTTTCTCAGTTTCGTTAGAACTCTTTCTTGTTGTTTCGTCCCCTTTGGTATGGAGGACTAAAGTTTGATGTAATATTTTGATATTAATTTAACCATACCTAACCGTATGTTTGTCTGTGTTTCTAGTTCCCTGTTCTTGTCTCTCAAGTCTTTATTTGAGTACATATATGCCAGTTAATTAAATGATTTTTCCTCGGTTCTTATAAGTTACCCTTTTACTATCAGTTAGGTAGTTTACCACAACCTGTTTGACCTTTCGGTGTCCGTTTTCTTACTTTGACCTGGTGATAAATTATGTTTTTTTAGTTGAGTTTTACCTAATATCTGAACTTACATTCTGGGGTTTGGTACTTTAAAGATTTTTCTCTTTTATCCGTCATTCCTAGAACTGTGACCAGGACCGTTACTAAAGAAAACCTCGACTATGATTTTCACTTCCGTTGTTTTTATTTGTTTACCCTGATGGAGTTTGTTTTCGAAAACGTGTCGTTTCCTTTGGTAGTTGTTTTACTCTTCCGTTGGATGACTTACCCTTTTTTGTAAACGTTTAGGTTATAGACTGTTTCCCGATTATACATTTTGTATATTTCTTTACTATGTTGAGTTATGGATTTCATTGGTTTGTTAGGTTAATTTTTTATCCGTCTCCTAGATGTACTGTAAAAAGATCTCTTCTGTATGTCTGCCGGTCGTTCATATACTTTTCCACGAATTGTAATGATGAGTACTCCCTTTACATTTAGTTTTGGTACTCTATAGTGGAGTATGGACGGTGTTACTGATGATATTGTTTCTGCTTTTTATTCTTCATGACTACACTTACAGGTGTGAGAGGACACACGTGACAACCACCCTTACATTTACCCACGTCGGTGATACTATTTGTCATACCTCCAGGGAGTTTTATAACTTTTGATGGTATACTGACCCGTTGAGATGAAAAATTTTACAAATGTCCTTTTGACGAAATGTTACAAAGACGACATGTCGTTGTGTTTACTCGGTATTAATGTGTATATAGTGGAGAGAGAATTTGGAGGGAGGTGAGAGTGGTAGGGTTGGGAGATCCAATAGTGTCTTGTGGTTCGACCGAGGGACACAATATATCGTTGAAGATGGTCGATAGAGAAAATGGGTACCACTATATATATACAACTACGATGAAGGAGGTAAGTAGGGTGAGAAAGGAAGACGGTGACACACGTGTTCAGACAAGAGATAAAGACGTAAAGGTAAGGAAGGGATGATTATCCAAGTAATTATGGTAAAAAGATCTAAGGTATATGTATACATAATTATATACTGTAGACAAAAGGACAAAGTCTGAATGAAATGAGATATATTGTCCAAGATCGAAGTAGGTGGAGTGATCTTGACTGACTTTAAACAAGAAAAATACCGACTCATTATAAGGTAATATTTATGTGTGTGTGTGTGTGTGTGTGTGTGTGTATATATGGTGTAGAAGAAATAAGTAAGTTGACGACCACCTGTGGAACCAACGAAAGTACAGGATAGATAACATTTATCACGACGATATTTGTAACCCTATGCACACAGAAAAAGTTAATACCAAAAGAGTCCCATATGACCCGTTAACATGAAAGCCGATATATAGGTTTCCTGTATCTTGGTGATAGAGTTTCTGAATACGTGGAGGTGAAAGTGACATTGTCATAAATATCATCGATACTGTGTCTTTTTTGTGTTCAATGAATCATGTGACTACCCATTTATCTATGTCTTTTACACCATATATATGTGTTACCTTATAATAGGTTGGTTTTTTTTTTTTTTTTCCTTTGGGACAGTAAACGTTACTACACCAACCTAAAATTGCCGTAATACGATTCTATAAATTCAATCTCTTTCTGTTTATGATATATTAAAGTGAGTATACATCTTAGATTTTTTTTTTGTTTGTTTTTTGTTTTAAGTATTCGTCTCTAACTAGAAACGGTGTTCATCCTCCACCCACTTGACCCATTTCCGTCAGTTTTCCATTTTTGAAAGTCAATATACAAGACCCTTACGTTCCATGTCACACTCCACTACCTATAATTGATTTGAATGACACCATTAGTGAAGTCTTATTTATGCATGTCAGTTGGGAAGCATAGACACCTACTCGTTAGACGTCTATGTTTCTCGAATGACATGATATGGGAAAATGTTATATATTCCCTGAACCTTCGTAGACACTCTCCAGGACCGTGGTTGAGGACATCTATGACTCCCTTGTCGATGTATAGTTTAGTAATAAAATATATGAATTTACTGATATTACGAGATACAATTAAAATAGAGTTATTTTGACTTACTGTATTTACCATTGTCGTTACGGAAGTCTATATGTCACATACATATGTGTTTACTCTGTAGAAGTTTTTAATGAAAGAAGTACCCTATTTAAGTTAATTTTTATCCTACTTACGTAAAGAAATATAATTTTTTAACCTGTTTAAAATTGAAAATGTTATTCTAAGTGAAACCAAAAGGACTGACGTATTTCATCCTTCCTTTGACCAAAGAGATAAAATTTTCACTTGCTCGAAACTTAGCATAGAAACTTGTTTAGTATCGATACATATTACCCGAATTACCTCTTAAAAATTCAATCATACAATCATCGGTCTCTTTCCGTTACAAAGACACCCACCTCTTCTCCTAGGTACAATTTTTTAAGTCTAATATAACATAGTATAATACAGTATGATGTCATGTGCATATGGTAATTGAGATTATGTATAATGAGATTGTATAATGAGATTGACTTAAGGAAATAAGAATTTTTTCGATAACTTTTGAAGGATCATGTTCTTTGACTCTGTCTATAATTCTATTACTTATGGATGAACTATAATATGACATTATGTAATATGTATATTGTACTTAATAAATGATATTATAATTTTATAACATAATTGATACATTATATTACGATACTATATGAATTAATACAATGTCATAGTTCATCCGTAGATAATAGAATTATAGACATAGTCCGAGAATGTCCTCTCCTAAAGTCATTGTAAAAAATCTTACTCTCCCTTAAGTCACAAAATCTTATTACTCGTAAGAGAATATTTGACCTCATTCAAGAGAGTTTAATTAGTAGACAAACAAAGAGTGGCGAATTTAGTATAATAGATAAAGATATCTATCGTTTTGGAATATCTTCGATACCGGAACCGACCAAACTCTATTGTTTACCCTTACTTTCTCTGATGGTGATCGTTTGAAATTATGTAAATTGAAAATACTTTTTCAAGATAAATTAGTTAGAGAAATTTAGTTATAATTAAAGTCAATAGATGATTGGTTACGAACCTAGTCTCTTTAAGATACTTATCTTTAGTACCTGTTTTAAAAAGTTTCTTAACGAGACGTTAGCATTGTCGGTTCATACATAATACGGTTAAAGACATTGTTTATAAGAGATTTTAAAGGGTTTATATAACGGTTATTATTTCAGAAATAGTTTTAATTTTTAAATTACAAAAATCTTTTTGTAAAATATATAACAAGTTTACTCGGTTTCATTTAAAGATGACGTCGTAATAATTCCTAAGACTTATACTGTTAGTATTGATGACTCTTAGTTGAATCCTTAAGTTTTTGATACGGTTTTTAAGTGACAATCTTTGTCATACAAGAGAGTGTGAATGTCTTCGGATCCCAGGATTTGTGTTAGGTTCATCTGTCCAATTACGATGTATTTTCCGTTTTAGGTTAAAATCACTAGTTAGAAAATGATGTCATCATTGATTCTACTTTATTGACAGAGATTATTACTGACGTTAGTAATTGAATAGTTTACTCGTGATATAAAATTTGTGACGACTGATACTCTTGATAATCTATTGAGAAATTTCCGGAACTAGAGTTTATTGTCTATCGTGCACTATAAAGAACTTTCGTCATTCACGTTTACTACCTTTTATAATATGATAAATCTTCCTTTATCCCCTCGTTCTTATTTTTCATTACTTTGATTTCATAAAACTCTATGTGACCTTAACGTTTTCCGGTTTTAGTTTGACAATTTCACACATTAATGATTGTTATTCGACAGTAGTTATATTACGCACAATCAACTACTAGTACGGATCTGAATTTCTACCACACACACAAGTGCCCTTCAGCGAAGTCAACACAGGTTGAGAAACGCTGAGACCTGATGTCGGGAAGTCCGAGGAGACAGGTACCTTAAGAGGTCGGTCGTTATGACCTCACCCAATAGTAAGCGAAGAGGTCCCCTAGCAAGGTTTGGTCCCTAGTTTGGGCACAGAGAACACAGAGGACGTGACCGTCCGTCCAAGAAATGGTGATCGTGGTGAACCCTTCGGATTTTTACCATGTTAAATAATAAAATTAAACCTCTGTATAACATGTAAACCCATATGAAATTGGTATTTCTATAATAAAACCGTAAATTATATGATAGACTTCAGATAAAGTTATCTCTAAAAAAAAATTAAATTTCCAAAATGTTTCCAATATAACCAAGTGGTGACTAGAGAAGAACCGTTCCTTCTTTGTTCCACTACCGTTTTTCTTCCCCTTCTATTGTCTTCATCCTTTACTCTTGTCTTACCTAAGTCTCAGTTAGAACATTGTCCATATGTCGTTTTAATTCTATTTCTTATTAATTTGTCTAGACTGACATTTAGCCAGAGGAAACCTCGAATTGTTTTTGATCCATTGACTGTCCCACCTTTCAAATCCGTTGTATACTTTTAATGTATCGAGAACTCGATCCCCGATGACCACCCTAGTATTTTCTACTTATGTGTTAAAATTTGACGTGTGTTTTCTGAAAAGATTCTACACTCGTTGTGTTAGATAAATAAATTGTCCATAAATCATACTAGAAAAATACATGATCCATAATACAATCCATGATAATTGTCCTTATATGTGTATAGGGGTATCTTTATTTTAATTTGTATTGTAGTGAAATGTAACAAGTGTATTTTCTGTTTTTATGCATTAGATATGGTCCTCAGTATTTGGATATGGGATGGTAAGTTTTAAATAGTCGAGTTTCATATAAGTCTCTTAAATTTTAATGGGACTTCCTATTTATAAAATTTATACCTATAGTGTAATTTCAAATATGAGAAAGTTCTTTTCTTTTAGATGGTTCTTAAAACCGGACTCTTTAGTTGTTGTTTTGTAGGGTCGTTATGAGTCAAAAATGAGTCTTTTGTATTTTTACAGTCTTATACTAAAAGACACTGAGGTTTATTTTAGGGTTCATTACATATGATGTTTCCCAGTCATTAGGTGTTGACCGTAAGGATACGTACATTAAAATTTTTATGTGTTAATATATGGAGACGATAACGATTGGATTGTCGTCTCTAGATTTTATTTTGGTTTTAATCAGGTAATGACTTTTTGTCTATAATTTGGATACCATATTTATTTCGGTTTTCTATAGGTGCATCGTAGGACTTTACTTAGATTTTAAGTCATTTCCAAGTGAAAGTCGACATATACGTGACTATATACACACACATATGTGTATGTACGTGTACGTATGTGTGTCTGTGGTGTGAGAATCGTCCGTCCGCATGGGTCTAATCAATGATTATAGTTGCATAGTTCATATACGTAAACACAATTTCCATATGAATCCTTTTTGTGACCTAATCATGATTTTCAAACATAAGTGTCCGTTACTTTAATGTACACTTTTTTGGTTCTCTTTATTATGTCAACAATGATTAATCCTTGATATAAGTAAAGAACTACAAATCAAAATTCCTAAGAAACAATCTTGTCTCAAATCTTTTCGTTCCGACCGTATTTATTCGACTGTCTCCCCGTCCCTCTTTTTCTACCAGGTCTAGTTCCCCTGTTCTCCCATGGTGAAAGGTAGAAAGGTAGACTGAGAAGATATTAACATATTGATATGAGAAATCAAATATGTATATTCGGTGAGACTTTGAGAGTCACTTTTAATTATTTCTGTTAGAGATAGATTTTCTTTTGTTAAAACCACGATCGGTGATGTGACGTTGTTGGAGAAAACGTATTTGTTAAGACTTTTCTACGTAAGTTCAATTTATGATTTCTGATAAGTAATTGATTTCGATTCTGAAATTAAAAATATCCAGAGTGTCGGTATTAAATTTTAGACTTTCGAAGTGAATTTGATCATGTTTATAATCACTAAGTCTCCGTTAGAAAAAAGTAAAAACTTTCTGTTTTGGTTTATTGACTGTCACTCTTTCATTTGTATACTCTTCTGTTCTTATTTTTGTCTAATCAGAATTGTTCAATAAAGAAATTTATTTCTCAAGAATCATTATTATGATACAAAAGTTAATTGCAAAAAACTATTTTTTTCTGTGTTGTCGTAAAATGTTTCTATTATTCGTTATGTGGAAGATATAGAGGATTATGTAGTGTACATCAATATATTGTGTTGTAAGACACTACTACGTTTACAGGAGAGACACAATTATTGTAGTCGTGAACGGTGTAAACCGATGACTCCTTCATTTAAAAATTTAAAATATATCAAATTTCATTTATCGGATTTCTCCGATAATTGATAGTAACCTATCGTGTTGAGATATCTCAAAGTACATAAATAGTTATTCATATTTAGATCCAAGAATTACTGGAAGAAAGTGTCCTACACTTGAATTTTTAGTTTGTTTCTTAGTGAAGACAATGGAATTTTTGATATAGGGTTGGATAAATGTAACATGTCCGATTTATTCAGATTGGTGTATCGTAATAGTTTAAAATATATTTATATATTTTCTCATATGTTTTGGGTGTTTTAATATAAAAGACATGTTTGACGATGACATAAAAGTCGTGAACTGAAAAGAAAAGGAGGACCTTTGTTATGATAAATGTATTGATCTCTTAAATTGTGTCTTTGGTACGTTTGGTGGGGGGGGTTTTTTTTTTGGGTCTCGTCTTTTATTTTTGTGTAGGTTTGTTTAATTTTTGTGGTCTTTACAAATTTTGACTACTAAATTGGGTTAAATTCTGTATTTATGGTAAGGGATAATAAGAAGGTATCTTTTCTGGTTTTGAGACATAAATTTTTTTATTTTGTAAGTAATTGATTAGAAGAGGTATTTTTCTACTTTATTGGAAAATGTGTTAAAAAATTTGATATATGTAAGTTTGGTAATTAATTACTTATTAATTAAGAAATTATTAATTATTGACTATTCAAACAATCTTTTGTTATAATTTTCTGTAAATTATAAGAATTTTCTTAAACATTACATCTGAAAACATATGGTATATCGAAATGACTCTGAAATCTTTAATTTAAGTCAGTTAAATAATGGAGTGATGTCTTACCTAATAGAGATATCAGTTTTATTGAAAAATTTTTCAACAATTTATGTGGATACAATTAGTACGTAAGATTAGTAAGTGAACTAATCGTTCGTTGAAAGTGTTTACGACTTTATTAATTTGTCGGTTTCCTTGAAAAGAGACACTTGGTTTTCATTTTTAGTGTTGATACCACTCATCATCTCCACCCTCTCTTTCTTAAAAGTTACTCTTGAAAAACAGACACAATGGTGTTTGTTAAGTGACGACGAAATATAACAAAAGAAAAGTACGTCATCACAAAGTTAAAAACATTTAAAGGTAAAAATTTAGGTATCATTGGGATCTTGAATTTTCTTTTGAGTGATCTTATGTCTACTGTAGCTCATTCATAAGAATGGAAATAAACTGAAACTACCAAATAAGAACTATCGAAATTCCCTTGAAGAACTAAATAGGAGAGATAGAAATTATTTAAAAACTTGTAGTAGGTTTCTGTCAAAAACGTCCTGTTGATGTCCGAATCGAGGAAATAAATCTAGAAGTTGATTAGGGTAAAAAAGATGAAACAGAAAGACGAGAGGAAAGTAAAGGTAAAAGAAACAGAGGACTCATTATAACGGTAGAAATAGGGAGAACTAAAAACCTTACTGTTTTAAAAAGTTGCGTGGTCTGGACGGGGGGTTGTTTATTGAACCTTTAAGACGGAATAATAGTCCCACGCAAAATAATGACAGATGAAATGAGAACAATGGGAGACAGGAAGACAGTAGGAATGATAAGCCGCTAAATTTTGGTCCAAATAGTCCAGAACTAAATAATCTTAGAGGAACAAATTGTGCTCCTGACAGTCCAGAACTGAAAACGAGGGGCCTTCTACCAGAAAGGGAACTCAGGGGACTAAGTACAGACACAAAAGAAAGATCAAATAGTCCAAAACTTGGTAGTCTAAATTACGGTACCAGTAAAGATGATCTCCTAGAGTTACAAAGACCAGCAGCTTGGGATCTGACTAGGGGAGCTACAGCAAGTCTAAGTGAGGACAGTAGACTGAAAACAAATGACAGTACTAGTGCAGAATCACTGAGTCTCTATCTAGCGGGTAGTCCAGAGACGAAATTCCGAAGTCGAGAAAGACTAAAATTGGCTCCACTTAGTCTGAATTACAGGACAAATACAAATCTGTGAAGTCCAAAAAAGAGACAACTACCGAAAGGTCTTAGGGAGGATAAAAGTACAGATACAAAACCACAAAGTCCGGCTGGAAGTAAAAAAACGAAACCTCAAAGTCCAGCCGGGAGTGGAAAGACGAAACCTCAAAGTCCGGCAGGTAGTGGGAAAACAAACCCCCAAAGTCCTGCGGGTAGTGAGAAAACAAATCCTCAGAGTCCAGCCGAAAGTGGGAAAACGAAACCCCAAAGCCCAGAACTAAAACAACAAAGACTAGACGGTAATAAAACAAACAACAGTAAACCAAAACACAGTCCGTCAGATAAAAGTAAAACAAATCCGAGCCGACACCACGAGAGTAAAACAGACCTAAGTTAGTAAGACAAGAGTAAGACAAATCCAAGAAGACAACCATGGAGTTCAAATCAAAGATTGAATCAAAGTGATCTAAAACAGAGATGGTTAGACAAAAGTAAACCAAATCTGAGACGGTTAGATGAAAGTAAGACAAAGTAAAGTGAGAAATTTTCGAGTCCTAGTCTGAAAAAAAATCCTCAGAGTCCTACCAAAAGACCACATCTAAATTCTAAAGGTTATTATAGAAGGACTTCTTGTCTTTATCCACGTAGTAATGTAACAAACTAAAGAAGTCCGAAAAAATACCTCAGACTTAGGACTCAATATCTCCGGACTCTCAGGTGAGAAGGACGGACTACTTCTAGTTACGATTGGTAATTACGACCGGAACTGGGTAAAGGGCATCTTGGGCAGAGGACTCTTCGACCAGATAATGGAGGACATCGTGGGGGTCGGAGGACACCCATTCTTAGAACAAAAGAAAAAAAGTTTCCGAATAGACTTTAAGTTTCTATTTATAAGTCATAGTCATTATCTGTATATAAGAATAGAATAATTTTTGGTATACCTGAAACTGATAAAATTTCAGTGTAAAAATTTTATACACCACTTAGTTTACAGTTAGTTTACAGTTATACGTATATATATTATCATCCGTACTACCGTATTATGAAAATTTGGTTCCAAACTCCTTTATAAGTGTAGACGACATGGAGTTCTTTAAAAACACTGATCTCATTTTTCTATTAAATTTGACGATTATTTTTGATGTTTCTTGGGGGTTTACGGTTGTATGTTTTGTCCCACGAAAACGGTGTACATTCCTTTCATACTTTTTCTTTTTTTGGGTTTTCTTTTGTCTTTAGTACAATGACTTCTTTTTTTTTCATATACTCCTCTCATTCTGTCCTTTTTTCTTGTAATTATCAATAATTCGAAACTAGGTCCTAAGTTTAAGAAGTTCCACAGTTGTCGTGTTTGCATTAAATTTTCGATTACGTGTCAAGTATTTTATATATTGTACTATCTCGGAACTCTGAAACGGAATTACTATGAACGACTTAACAGACCGATAAAATTGTCAATAAATTTTTAAAAAAATCCTGGTAGAAATATCAGGGAATATCATAAGTAATTATACTATTTCATAATAAATTCTTTTTCTCCTAGTTTGTCACTTTTCAGTTTCACTAGTGATTTTTGTTGGGGAATTTATACTGCCTTGGTTCAAGACCCCTCCTTTTTTTGTGCAGACATTATCATTACTACGAAAATATGTAGTTTTAAGGTAGTAAAACAAAAGTTTTATACTTCGTCGTCGGGGAATGTCAAATATTAGATTAGTTTATAATGATTTTAAATAAAATCTGCAAACGGTCATTAAAAAAATTCCTTGATTAGTAAGACGAAAAAGTCAATAAGTCTTCAGTTTAGATAGTGATGTAAAAGAGGTAGACGTTTCATTGATATACTACTACTATTATTTAATACAATAGTAATTTGACAAAAGGGATCAATTTTGATTGGACCGTTTTTGCACATACTTCGAAAAACATAGTCATAAATTCCTTTTTTCGTGAGTCTTATGATTAAATATCTTAAAACGTAGCCTGACAAGAGGGTGTGTTTTGTTGAAAATATAGAACGGTTTCCCGTGTGGTTTATTAATGGAATTTTTGTCCTACGAAATATTGGAATATGAATAGGGAATTTGAAAATATTCGTAAATCTTTTTTTAGGTTCGTAGATCTTTAAATTTACTCGTATTAGGTTCTAAAAATATAAAAAGTTACTTTATACGAAATACTTTCGGTAATTTTACTATTGGATTCTTAGATTCTTAATAACTGTATCTAGAGTTTGTAGACCTCTGGAGAGAATTCTCTACACACCGAGTAGGAAAATGATTATACTTGTTAGACAGAAAATCTTTTTGTAATTTTATAGTAATTCCGATTTAAAATTTTCTAATGCTTTATGAATTCGTAAACGTGCACTCACTACACAATTCAAACCCCTTCTTGAATATTAAAAAAGATGTTACGTATTTTATAACGATTTATGTCTCAAAATTAAAAACTTGATTACTTCCCATGAAGTGGAGAAGACATTTTGGGTCTTGTTAAGGTAATGATGACGTTTCTAAGAACCTATACAATTTTCGTGTGTCTGAGACTAAGTGAGTTAGACTAAGTCGAGGTGGTTTTTGAATAAGGACATTTCACCGAGACCTAGGTGTATCCAGTGAAAACAGATAAGTGAAAGTAATAACCAGAAGTGATGTAATGGAAGTGGATTACTGACTTTCGGTAGAGATAATTCTTAGTACAATTATAAACGTTGTGGACATTCGAAAGATTTCTTGACCTTAATCATTCAATACCATAATTTGAAATCCATAAGGACTTCTTTTACGTGCACTTTTGTATAGAATTAAAACTCTGGTTGTTGTAAACAGTAGAACTACGACTATAAAACTTTTATTCTAGACTGGGAATGTCTTTACTTTTTGAGTTAATACGAATATTCTTTGTTTGATATAGTGGATTCAGATGATGTTCACTATTGACTTTTGTGAATTTCGTTTTGTTCGTCTCGTTGACATGTGTCTCATCGATTAATATTTTTTTACTTTTGTAGGGTAGGGATTTGGTTTCATGTCCGATTCACTGATTAACAGGATAAGGACAGGGTTTAGGGTCAGAGAATAAAGTTTACCGTTACCCATTATTAAATGAAGATTATTCCCAATGTCACGTTCTTATAAAATTGTAGTATTTTTTGTAATCACTTCGATCCGGTAAGGAATTTGAACGATTGTACCTTTCACCTGGAAGCCTTTTCTACTTTGTCCGTTTCTACTTGTTTCTTTGGGGGAGAAATTGTTGTCTTTCGTCCATAAAAGTCGTGTACCTCTATAATTACAGATACTGTCGAGTAGGGTCTTCGTTACTTTTTATCGGGAAATTTTAATTAAATACATTAATTTCTACAATTTTCCAACTCGTTTTCTAACTCTTCTTCCAGGACATCCTTATAATATTTTATAATCCAACGTGTCTTAATTGGACAGCCACATACATTTTGACAGGTTTCTTCTCTCTTGTCCGGTTTCCTTGTACTTATATGTCGTCGGTCTTTTCGTAGAAGACACACCTTGTCGTCACATAATCCAATATGGTGTCGGATGCACTTTATAAAGATTCTCATAAGACAGGGAAAAGAAATTAAGGTGTTAATAGTTTTGTTAGAACAAACGACTTGAAAGATTAGAATAAGTATTCCATTTCCAAAGACTGAAGACCAGTTGACTCCCCTTACGAAATAAGTAAGTAAATATTGTTTATACTACCCTTTGTTCGAATATTGGATCTCGTCTCGAGACTCGTTTTGGTACATCTGGTCGGTTCATCCGAAGAAACAAGAATGATGGTCGTTATTTTCAATATTTCTTCATGAGTCACGGTTCGGAGTCTTATGTCATTTATGGTTAAAATGTTATATCAGGATTCTACATCGTCATTGATCACTATTTAAGTAAGTTATGAAGAAACTTCATAAAGTAGAGAGTTCCCTGATGGTGAAATCTTTTGAAATTAAATACTGGAGTTGATGTTTGAATCTCGTTATATGGTTTGGAAATTAGAAGAGTTTTAAAGTTATATTGATAATTATATATTTTGTGATAGAGTAATGTGTTAAGTCTTTGACTTATGTTTTCCTGTTCTAAATTTAGTTTCCATAGTCGATCATGGATTTAAGGTTGGAAAAAGTTTATTTCAGTACCCCTGTACCGAGATTCTTCCGATCTCTACTGTCGTAATTATATTCCAGTCGGTTTAGTCGTATTGGTTAAACTCTTTTTAGTAGATTTAGTTTGACTTTTAGTCTGTCAAGTAGAAAAGGGAATTTAGGAATATCTTGGTCGACGGAGACATTCAATCGAACGTAACAAAGTTTTAACATTCAGTTGACACCGGTGAGTCGAAAAGTTTATAGAAACAAAATCAGTGTGGTAGTGTCTACTGTCTCTTCTACCTATTATTTTTAAATTTATATGTATTGTTCAAAATCCTTCTTGTCATAAGACAAACAAAAGAAAATAAAAGGGTTTCTTTTCAATCGTCAGATTTTACGACCGATTGTACGTTGGTCATAAAATGATAGGAATAAAGGTAAGTCAAAAATTTTCATTTTTGATACCAAAGTTGTTTATACTATATCTTTTTCAAGTTTTTTCATTCCCTTTTTCGAGTGGTAAAAGAGGTGAAAGTAAGGTTGTTAATTCAGTAATTTTTTCTTAGTATGAGAAAAATTTTCTTACGTTAAAAATTTTTGTGTTTAATTTTACAGTACGTTTTCAAGAGTTCCGTTGATTATGAAGAACCGTTTTAATGTCATCATGTACCAAAAAAATGTTTTGACAGTGTCCTAAGTCCTTTACCTTATTCCATTATAATAGTTCTCATCGACTTATTATAACGAGAGAAGTGAACTATACGTATATAAAAATACTCTCCGACCTCCTTTTCTATGTAAAACCTTGGATATTTTAACAAAGGACTTGGGGTTTGATGATTCGTTTCTCTTTTTCCCGTTCACTGTGTAATAAAGTAGAAATTACAGATACTAGACGATCAATTTTTTTTTTCAAAGGATCGGTTATTTTACTTCTGAAGATCGTTAAAAAAATAGAGGTAGATAGATGTACACTAAAGACGTGAATCGTTTCTACCATTACATTGTTAATGGTTCATGTCAAATAAGAAGGTCATTGTAATTTTTGTTTACAGTACTATCCGTCCTTTGTATTATACTAGAAACGTACAAAGAGTTGTATCCATGTCTTACTAGATATTCACTAGGACAGTGTACTACTCGTTCTAGTATATATTTTTGTTGAAGTTCACTTGTAGTCCTTCAAAACAAATTATTACTGGTTTCTCTTTGAACTTCTTGATATTGATTTAGATCTTATAAATTGATATTTTAATTTAGTTTCATAAGAAACCAAACCTACCAGTTTATACATATACGTGGATGACATCTCTGTATTTTAAATATTTATTGATTGAAATGACTAAATAATCAGAGAGATTTTTAAAAGTTCTCTAAAATTTGTATTACAAGTGGTTTGGCTTGTCGATTCTTGAAGTGTCCTAAATGAAAGTAATATTAAAAAATATTTCGTGTTTTTCTTTCAGGTATTTGAGTGTCTTGTCCACAGAACATTTAAGTAGGATTATTTGGTCAGTCTGTTTTCCCTTGTGGATTGATATTAGTGGTTGTTTTCTAGGAACTAAGAATAACGATAAATTATGATTGAATTTTAAGAAAGAATTAAAAAAATGTATTTTTTTAAGTGTAACTCTACTGTTTTAATCTTTGGTTCCCTTTTTAGATTGACGTATTGTTTGTATGTGTGTGAAAAAGGAATTTTGGTGACTAAGTTTTATTAGATATCACCAATTGGAACAAATCCATCTTTTTTCCATTTTTACGTTTTAATACAATTGTATTAAACACCTTTGTTAGAAGTAAAACCTTCTACTCGTGTCTATTTTAGTAAACTATATATTATCCACTATCTGGATAAACCAAAATATCTTAATGGTTTAGAGTCTATCAAGAAAGTTTATTTTTTACCTTAATTCTTAAATTGAAGACTTCCTACTCGTAATCATTGTTTTGGTGTTAACTCCTCTTTGTAATCTTTAGTATTTTATATTATTCTTTTTTCTCAATTATAATTTTTACACAATCCTGTAATATATTAATATATAAGTGGTTCCCATACTTCACTATCATTACTCTAATAAAATGGAAATAGAACTTGAAGAAAACTTTTTGCGAGGGAAAGTTATCGACTAAGAGAGAGATAAGCGAGTTAAAGTCGGTTACGTAGGTTAAGGTGAAGTAGTATATATCCAGGGACAACACTATGGACAACGACTAAGTCATGGTGTCTTCAGACCCCGACAAAACATCGTTGACTTCACAAGACAACATTTTGTCCGTGAACTAAACGACCTTCCTTACGACAAACAAGAACGACGCTGTTTGTGACTCGTCGTAAATCACCCGCCAAATGTAGGACACCTCATTACCCACAAAAACTTCAGACAGGACCCATGACGTGTAATTTTCCTTATAGTAAAAGACTTTGTAACGATAAAAGGTATGGTCTTTCGTATAGGAGAACGACCAGGTACAGACTTCTGGAATGTGCTCATTCAGAATTGCATTCAAATCATCTCAGGAACCTACCTCTCGATTACTATAGTATGTAACGTCGGAAGAGTAAGACCAGAAAAAGTAGAAACGGATTAAAGTAAAAGAAAACGAAGAAAACAAAAGAAAGACCTCTTAGATTGTTCTACAGACCACCTTGTAGAGCTCCACTACTTGTTCCATCTCTGACTCTGACGTCCTAATTTCTACCAGAACTAGGATCTTTTTGTTAAGTTGTCCTTCCTTGTCAACACGATCAAAATATAAAAGTCTGTATACTATGTAATTTATTCGTTGTTATATCATGACGATCTTTTTTACATTTGATAAAGTAGGCCGATGAATAAATGTCTTATACTTTCGGATTGCTATATAGGGGGTACCAGAAAGTCGAACGACGATCTACTGAGTCCAAACTTAATTTCTTACCCAAAAGTAGAAGGTCTAGTCATAATACAAATAAAAAAGTGGATTTTCATATTCATGAATCGAACTTTTGTAGTTTTCTCAAGTGAAAGATTTCTACGTTGTGTTTACAAAATTCTTACTATTAGAGATATGAGAGTTAATAATAGATCTCTTTTACTGTATAGATTTCGTTATTATTCAAACAGTTTAATGTTTTTCCAATGTTTAATTAGGATCTCTGATGTGAGTATCCTTATGAATTACCATATTCTTTTTCCTTCACCCTTTTTAATGTCCCTAGTCAGAAGTGAATGAATTGTTTGACCACCATTTCATAATTGAATATGGAAATACACCAGTAGAGAAAAAGGGAGTGAATTGTGGTAAATGTATGAGAGAAGTCGAACGATTAGGAGGAAAATAATCTTTTTATACGTCCAACTCGTTTAAAGTTACGAGTTATTTTGTACAAGTCGGGTCTCAGGTAATTTAATTTGTGATATATTCCTTCACGATTTTTATTCGATTTGTTTACCCTTTTAAAAAACAATTGTTCAAAATTACCACTTTATAACATAACTGTACGAAATCTTTGTTTACATCTTGACATAGACTTATCATATATGTAATGAACAGTTAATCTAATGAACATTTTAAAAATTTTCTGGTACTCTTTATTATTTTTAGTCAGTTCCATTTTCACGAAATATCTTACTTGAATTTGGATCCGAACAGAATTTGACAAAGTCACAAAAATGATGTTTACAATCAAACTTCAATGTAGTTTCTATTCTGACTAAAGTCTACCTCGAAAATACCTCTGTAATTTTTCTTTACTTTGATTGTGAGACCCGGGTGAATAAAACAGAGTCTCGAACACGTTTCAACGTGTAGTTAAGTAAATTTACTAAATGTTGTTAGAACTACTCATAATATTGATAAAACGTCTTTGATTGTACTGTAAATATCTCTAATTCTTTAAAAAGGTTATAATTTATCGATCGTTTGGTTTTTAAATTTGGGTCTAAACAGATTACATACTTAATATTATGTAGTATAACAGAAAAGTGAATTTTAAATAGACAGTTTAATATATATACAATCTTGTTTGAAATTTAAGGTTGCTACTTAGATTTTTAGTTTGATCCGAATGACTTCTACGTAAGTTGTAAGTTTTGATCAACCTTTTGGCGTACTCGTCTTTATCTTCGAAGACTCCTCCTTTCAATCACTCGAATCAACAAGATCGAAAGAAGAGAAAGATAGATTTCAATAGATAGGTAGATTGGTAGATAAATAATTAGATAGGTAAGAGTTCTCAATGTCCCTTTTACCAGAGTAATAGGTCTTATTGGTCGATAAGGTGACGATGAGAGGAGGGACCGTCAGATTTATAAAGAGTGAGACTTTTATGGACATTCTGAACATGGATTGAAACTGTGAATTGGATGTTTGCCTCAACCGTCAACAAGAGAAAAAGTGTTTGACCCAATAAAATTAGGGACTTTTAAGTATCTTAATTTCTTAATCTTACCGAGTTTTAAGATTAATAACTTAATCTTAATAACTTAATCTTACCGAGTATTTTCAAGTCGAAAGTGGAGTACTTCTTATAGGGTTTAGTTTCTGGACCTTGTATTTGATACTTTTTCTTTAAAAATGTCACTCCGTCGGGTCAGGTACAAAATCTGCCGGTGTTAATCTTTAAGAGTACTTATCAATTTTAAATAATAGTCGATATGACGTTAATTAATTTTTGCTTAAGAGATTTCACCTATACTATAAGAGGAGGTTGTTTTGACCTACTAATTCAAAAAGAAAAATTCAGACCTGAAATCAAAATTCACAAAAAAAATTTGATTCTGAATAAATAAAAACTGGTATAACCGAGAAAGGACAACGTGTCCGAAAAGACTCCAACACTGTTCGTCCCCGATGAGAAGCCACCACCACATGTCCGAAGAGTAACACCACCGTTGAAGACAACGTCTCGTACCGGAGATCCTGCGTGTCCGGAGTCAATGTTGAACGTCTGAGGTATTTCACACCCGAGTCATCCACACCACGAACCCGAATCAACGGGGTGACATACACCCCGGAAGGTCTACACCCTAGTTTGTGACGGTTACGTCACCGAGGACGTGACCGTCCGTCTAAGAAGGTTCTGACTCGGTGACTCCTTCGGGTCAAAATTCATAAAAAATTTTATCGAGTTGGGACCTAAATTTAAGTCTTAAAACACTGAAATGATACGTGTTTTCTGGTGTGTTTCATGAAACCCTTAATCTTCGATGTCTTTTGCTTTAAGTACAAGTATTTGTTCAATAATCTTTTTTATATTTGTAGAATCTCTGTGATCCCCTCTCAGGTGTCTTCTAGTCGGTAAATTGAATCTTGAACTTCCTAATTGTACTAAAATCATTCGTCTTTATTTCATCTACATACTCTAGTTTACTTCATTAAGTGTATCTTGTCCGGTCTAAAACTATTTACTGATAGATTCTTAACTCTCTGCTAATACTGTTAAGTCCTAACTTTATAGTAATTCGGGTTGTTTTTACCGTCTTTCTTGTAGTTCTTTTTAAAACTTGTACTTAAATTTTATAGTCGATCTACACTTCTCCAAAACTGACCTTACTTTTTAATGTTAAACCCTCTGTCTTGACCTTGGTTTCTGTGACTAAAACCGCAGGACAAGTGTTTTTATTGGTTACGATGATGGTTTTGACTCATTTTGTCAGTTCCTTTTTTCATTTTATCTTCTATTTTTGTATTACTATCTTTAGAACTCTTTACTCTCTTGTTTCTCGATTACTTCCCTTTTCACTGTTACTTTTTTGTTCCTTTCGTCCACCTAAGTGATGTTTTATTCAAAACCTCCGGTTCCTCTCTTTCTAGTTATTAAAGTTTATAAATTCTTTATAATTTTCCTAATACCAAACTTTTCTGGTAACCCATTAGTCATTCTTACTATGATATATATAGACTTTTTGATTCATGTCCAAGGAAAAAAAGGATGTTATTTACTTTTCAGTATTTCTTATTAAAAAACCATGGACGTAATTCTTCAAACTTAAGAAATGAGTTAAACTTTATGCTTTTAAATTCCTTTAAAATCAATGTTACTATGGAAAACCTCAGGGTAGTGAAGGTCGTCCCCTTGTATGACCGACACCTCTGGAGTTCCCTTTTCTGCGTCGTAAGGAGTAACAACTTCTTAGAGGTAGGATCCTTATCTCATATTGTCAATATGGAACTTACTACCTTCTCCGAAATATCTTTAGAATTTCTCTTGGTTATTTTCTGTATCTAATGACTGTCCATTTCACAACCATAAGTTTTCGTATTAAGAAGACGTGAAAGGACAAAGGAAGCACCATATAGAATCTTCTTAACTTTGACATAGGTTTTGTTAGTTGTCGGATTCGTACCGTTACTTATTCTTTTGACCATAATGACCATACGAGGTAAAAACAAATGATAAAATATGTTTTCCTCGAGACTTATAGGATGATCCAGTATTTACATTTACAGAACTTCCGTCTCAGGTTACAGTAGAGACAAGTTGAATTTATGTACATTGTACACTATTATGGTGGTTGTTTATTGTTCTGTTTAAAGATCATACACCTAATAAAGTTATTGTAATTTCATTGTAATTTAAAGTCCCTTTTTACCAAAAATGTTCAGAATCTCCCTTTTTCTCGATTCATGATTATATATTTCCGAGTATTCTCCTGTAGAAACACACTTGTTTATGAAATTCTACTTCATATTAAAGTAATTCCTGGATTTGGAGATCTGGTGTCCAACCGTTTGAAAAAGATATTTCTCTGTCTATTACGTGTTCAAAAGACCCAGTGTGTGTCAAACAGTGTATTTCAATGAACAACGACAACAAGAGAATTGGTACTTTTAGTAAGAATCAAACACCTAGTCTGATGACCACTCAAATCGTTGAGAAGAGATCTAATTCGAAATTCTCATGTCGATTTAAGAGTCTGTATCATATTAGGAGTTTTTTTCTGTCTAAAGGAAAAATAATATCTTAACTTTATGACCCAATACGCTGTTTATAATCTTGATAAAGTAATGGAATTACTATTGATTATACTAATGTATGCAGTAATGAATCGGACACGTGGTACACATCCATCAGTAGTGAACTCGGTACAGATCCTAATAGTCGTACTACTAATCGTCTTAACGGTCTGTTGCTTGGTCTTTGAAATAATAGTACATCCAAAGAGTTTGGTGGACGTTGTTACCCTGAACTATGGCTACGACTTTAATTATTCTTAAAATTTTCTAAATATTTTTATTTGACCATTTTAAGAATCTCCTATCATTGTTATTAACAAGTGTTCATTATGAAAAAGAAGTATTTAATGTTTCTGATTATATTCGACCGACTGATATGTGTCGAATTAGTTTAGAATTGTGGTACGGTGTTCAGTAAGTCTAACTAAAGACTTTTCTTTATTCTATAATCTATACCAACTTCGAGAGGTATATGGACGTATACGGAGAGGAAATAAAAGAAGGAGAATAAGTGATTTTCGTTCACGATGATAACTTGAATCTCAAGTGAGATGGATACTTATAGAAATATCAAAACGATATTTACTTATATAAGGATTTATTGTGTAATGACGAATCGTGTAATATATTTACCATATACATATATAAGAAGATATTGAAAAGTTAAAGTTATAAGACAACTTTAATAGATAAAAATATCTACATCAAAATTAAATAAAATTTTATTACTGTATATCAGACGACGTATTACATGTGTAAAATAGGTCTGAATACAATCATCAAATCTAAAGAACTTATAAAAACAGTAGTATTTATTACGACATTACATAATACATAAGGATATTACTGAAGATTTACACAGATCCTCACTTTGACGATTTATAAGGACAAAAATTGGGAACGATTTATAATTGTTTATCAAAAGGTTTAATAAATACTGGTGAGATGATCATTGTCTGTTCATAAGAACGACGAGATATAAGAACGGTTGCTAAAAGTAGTTATACTTCTACTCTTTACAGAGACTACCAATGAAACACAAAGAAAGGAATTTGTCATCACTTCGGTTCGTAGAAAAGTACACATAATGTGTAAGTCTAAGGGATGAATTGTGTCTTAGTATTTTTAATGAGAGGCTTTAAAAGAAAGTTTTCAAAGTGTCAAAACAAAAAAGTATGAATCCAGAGATTAAGATCATTTTAATCTTATAGGAAAGGTACTTACGAACCATCTTGAACTCTACCTTGACAGACTTGTACGAAATATTTGAGGGTGTCAATATTTTCTCTGTCTAAAACTTCTTGACTCCCTCTAAAATTTGTTTTTATCTATAACAGTTTAACGAGAGATTTTGCCAAGATGGTTAAATATAGGGATACTTCTGACATACTTCAAACTTAAAGGGACGTGTGATTTTGTACAAGTGATTAGACTATCAATATTATTTTAAAATAAAGTTAAATTAAAACTAATTGTAGAGAGATTAACACTTGGTCCGACTGGTATAATTTGGACGTAGGTTAAACAAAAAGAAAAAGTCATTTAATAAATGAAGAAATCAGTTAAATGGACAAAAATAAACAAGAGAAGAGGATGTATCTTTAAATATAGTTAAACAAAAAAGGGGGTAAAGATCTTATGTCAGGATGAATCTTTCCGGAAGAACTGGGAACCACTCATTTACTTTCAGCGAGTCAACACAGACTGAGAAACACTGGGGTACCTGATATGTCAGGCACCTTAAGAGGTCCGGTCTTATGACCTCACACATCGACAAGGGAAGAGGTCCCCTAGAAGGGTTGGGTCCCTAACTTGGATCCAGAGGACGTAACGTCCGCCTAAGAAATGGTCAACTCGATGGTCCCTTCGGGTAAAGAACTGGATTGAAATGGGTTTTAAGTGGGAGTACAAAAGAAGAATATCAAGGTACTCAGTTTTATGTTTGTTTGGACATTTGGCAAATAGATGGATCTTGTAAGAAGGAGATCTACTAGATTCTTAGTTGATTTTAAAGTTTTACGGATCGGTTGGATAGGTTGTACTAAATGAATTGTTAGGTGATAATGTATGACTACGTTCTATGGTAGAATCTTACTGTCTTAACCTCTCTCTTAGTGATGACCTACCATTTGGGAAATCCTATTTCTAATTATCCTTTGCCTCAATACACTAGAGTTTCATATTAGACTGTTTAATGAATGATTAACGTTTCCTTTTTAATACAAGTAATATTTTCTTCACCAATGGTGGATTTGTAATAATTATCGCTTCGGTGAACACTAAAATTCAGAAGACTACACTACGTTATACTTCACGTATAATGAAATCATAGGAAAGGTTTTTATATTTTGATCTTTAATTATCTCGGAAATTACTATTTAAGGTCAACCATCCTTTGTATTCCTCATATGCTCGTTTAGTTTATTGTGTTTTCCTTTATCACTTCAGATCTTATACACTATGAGGTGTTGTTCCATCGTGTCTTAAAGAATTTTTTTTTTTTTTTTTGTGTTTTTTTTTGTGGGTCTTTAATGACAGTACCTCTCTGTGATACCCTGGTTTATCTGAAAATTTTCTCAGTTTCTACATTTTTGGTTCGTGTTACACACTCTTTGATCTAATCTAATATATACCCCCTTTTTCCAATATTTTCTACATAGACCCCGTAGACCACTTTTGTTATATCTGATCTATAGTTTACTGTGATGTCTTTACAAGAGTCATAAAAATCCCCGTTTAATAATGTGAACCACAAATATTTCCTCTTGAAACGGAAGAATCGTTTACATAAATTCCTGTCTCTCCGTCCTACGATAGCCATTTTACCAGGTGACACGATAAGAGATCAAAAGGTGCACTTTTGAAAAGTTCAAATATTCTTAAAATTTACAATAGAAAGTGTTTAAGATTCAAGGGTGTCTGTAGACGGAATAAAGACCTTAGAAAAAAACAAGGTAAATGGATAGACGAAGAATGGTGTAATTTGCAAAAGAAATACTATTAAAACATGGATAAACTCCGATTAGAGACTTATAATAAAAATCAAAGAGTTCATAGACTTGTAAAGGTTCTTTACTGATTAATGACTTATCCGGGAGTTTGATACATATATAAAAAGCTAAAACACTAAAGTTGAATAAGAAAACTTTTTCGACCCAAATAGAGGAATATTTCACTGTTGTCATAAATGTCATTCTTGAGTAAAAAAAAGGGATGTGTATATATACATCTATAAAGACATCCTTCGTTTGCACAAGACAATTGCAAAGAGGAGGAAAATTAGTGTAAATTTTACTAGGAGTATTGAAACCGCATACACACACACAATCGACGAGTCAGCACAAGCTGAGAAACGATGGGGTACCTGATATCAGACAGTCCGAGGAGACAGGTACCCTAAGAGGTCCGTTCTTATGACCTCACCCAACGGAAAGGAAGAGGTCCATTGAAACCGTAGGGTCTCATTTTATCATTATAAAGTGTTTATAGTTCTCGGTCAGATGTACGTATGAAGACAGACGTAAGTGTGATTTAGGATATTAAAACCTCCACAGATAAAGTTTCCACACTAACTAACGGACGTTCAAAAAGGGACTCAATGATATACTTTATTTGAGTTAGATCATAAAGTAATAGATCAAGTCTTTTGGTCTTAGACCTACAAAGTTATCTACTGGGGTTCAATTTTGAAATATTCTATGACTGAGGTACGTATTATTTTTGGATTCTTATGTTTGTCCTTGATTTCTGACTAACACTGACTATTTTTAAACAACAATTAATGCTCCCTGTTTTTGTATCCATATACACAATATAAAACATAAAAAGTTTTAAAGAGGTTTTTTCATTTTTGTTTATATACGCTTGTAATTATGTAATAAACTATCGGGACCGTATATAGGGTTCCATCATACTAGAATTTTTTCTGTATAATAGTTGTTGATTGAAGTTTATTCTTGATCATTAGATTAGGGTCTTTTAAGACGTAGGTTCTAATAATTAAAAGGAGATAATCATGACATCATGACATATATGAACTATGATTTAAAAAGTGTGATGTATATGAAATGATTAATTATGTATTAAGACTGAATCACGATGATTTTCTTCGGATTAATTTATTTCGTCAAGGTTTAAAATATTGATCTATATGAGTCAACAATTATATTCCATTAGGTTTCTGACTTTAATATGAATAGAAAAATGGAGGTTTTACTACTTACAGGTTCGTTATTTACATTATACAAAAATTAATGTATTCGGTATTTCTTTGTAAATGACTGCTTATTCATATGTCAAATCATAAACACAAACTTTTGAATACTTTTCTTTTTTCATTTCTTTTTTTACCTAAACGACCTTGATATCCGTAAGGACACCTATTCGTGGTCGAAAGAATGGAACGACGTAGACACCTACACAACATATTGAACTTCCTACCCTTATACCGTACATAGGACGTCCCGAAACACCCCGTATACCTGATCCGTGACCCGATAAAACAACACCGTATTTAGACAAGGGTCTCGAACAGACACCACCGTGTTTGGCCGATTTTAGGTTTTAGGTTTATTTGTTATAGTCCTTTACACTATAAGGAACAATAAAGTTATTTTAATTTAGATACATGTGTCTTTTAAGACTTTTTATTACATGTTTTTAGTAAGTATTAAGTATTGGATTCTCAATATGATTTCGTCAAAAGTTTATCTCATTAAGTAAATAAAATGTACGAGGGATTTAGGATGAGGTTCTTAAAAGAATAAATAGAGTTTGTACGAGATAAAATTGTGTAAGAAAACAAACGTAATTTAATTCAATGGTAAATAAAGTTTGTCATATAATTTCGTAAAGGTGTAAATTGTAAAATTCCGTTTATAAGTACACGATACATTCCTATTCGTAGATTTGAAAAATTGAAATCCATTTAATCGAAATCCTTAATTGAAATCCTTAAAGTGGTAATTGGATTTACGTACATGTATGACATAAAAAAAAAATGACATATAAAAAATTTGTGTAAGTGATGTCTTTTATCGAGAAGTATTTTACTATATATGTAATGGACCTCCCCGATACACTCTATCACCAAACAACTATTAACCTTCTACGTCCTGATGACACGTACCTTAAGACTCTTTCAAATATGACTCTGTAGTAGTAAGGATGTATTATGTGTTTTTGTCATTCACACAATGAAAGAAGATTACCATTTCGTAAGAAATTCACTAAATTTAGTTGATAAGAGAGTGTTTGTGAGTCTTCAATAAAGACAAGAAAAGAAAAACTGGTTGTACAAGTAAAAGTTCTGGTTTTATGTCTTTGAGATTTAAAATTCGTGTTGGTTAAAATGGTTTTGTAGGAAAATCGTACAGTTGATTAGGTCCCTGTCTCTATCTCTCGATACAAAAATTTATAATGAACGAATAAATGACAGGATGTAAGTCGAAATCTTGACTTTTCTTGAAAGTCTTCGGTGAAGTAGATTAGGTCCCTAAGGGGTTGGAGGTTTTACACTTGGTCATGGAGGACAGTCTAGTCACTGTCGTAATTTCACGTGTTATTTATGTTCCACGAACTTAGGAGGATTTTGGTAGAGGGTAGGGACAGGTACCTCATTGACAGAAGGTCCTTTATCCAGGGACGACAGTTTTATCGACCCCTGGAGATTGGATTAGGGAATTATTTATGATGTGTGAAGACAGATGTTATCCGAAAACCTACCATAAAGGATAATCGTGTTATAAAATAATGTAAGTAGAGGGGAGGAAGTCAAGTCAAGTCAAGTCAGCGAGTGAGCACAGGCTGAGAAACACTGGAGTACTTAACGTCGTGCGGTCCGGAGGGACAGGTAGTGGTTGAGGGCCTCAAGTGAGTCTGACTGCAGGTAGCTCAGTCACTACGCCTTGAATTAAAATTGTTGAGATACATAAAACAACACTAAACCTGGATTGAAAATTCTTCATGAAAAGAATTTCCAGATTCCAAACTCCATAACTTTAATGGTAGAGTCTCAGAAAATTACTTGTTTTCTTACAAGGATGAGAAAGAAAGTGTTATTAAGAACGGTATTTTATCCCTAATTTACTTGTAAACAAATTACTTACTTTCACATTCTTGTCGAAAGTCTCAGAGTGTAAAGGAAAGTGTGACAAGAAAGTTGACAATGTAAGACAATATATCCTCTACGTCTTTTTAAGTCGATAAATCTGTGAGATTTTAGTTTCTATTTTTAGATATTAATTACGAGTGGAAAAAATGCTATGTATATCGATGAGAAAAACCCTTGAAGTTCGTAGTGTAATAAAGGGGTTTCAAGTAAAAGACGACGACTATACTTTTCACGGAAAATGGTCTTTGTAGATTTGTTTTCAATGTACAAATAAACGGTCCTCGATGTTTTTCCTAAGATCGAGTTGCTGTTGTCGACTTACTGTACTCCCGTGTTTTAGTGGAGTTTCAGATTGTGATTATCATACAAAAGAAAACATCTATCAGATTTAAAGTCAAATACTTAAAAGAGAAGGTTGGATTTAAGTCATGATTCAGTATATAGGGTACCGAATTATTAAATTAATGATATTGATGACAAGGACTAAAACTAAAAAAACTCTCTTCCCCTGTTTTGAGCTCTCAATTTTTCATAATTATACTGTTCGACCTTAATGATCAAATCTCCGTAACCGAAATATTTATTTTTCCAGTTTACTTGAGGATTATCAAGAAAGACTAAGAGAGTTTCTAGGTTTCTTGACACGACAATTCAACGATTCAGTACAGACTGAGAAACAGTGGGGTACCTGACGTCGTACGGTCAGAAGGGACAGGAAGTGATAGAGGTCCTCAAATGAGTTTCAGTACAGGTAACTCAACCACTTGGAAAAAAAATAAAAAGACTCGTCATCCAGGGTTGTCACCCGAATTTCATAAGTTATTTGGTACAATATTTGTTTATACGAATAATAGGACCAAAGAACAAGGTAAATATCTCGTGTCCGTCTCAACTAAATCGTATTGAGAATTCCCGGGATCTTAAAAGTCTTACCAGTTGCTCGTGATCAAAGTTGGATTTAAGTGGTGGACATAATCGAGGAAACTTCGAAACTTCGGTCCGTAACTGAAAAAGAGAGATCGATACTTTCACGATCTACCGTAGAAAAAGGTTATCTTTTGACAAAGAAGATATGACTTTTAGAAAACAAATCGTATCGGTGGAAGTAATTCATAAAATCAATCTAGACCTATTGAACAACGTCAAAGATGTAGTCATGAACGTCGAAGTGGAACGTGATATTTCACTTACCTCTATCGAAGAAAGAACTTTGGAGTATTTGGTTAGAGACGATCGAAGTTTGAAAAGAAGACGTCGAAGGAGTTGAGAGAATCGGAACTCTCTTGGTCTCAATCCCGGAACGAGACCTAATCCGAAACCGAATTCGCTCATAAGATTGATCAAACTAGAAGGTGGGGCTGGTCATTTTGAAAGAGGTATAGTCGTTACTTCCGAACAAGTGAAAGAATTGTAAGTTCACAAATAACCCCATCGTGAAGGGTAAAGGAAATTCTTAAAAAGGAAACAAAAACTATTGAACCGACATTCCTTTTTCTCCGGATCGAAAACCGGATAGAACCGAAAACTGTACAGAAGGAGTGATTCGAATTCGTAAAGACCGAAAACTAATATCATTTTCTATACACCGAGAAGAAAAGTGAACTTGTGAATTCTCCAGTGACACCTCAATAATTACCTGAGTAAAGTTATACAAGACAGAGTCTTTTGTCGTTCCGAGTTCCTTTCACCTTGACGGTCAAGCCGGTCTTGTATGTAAATAGGTAATCAAGTGACTGAATGTACCCACACCAAGGACCATGGGAGTTTATATTATCACTGAAGTTTGTAGTGGTATTGTTTGTGTCACTATTACAAAATTTATAACATTGTTAATCGTCTTACACTGTCTCTGTGTTTTATTCGTTTACGAAAAACTTTTTACCATGACTGTCTAAACGAGTTACGTGCCGACGGTATTTGTAAGTTAAACAATTTGTCCGTGGTAGACTCTTCACGTCTTTTCGTGTCACGTTATTTTGTTCTATACGGATATCAGAAAGAAGGTTAGTTACTACAGAGGTATAAAAGAAAGTAAGGTCGTAAGAAGGTCTCATACAAATTAAGATCGAAAGGAAAGTGGTAAAGATAGACGCTGGATGATGACGGTAGGTTCTGACTACTTCTATGTCAGAACAGGACGTATGGACTGAAGCTAAAGGATTTTCCTTTAAAGGGATCTAAGTGAAACCCTTTACCTATCGTTGATATGTTAACGAAATTTTTGTGTTAAGTGTGTATTCCTATGTGGTAGTTGTATCATTATGATAAATTTTTGTTTTGATTCTTTACCTTACTACTCGAAGTACCTCCATGACAGTCGTTTACACCGTTAGAAGAACTTATGTTTATTAGTTAATTTATTTGACCTAGAAGGACCCAACAAATTGATGAGGGAAGACCGACAAAATTAGAACTCTCCCTTCGTTCGCAAACTCGAATGATCTAAGTCATTCGAAGTCCGGTCTTGTTCCGAGGATTGAATTCCTAAGAGGAACTGATGTCTTTTTAGTATACGCGATCTACATCATAAAAATACCAAAAAGATTACGAATAATATTTATCAAAAGGAATTATCATTATGAAGTCAATATTTGGAAAAAGATAAAGATTTCTTGTCTTCATAATTTGGTTAATGATATATTGGTACTTACATTAGTGGTAGTCATGATTTTGATTATGAACCATATAAATAAATATGTGTATGATGTAAAACTCTTCGAGACGTCTATAAAAATAATAAACTAATTACTTTTCTGAAGAAAGTATAGATAAGATCCAAAGATTTTATTTTTCGAGAAAACAACTGATTTAATTATGTAAAACTTTATAGATCGTTTGACGTATAATTCAAAACGGATTAACTTTATTTGACGTTCTTACAATGATAGATAATAAATCAAAGGAAAAACAAGAACCAAACTAAGTTCCATAGTGTCTCGTAAGTGTCTACTGTCCGATCAAACAATTTCCTCTGTCGACTTAAATGTGCACTTCGTTCAAGACTATGTTCTGTGTAATTTTTATATATATGACACTTTAAGTTAATAATTTTTGGAGTGGTGAAACATGTATAGACAAGACGTATGAAAAGAGGGACTTTTGCAATCCTGAGGAGCGGTCCTGCCGGACGTTGTTCTGACCATACAGCGGAAGACCTAGTAGTGACGGTTCCAACAGAAAGTTGAGAGACCGTAACTTTTTTATTTATATTTTGTAATTTTTTCACTACCAGTAATTCTTAAGAAAAAAAAGATAATGAATCTAATATCTGAAGAAAGGAAAGGGGTAAAATTTGTTGTCGTTGTTTTTCTTGGGGTTTGTAATAAAATACCTAACCTTCAAATACATTCTTACAAATATAATCGTATTTTCACATTTTATTCACAGATAAGTTTTATTACCTTCCCATTTTCACTATTAATACGTGTCTTCAACTATAGGCCTGAACCTTATATAAAAGAGGGAATATAGATTTATATTCACTCAAACAGAAAAACTCTTACAGGAGACTTACTTTATTACAACGGTACAACTAATTCTGTTCTGGGTTCCAATATATTAAAGGGGGAGAAATAAGAGTAGAGTTTATTTCGGTGACCTCTCTTTTTTGGGTTCATTCACCAATTCTTATCGACGTCAATCATTCGTCGTTCAATTCAAGTGTTGATATCCATTTACGATTCTTTATTTTAAATCCGTCATAAATTTTAAAGTGTAAAATGTACAATGACAACGTGAGTAATTTAGATTATTCTTTCTAAGTATTTCTGCCACAGGTTACTATTTTAATTTATGTAAAGACCCCCGTTAGTTTCGTCGAGTGGTATATTAATTAGTATTAACATATACACGATAAGGAGAATAGAGAGATTTATACACCATTTTTAGAAAGCTAATTCCTACAAGTCCATCCCGGAAGGGAGCACCAGGTTATTAAATCCTTAGGTGGTAGGTTACATCCCCTGCGTCCAAACTAGGGACCATCTCTTTGATATGGGGTGTACGGTATCCCGTTGGTTCGGGAGCTCGGTGTTGATGATCCGGGTGTGTGACGTTGAAGTCTTCGGGGGTGTGCGGTGCTCTCTTTCGACGTGTGACGTTACTTCTCTGGTGTTCGGCGTTATGTCAGGGTTGTCTCGGTTTTTCTTCTCTTTCGTGTCCATACTCTTCGTCATTTTATGAGTCTGTGACAACTTAAAGACATCTCTATATGAAGGAAGACTAAAATTTGTTAGCAAAGAGTCAAAGGGTAGTCTTTTAAGTGTAAATAATAAAGAGGATTTAAGTAGTCGAATTTTTTACCGGGGTTTCATACTCGATGTCCATTACCGTCTCTAGACAAGTAATATTACACAAAATATGAGTAAGGGGATTTACTTAGAAATTCAACTTTTTTAATTTTCTTACCTTCCCGTGTTCACATGGTGACACGTCACCCAATACTTGAAAAACATGTAAAAACACAACTCATCACACAAAATATGTGACACAACTCATATGTATATATGACAAAACCATCATTTTTCATTAAAATTTTTCATATGAACACGTTTTTCAGACATTTATTCGATATATAAATTCAAGTATAGTAAAATTTCAGTTGACACACTTTTATGTGTAGATACAAGTGTGACATGTTATTCAGGACCTCTTTTTAATCAAGGTTTAAGACATCGTTGGAAGGAACTTTAATTAGAGACTCAAGAACGATATGAAATGTACTTTTCGTATATTCGGATAAGGTTTGTCTTGGTAGTAATTTGAGGGATCACGGGTCCTTAAGATTGATGAGGTCGTTAAAGTCCTTTTCCTCGATTTAATTACTTGTTGAACTCTGGAGACGTGTCTACTAGAACTACTTAGGGTTCTAATAAGGTTCTTAGTTTTTTTATAAGTATCTTAATGTACGTAGTCTTGATGGCAGAGTTTTATTGATACCAGATAAATTTAGAGTAATTATAGAGTAGTGTTATTCCGATATAAAAGTTCTCCTATAAGGTTATTAAATTTTAATACATAATTTGAAAAAATCTTCATTTTCAATTTGGTACTTATGACTAAGAGAATGATCCTCGTTTTGTAAAGTAGAATGAAATCTTATATGAATGTACACTAGACAACTATGGACCAACTCCGACACCTGTTCGACACTTTGGTTTAATAGTAGGGATGTCCGGTTTTCCGTCAAGTGAAGAAGACGATAAGCACGTAATTTCTCTTCCGAGAAACATCAACATCGTCCATTTCCCCTACCTTCTCCGTCGACCAAGTCCTGATAAACCTTATTTTAGTCTCTTTAATTGACTCATTGTCATACTTTGGAGAAAGTACGAATTTATATATACCCTAATTTTTATTCAACATTTTATAGTCACACTGTTTAATAATTTTCCGTAAGACAGAGAGGGGTATGTTTGGGGTTTGATGAGATGTTTTGAGGGGTTTGCAGGGAAACTGGTGTTATCTAATATGATGACTCTGATTTTGAGACACGATTGACGAGTACAGAATTATAGAAATAATTAAAATATTTATCGGTTTTTTCATCCTAATTTTTTTATCCATTAAAGATTTTTAACTCACATAATTAATTAGGTTAAATGAAGATGACATTTCTAAGTAGTATTAGTTTATTTATTTGGTTCATTGTTATAGACTGAGAAGTGGTCTATCTGTTGATTACACACAAAAATTTTCGAACCCGTTTATGTTTTTATCGAGTGAAACCATCCTCTTGTTGTACGTATCTTGTCCTAAGACTTCTTTCTTTTTATAGATTCCTTAAAACGCAATTCAACATTTAAGGATTTATTAGAGAAGTAAGATAAGACTGTCGTTTTTTTTTTTTTTTCTGTAGTCACAAGTGTCAATAAATTTAAGTCAATGAATTACAGAGAAGTGTATCTTCCTTAAACAAGTAAACAAATTTTATATTCAATTTTTCAATAGTTGTAACAGAATCAAAAACCAAATTAAAAATTAGTGGATATATCTTAATTGATAGTACGGTGAGTCAGTGATACCCATTATTATCCAAAGACAAGTATTTTTGTAACCTTTGTTTAGTAATGAATTATTCGTCTTAAATAACCCGTCTTTTTAAAAAATTTACTCCATGTCGACTCTATTACGTGTCTTGAGTGGCGGGGGGTTGGTTTTTTTTCTTTAAGGACCAACAAATAAACTGAGACGTGAGGATGTTGCATAGTTTAGTTAAATACGGAATGAACTTGTTTCACTATTGGTTTTGATTTCTGATAAAGTTTTCGAAAGAATGGATAAAATTGGTGTGGTTGATGAAAGAACATTATAGTCTAAAATATTTGATCGGGACGAAGTTTCGACATCCGACAATAGATAAAATGTGGGTGAATTTGGTCGACCTTTAATTGTTGTCTTTTTTTGTCATAAACCCCCTTGTATTTACTTTTGTAAAGAATTTCAATAAAAGGATATCGACGAAAATACTTTGAAATATAGAACGTTTTACGAACAAAATGTTTCTTTCCTACAGTCGATAAGTGGTAGTTGGGAAGGAAGAGTATACAGAAGAGGGGAAATAAATAGTCCATCCTATTCCTGATTGTAACACTCATCAAAAATGTGTTCCTGATTCTTAATTTCAACGGATGGTTTTCTTACTCAGGGATTTTATGACGTGAGGTGGCTAATTTGGACGGTTGTTTCCAGGTAGATCAGTTTCGAGACCAAAAAGGTCATCAGTGAATACCTACACTCTCAACCTGGTATTCCTTTCGACTCACGGCTTCTTGACTACAAAAACTTGACACCACAACCTCTTCTGAGAACTCTCAGGGAACCTGACGTTCCTCTAGTTGGGTCAGTCAGGATTTCTTTAGTCAGGACTTACAAGGAACCTTCCTGACTACGTTTTCGACTTCGAGGTTATGAAACCGGTAGACTACGTTTCTAGACTGAGCAACCTTTTCTGGGACTACGACCCTTTCTGACTTTCCTCCTCCTCTTCCCCTGCTGTCTCCTACTCTACCAACCTACCGTAGTGGTTGAGTTCCCTGGACTCAAACTCGTACGAGACCCTCAACCACTACCTGTCCATTCGGACCGCACGACGTCAGGTACCCCAACGTCTCAATCTGTATTGACTCGCTGACTTGACTTGATTTGGAGTTCACTTACTGTTACAAGAATTCTTTGAATTCACAAGTACCATTTTATCTGAGGACTGTAGACACTGTTTGAGGTTTTCTGATGGTTTGTACTATAGGTTTTATTTATAGTGATTCTTTAATCTAATTCACCCCGATAGTTTAAAAGAAGAAACTTCCCGTCAAAGTCAATGGTAAAGGGATTTACGAAAAAATTTTCACACATTATTAAGGATATGTGTTTGGTACAAAGAAGTCAAAGCTAAAAAGAATTACTAACAAAGTAGAAGAGACTAGGAATGAAAATGTAAATAGGGAAAGTACGTTCTAGAAATTTGTTTTTGTATGATGGTAAAGAATTACCCAGGAATCATACTTTCTCTTTAATTCCAGAATAATAATCAAGTGATTAAAACAATGAAAGTGTGAATACGGTCATTTGGTTTCCTTTATTATTACACAGTAAGTTTTAGATTTGAGAAATGTGTGAAACACAATAAATACTGTGGTGGTTGTTAATGACAGTATCAGAGAAATTTTTAGTTACAGTCTCATCTTGCAATTGGTTTGAATGCCAGACATTCTGATCGTTAGGGGCGTTCTCATCACTACCCCTGTACCCCGTATAGGGGTAAGTAGGACTTCAAGACCTTACCACAACGGATACTTTCATGAATCAAGTCCACGGTCGACAGTAATGAAGGGTAAAGGGTTTGTGACGTTGTTTTTTGTCTATTAATAAACATTGTTACAGTTTATATAATGAAGATCCCTTTACGAATTTTTTATTTTACAAGACAAAAGAACGTATGAGTTCGATATATATTGTCATTGTCGGTAGTACGTATATAATAAATGACATACAAGTGTGACGTTTCACGAAACATACGTTGTTGTGTAAATCAGGAGTGTTGTTACTTCATTCCATCCATGAGAAAAAAAGGACGTAAAATGGCTACTCTTTTAATTAAATGTTCCTTAAAGTTCATTAAACACCTCGTTTCCAGTCTTGGATTTGTTACACCGACATAATAACCTGTCCCTATGAGTTAAAACTGTTTGTGATAAAAGAAAAGGTGTAGTATATACGTATTTTTAAATAGAAGTTGAACGGAAGGAATTTATTACACGTGTAATAATTTTCTACTCGGAAGTTTGTTATTTCCGACCTCTCCTACACCTCTTTTCTCTTGGGAGAACGTGACAGTCACCCTTACATTTAACTATGTCGGTGATATCTTCTGTCATACCTCTAAGGAATTTTTTGATCCTTATTTTGGTGGTCTACTGGGTCGTTAGGGTTACGATCCGTTTATTGGATTCCTTTGGTTTTAACTTTTTCCGTGTACATGGGGTTACAAGTGACGTCGTGATAAATGTTATCGATCTTGTACTTTCGTTGGACCTACAGGTGACTGGCTACTTACCTATTTCGACACCATGTATGTGTGTTACCTCATGATCAGTATTTTACCTTGTGTAGACTCAGTCAAGATTACTCCACCTATTTAGTTCTCGGATAATAAGTCTCACTTCATTCAGTCTTTCTCTTTTCATAACGTATTATTACGTATATATACCTTAGATTATTCTACCATGGCTACTTAAATGAACGTCCCGTCGTCACCTCTTTGTCTGTATCTCTTGTCTGAATACCTGTACCACTCCCCCCTCCTCTCCCACTCTACAGATCTCTCTCATTGTACCTTTGAATGTAATGGTATACGTTTTATCTATCGGTTACCCTTAAACGACATACAGAGTCCCTTGAATTTGTCCCCGAGACTTAGTTGGATCTCCCCACTCTACCCCTCCCTCTACCCTCCCTCCAAGTTCTCCCTCCCCTGTATCCATGTGGATACCGACTAAAGTACAACTATAAACTGTCTTTTGTTGTTTTAAGACATTTCGTTAATAGGAACTTAATTTTTTATTTATTAAAAACTTTTTCTACACAGAAATAATTTATCGAAGTATTTGTCGTTTGTTTTTCTCAGACAAGATGTAGTTAATTGATTCTGTGTCACGACTTTCTCTTTCGACTTAACATTAAAAATTTGTCAAATTTATGAAGAGAAAAAAATTCTCTTCGATCAGTCATTGGAAGTCCTCTTTGGATACTCAAAAAACCAAATATTAGAAGTTTTGTCATATTACTATATTGTAATTATTAAGGGGAATGAGTATGTAGAATTAAGTTGAAATTTTTAAATTCAAAAATATTTCTCTAATATTTCTCACGAAATCTTGACAGAGGCTTCCGTCACGAAATAAATTTTAGACTTACCACTGACTAAACATCTAACATTTAAATTACCCAACTCTAGTTAAAACTCCCTACTTTGTCTTTATATTCCGATATAACGTGTAACGAAACACTCAGTTCCATTGTACAGTAAGATTAATACTCAGTGGTTTAGTTTCGTCAGACTTTCAACGACCGAATTTATTTACCTTCTCATTTCTTTCATCGGGGAAGTATTCGCCATTATTCTTATTTTGTTTTATTACGTACATTTAGTGGACTGTATGATGGACCGTGTGACATTCATTACGTCTTTCAATTGACATAATGACGGTTGACCTTTTGTGAAGTCTCCTTGTCTCCTCTTTGTCCACCTAATCACTTTTCCTTAGAAAGTTATATTTCATGAGGGATGCAGACTTTTGGGATGATTTTTAATAATAAACTTTAAGGTCATATATAAAGTGGTATCATAATGTTTATACATATCGTCAGGATCCCTGACACAACGTGTTTTAATAATTACCAATTAGTCACCCTCCATAATACGATTAGAGAATGAAGTCGGGTAATATTACTCAGACTTCCCTGGAAGATTCTTGAACCGTTCTAAATATTTCTGGGGTCAAGAAGTGAGTGAATTAAAGTGAAGTTTTACACTAAAGGAGTACATTTACTATCTTTACGTTTATTTTGTCATAACCATTTTCAATGTTATTATTTTAAGTTTAGCTTTACCTGAATCTTATTTTTTGTTCACATATTAGACTACCATCTATTTGTAAAGACCTGTCGGTGAAAACATTGGGTGTCGGTTTTTTTACACGTATTAGAACAGAGTTGTTAGAGTGAATCATTACTTTTTAACCGTCCTAACTATTAAATTGTAAATAAGTCGTGGATGATATATTATTTTTGACTATATATTTTGTGAAATTTACATGAGAGTAAGTTGAAAATATATTTGGGTTCCATGATTGTGAGGTCCATTCACTTCAGCGACTAACAAGGTTGAGAAACATTGGGGTACCTGACGTCGGGTGGTCCGACGAGACAGGTACCTTAAGGGGTCCGTTCTTATGACCTCACCCAACGGTGAAGGAAGAGGTCCCCTGTAAGAATTGAGGCCCTAACTTGGGTACAGAGACAATACCGTCCGCCTAAGAAATGAAAGAAATGACAGACTTGGTTGGTCCCACTTCGGTCCCTTCGAGGACTTGAGTCCACAAAGATTAGAATAGAATGTAAGGGTTGGTATATACTTCCTGTAGTTTGACCCTCCATAGATGTTACGATACTGTCTTTTCTGTTTGGTCATTTTTTCCATTTACTTTACAAGGAGTCTCTTCTTTTTACAAACAAATTCCAGAGTGTCGAACATTTGACTGGATGTTTTCAAACCTAAAGATCAAGTCACAAGAAATACAATACGACAGAATGTCCTAATATAATAAAACTTATTTGGTTGTAAAATATACACACCTGATAAATCGATTAATCGTCATAAGGAAGGAACCATTATGATTAAAGAGGAAAAGAAACCACTCCTTCCACCCTCCCTCCCGAATTTTGATAACATAAAAATAACAGAGTCAAATATAATGTAAATTATCTTATACGATGGAGTTTAAGAAAACCCTTTATCCATCTTATATTTAGGATTCGTCGATCCATTCATTTATTCATTTAGATACAACATGATATATATCATGTTATATTGTTCTAACTAAAGAAATAGTGTTCTACTAAAGGATATGTTACCCTAGTCTTTACGTCTTTAGTTTGTTACCAGTAAAATAAAGAAGATTTACTCCGACTCCAGAATTCCTTGATATTGTAAATCTACATCCAGAGTTGAAATCTGGTATTGTGTGAACTACTATATATTAGTTAACTTAGATTTTACATTCTCTTTTTACAAAATTACAATTTAGTGACTTGTCAGGTGTTCTCCCGTGTGAAAGTTGCTGATGTTTTAAAAATATAAGTGTAAATAAAAGGGTGATCAGGTTTCTGACCGGTCTAAGAAGACTTTATTAGTAAGTGGTGGTGATCTTTCGTTGTCTAAGACTTCAAACATTTTAAAAAAATTGTGTACATTCGTTAAAAACCCACGTATATTTTATATTCTTTTCAGACTTATGTACTTCTGAAGATGTCATTATAATTCACTATTTTCGTTCATTATCCAAATAGTAAGTAGAAGCAGGATAATCGATAGACGCTAAACAGACGGGAATCTTAGAAAAGTTTTTTGAGACCAATGAGACTAAAAAAGCAAAACTACGGTGTCACTCAATTATTTGTAGATAGTAGAGTATGTTTCTTTAAAAGAACACTATTTTTGAGAATTCTGGATGAACGAATTGTTGAAAGTGTATATTGTATGTCGTCACAAATTAATACAAATAGTACAATGTGTACTGTAGAAATCACGAAATAGAACATTGACCTTCAAACATGGAAAACTGATGGAAGTTAAAGGATTGGGGGAGGGGGTGTGGCGTTAGGGTCGGAGAAAGACTATTGGTGTTTAGACTAGAGACTCAAACGAACAAAAACTTCGAATTGACTAGATGTTGTGACAACCAAGGATCATATGTTGTATTACTAAACCATAAAAATATGTAAAGTTTTACTAGTTGCACCCTTCAGATCAATGGTAGACAGTGGTATGTTGTTATAATGTAATAAATGATATAAGGGGTGTGACATGTAAAGTAGGAACACGAAGTAGATAAACGATTGACCTTCAAACATGGAGAAGTAGAAAGAGTGGATAACTTGATTAGGGGGGTGGGTAGAGGGGAGACCGTTGATGGACAAACAAGAGACGTAGATATTGACAAAGACGAAAGAATACAAACAAATACAAAACGAAAATCTAAGGTGTATATTCATTTTAGTATACCATAGACAAAATTGGACTGTAAAGTAAATCTTATGGGAGATCCAGGTATACTCAGTGACGTTTACTGTCGTAAAGTAGATGAACGTACAATAGTCGGTATTTTTTCTTGTATACACATATATATATATATACACACACACACACACACACACACACACTTATCTATGTATAGATATGCTGTAGTAAAAATAGGTAAGTGGATAGTTACCCGTGAGTCCAAGGAAAGTATGGAACCAATAACATTTATTACACTACTTATGTATCATATACATAGAAAAGTTTAATCACAAAAACGAAAGAAGTCTCTTTATGGGTCTTCACCTTAACAAAACATACCGTGAAGACAAAAATTAAAAAACTCCTTGGAGATATGACAAAAGGTGTCACCGACGTGGTTAAATGTAAGGGTCTTTGTCAAGTACTCTCAAGAAAATAAACAACTGAAAAACTATTATCAGTAAAACTTTCCACACTCCACTATCGAGTAACACTAAAACTTAACGTAAAGAGACTACTAATCACTACAACTCATAGAAAAGTACAAGGACAATTGATAGAAATTCAGAAGAAACGCTTTTATGGATAGGTCCAGGAGGTAGACCGATAAAACTAGGATTATATTATTCAGGGATCTTTGTTACTTAAGAAATTCTGTTGAGTCATCCTCTTGTTTATACAAAGTCCATGAAATCCTTTAATGAGGTGTCGAATTCTAGTAATGAATTTCATGGCTTTTCTTATTGACTCTTTCTCATGTACGCGCGAACACGAATCAGTGAAGTCAGCACAGGCTGAGAGAGACTGGGATACCTGGTACCAAACGGTCCGAGGAGACAGGCACTCTAAGAGGTGCGTTCTTATGACCTCACTCGACGGTAAAGGAAGAGGTTTCTCATGTATTTCTACATGTTTTTTGTTTAGTACTAACGAGTACATATTACGTGTAATTACTAGAGACAAGACACGATTGGGTAAGTTTCTCCAGTAAAGGTTGTTGGAAGAAGAGAGAGGACAAAGTAGTTAAAAGGGAGAATAACCCAGTAAGGTTAGTCGTATATTTGTAGATATACGACTATTGACGATGATAAGGGGTTTTTGTTTTAATTTTTTTGGGAACAGAGGATATAGGAGGTGGTTTAACGAAGTAAAAGACGAAGGAAAGTGTCGTTTTATGAAGTCAACAGGCATAAGTGGAGATTAAGAAGATGAAAGAGAGTTCTGGTGTGACCCAAAAATAAGAGTAGTAAGGTGGCTTTCAGAATGCTACCAATCATTACCGTACTTAGATGTAACAATTCACGTTACCTGTTTTGAGGATAAAGTAATAAACTGGGTCGTAAGTTGTCTCGACTAATTAGAAGACAAACGTGTTAAGACAAAAGGTCTTGTTGTATAAGAAAACCAAAAAGGAGTGTCCTGTCCGGTGAGGACTTAGGATAAAACCAAGGAAGAGTAGAGGACAAGATGGATACGACAATTAGAGTAGACTAGAGTTCTAAAATTTTGTCGTGGACATACGACTATTGAGATTTTAAATATAGAGGATGACACTGAAGAGGGGTGTTTGTTATGTGAGTTAGGTTGATGGATGAGTTATAGAGACGAAACTTTTTCGACCGAACTTTGAGTTGGAATTTTTTTGATTCTAGTACCGTAGCCCAGGGTAGTGAAGTATCGTTTATCTACCCCCCTTTCACCTTTGTCACTGTCTAAAATAAAAGGACCCGACGTTTTAGTGACGTCTGTCACTGACGTCGATACTTTAATTTTCTACGGACGAGGAATCTTCTTTCGGTACTGTTTGTCACATAATTTTCGGGTCTCTGTAGTGAAACGACTTTTTCCAGGTATGTCAGTTTCTATGCTAAAAAGGTATCAGTACATACCTGTACTCATTCTGGTATTTCTTTCTTCCGACTCGTGGTTTCTTGACAACGGAAGTTTGACACCACAACCCTCTTTTGAGATCTCAGGGGACCTGACGTTCTAGTTTGGTCAGTTATGATTTCCTTTAGTTGGGACTTATATTTATTCTTCCTACCAAAGCCCTACTAAGTACGTGTAATGTAAATGACACGTGATATGAATATAATGATAATATAGTCGAGGTACAGTCTAGTAGTTGATAGTCGATCTCGAGGACGACTTCGAGGTTATGAAATCGGTGGACTACGTTTCTCGGTTGAGTGACCTTTTCTGAGACTACACCCCTTTTGACTTCCGTTTTGCTCTTCCTGTCCTACTCTACCGACCTGTCGTAGTAGTTGAGTTACCTGTGCTGAGACTCGTTTAAGGTCCTCTATCACTTCCTGTCTTTTCAGACCACACGACGTCAGGTACCCCGACGTTTGTCAACCTGAACTTCTTGTTGTTCACGTCCAGATCTCATCTCCAACCGTCAACCGCTAGAATAATGACTGAAGACTCTCATACTTAATATACGAAATCTGTTTACAAGAAATAATCTATGATAAACGTTTATAATATAGGAATAGAAAACGGAAAAGTGAGAGAATTGTTATAGAAAACTTGAAAAATACTTCAGGTCGAATCGTCATACAACTACCACCACCACCCTACGCTGATGTTTCTCTGTACGTCTTTCAAAAACCACATTACTTTTACAAGACATAGTACCTCCCTACAACCAATATACTCATATGGGTTCTAAAGATAAAAAGTTATATATATAATGGTTTAAGGTTTTATGATATCTTCATTATTATGACGATGATTATTAAATCGTCACCAATGTCTTACCTACCTCCATACCTACTTTAATCTTACTGTCGTACGACTAATGACAACTTCGATTCACTGCCTGTAATCCGTAAGTAATGTGAGAAGACAAACGGAAAGTACAGGAATTTCAGAGGGTATTATTTGTCGGACAAAGTATACATGGAACGAGAAAGAAAAAATTTTAAAGAAACCTCATTAAATTTTACAAAATTGAAGGTGTAAAATAAAATTAATTCCCTTTAAAAAACGACCCATGTTTTATAGTAGAGTATGAATCCTAATTCATTTCGGAAAGAAAATTGTATGGATAATGACACTTTGGTACACTGTACTTCACTTACAAAGATAGAGGGGGGGGTGGGGTAAACATATTCCTTGGGATTAGGGTCATACTACCATAGTTATAAATTTTCACCTCGAGTACTCTCCACTAATCCAGTGCTTCCACTTTAAGAGTGGTCATCCTAATTACGGGGATCCTTTCTCTGAAGTTTCTCGAGGAGACTATGAAGGTGGTACACTTCTATGTCGTTCTTATACCGGTAGATACTTGGTCTTTCGCCCAAGAGTATTCTATGACTTAGACGGTCCTGGAAGTACAACCTTAAGGGTTGGAGGTCTTGACATTCTTTATTTAAAGACGACAAATATTCGGTGAGTCAGATGCCAACAACAACAACAAATTCAACGATTCAGTACAGGCTGAGAAACACTGGGGTACCTGACGTCGTACGGTCCGAAGGGACAGGAAGTGACAGAGTACCTCAAACGAGTTCAAGTACAGGTGGCTCAGCCACTACGATAAGAAAATTCTCTGACTTACCATTCTGTAGTACAAAGGGAGTCCGAAATAAAGACATTAACCATAATTTTTTTTATTTTCTTAAATTTCTCTAGGTTTATATCATTAATTTATCATATTGAATACTTGCACTTTATTGATATAATCCTATTAAAAGTCCCTTTTATTGGAACATTTTTCAGTTAATTCTGATCATTGATTGTTGAGGAAAGATTCCTCGATTTGAAGTTTTAATAAAATTTATCAGAAAGAATATCCTTTTCTTTATTATTTTTGTCTCTTTTCGTTGAAGAATGGGTGTAATGGATATCACGAATCAGCGAGTCAGTAAAGACTGAGAAACACTGGGAGTACCCGACATCGGACGGTCCTTCGGTGGTTCCTTCGGGTGTAATAGATGTCATTGGAAAAATTATTAAAGGTGATCTAAGAAGGGTGATACGATAAAATATCCTACATTTATATATTTAACCCGAAGGGACCAGCGAGTCTACCATTTCTTAGACGGACGTTACGTCCTCTGGACCCAAACTAGGGACGTAACCCTTCTAGGGGACCTCTTTCCTTACCGACCGATGGGTGAGGTCATAAGAACAGACCTCTTTAGGTACCTGACTCCAATTCGTACAATAAAAATTTTAAATTATACGATTATAAGTTCCTTGATTAGTATTTTATGTCTAAAAGTATTGTAGTTTACCGTATAGGAAAGATATGTATTTTACTTTTTTATAAATCAACAAATTTAACAGTAATAACTATTTAGAAAATAATTCTTTTTACCCAAAGATTTAAAATTTACTTCAAAGACTACATATACTAATCAGGGTGTTTTCATTTCAATGATACTTTGTGTCTAATAATTTTTCTTTTATTTTGTAATTGATATAGGACTCGATCTTCCAATTATCCTTATGTTTTACATTTTTCTATAGACACACAATATTTCGTCGTCGGGGGTTAGAAAAACCGTTGTCCCTGACCAAAGTGTCTTCTGTTAAAAAGGGACCTGACCCCTCACTCCCCTACCAAAGCCCTACTAAGTACGTGTAATGTAAATAACACGTGATATGAATATAATGATAATATAGTCGAGGTACAGTCTAGTAGTTCGTAATCTAGGGCTTCCAACCTCTGGGGACAATATCTCCTGAAAGTACCAACAAATGTTTTAGATCCTTTTGACTACCCCTATCCCCTCCACACGTCTTTTCTCCCTATATTTTTTTATCAAAAGAGTTTATTATAAAACTGTGTTCAATTATAGTGTTTATTTGTGTTTTCGTTTGATTTGAATTTTACCTTGACTTTGTGAAAGGTAAAGTTAGTCTTATGACTTAACGGACCTCAACTCCTTCGTCAAACCGAAGAGAAATGGTCATGAACTATCGACTATTATAATGTATACGAATAGTCGTCCATTACTTTAAAGATTCACTGAATAGAGGTGAATGAACTACTAGACTAAAGAACTAAAAATTTTGTAATTTAGAATGCATAAGTGGTAGTACGTAAATCGTAGATGATGGATCTTATCCTAGACTGTCACTCAAAACTCGTATTACACCAATTTTTTTTTTTCAAATTTTTGGTGGGGTTTGTACCAATTATAGGAGTATCTCGAATGTCTTAGGTAATCATCACTATAATACTGATTAGTGGTAATTGTCTACTAATGTATAACACTATTTGAAGTGTTGTTATTATTACCTACTTATGAATCGTAGATGATATGTGGACCTTAACAAGATTCCCTAAATGTACAAATTAAAGTATAATTAAATATAAATCAAGTAGAAATGTATAGACTTAAGTCAATTAGGAATAGGATAAATTGTCCATCATAATAATTAAATTCTATTATTTTGGACCCCGTATATTTCCATTCATTAAACAGGTTCCAGACTAAGGTCTCAGGGACTGGAATCATAAAACCTCAAGAACGAGCAAAGATTTACTTTTCTTGACCCGTGAAACTCTCTGTTTTTCTGACGTTGGTTCAAATCTCACTTCCCACCTGTCATTGTTATAGAGTAAATCCTTCAGCGTAATTATACTCAATGTGTCCGTTTTCCGTTTCTTCTTTACCCCTGTCCCACCCTCGCCACTTATCGTACGAGTGCAGGGATGTCTTCCTGTTTCCTTTTCCCCTAAGACAGCGACATGTGTTACTACGTAACTATGTTCTGATTCCTCTTTTCTATGTATATTTAATCTAGTATGGATCGGATTATCCCGTCCCGTTCCGCGAAAACTACAGCTTAGTACGGTGAATTTTTTTTTTTTTTTTTTTCTGGGACTACGACCTGTTCTAATTTCCGTCCTCCTCTTTCCCTGCTGTCTCCTACTCTACCAACCTACCGTAGTGGTTGTACTACCTGTACTCAAGCTCGTTCGAGACCCTCAACCACTACCTGTCCCTTCGGACCGCACAATGTATGTCAGGTACCCCAACATTTCTCAGTCTGTGCTGACTCGCTGACTTGACTTGACCGGTAAATTGTATTTTATATTTTGACTTACGATTCAATTTTGTATAGAACCAATGACTTATGTCGTTGACATCAAGGAATTAAAAAACTTAGGTAAAGAGACAAAAGTATCTCTGAGATATATGAGGACTTTCTATGGTTGAACTTAAGTCGAGTGACACAAATGTTTTAATCTGAACCTAAATTTTCTGATCTTCCTTTTTACCAAACAGTGTTTATGTCAAAAAGGTTGTTAGTACAGTTTACACTCTCTTAACCTGGATTTTTTCCGACTTACGACTTCCTAACTCTGAAAGTTTAAAACCACGACCTCTTCTGAGAACTCTTAGGGAACCTGTCGTTCCTCTGGTTTAGTCAGTTTGGATTTCCTTTAGTTAGGACTTATAAGTAACCTTCCTGACTACGACTTCGACTCCGAGATTATAAAACCGGTGAACTATACTTCTTGACGTGACCTTTTCTCGGACTATGACCCTTTCTGACTCCCCTCATCTTCTCCTACTGTCCTACTCTACCAACCTACCGTCGTGGTTAATTTACCTGTACTCAAACTCGTTTGAGACCCTCTATGACTTTCTGTCTCAGCAGAACGCACGACGTCAGGTACCCCAGCGTTTCTCAACCTGTACTGAACGTCTGACTTGTTGGCGTTGTTTCATACTTTTAATGACGGATTCTTATTTGAAATTTTGTATTTTGACTTACGATTCAACTTTTTTTTTTTGTTTTTCATTTTGGTTTTTTACAAAGAACACACTTTATTTGAATACAAGTACGTTTTTGAACGTGTAGTGACAAGTGTCGTCGTAATAGACATTATCGGTTTTTGTCCTTTGTTGGGTTTACTGGAAGTCACGTACTTACCGATTTGTTCAACCAGCTAGATGTGGTATCTTATGATGAATCGTTATTTTTACATGGTTGATAAGTGTATTGTTGAACCTACTTAGAGTTCCTTTAATATGACTCACTTTTTACGGTTAGAGTTTTTATGTATGACATACTAAGGTAAGTACCCTATGAGGACTGTATGGTTGAACTCCTACTTTCCGACTAGTCACCGACGGTCTTGAACCTCTACCCCTTACGTCCACACTGATACTTCACTGTCATGTTCCTTCACCAAGAACACCACTGTGTTGTCAAGAGATATAACTCATGTCACCACAAATGTATATTGATGAACAGACACACGAACACGAGTCAGGGAGTCAGTTTCATGTAAATCCTATTTTGATATATCTTTGTGTGTGTTTCATGTATGTATCGACCGATTTAGACTTATTTGACCTAACATGTTTACAGTTAAAGGACCAAAACTTTAAAATTATGTTACAATGAAAACAACCTCCAACCTAATTATTCCCATATGTACTATATGGGTATGAGAAAAAAAAAAAACGTTGAAGGATACTTAGGCGTTAATAAAGTTTTATTTCTTAGTAATTTTCGGTTAATATCAGACACCCAAGATTTGTTATGGATCAAGTAAGTGAAATACCCGAAAATAATAACTTGGTTCAATTTTCAAGACTATCGACTAAATCTTTAAAACGTTTCGTTAAATATCCGTCTTCAAAAAAAAAATCAAAAAGGACTTCCGAAGAAAAAATTTTTTAAAAGAATCAACTTCTCTATTGAAAATTAAAACTATATTAAAGTTCGAATGTTTTTCAATTGTCTCAATGTGTTTTGACGATATGTTCTTTGACGACATTACAAATGGGTCTAAGTGGTGGACGAATGGAAAGCGGACAGACGAAATGGAAAGTGTTAGGGAAGGAGGAGGGACAGGAGGAAACACACACACACATAGGGGGACTTGATAAAGTCTCGTTCAACCTCAATAGTCTCAGGTAAAGAGAGTTAGGAATTAATACATAAAGGACCTTTTCAGTCAAAAGTAAGGTTAGGGTTTGGTTAGGATTTCTTTTAGTTGGGACTCATAAGTGACCTTCCTGACTACGACTTCGACTTCGAGGTTATGACACCGGTCGACTACTCTTCTCGATTGAGCGACCTTTACTGGGACTACGACCCTTTCTAACTCCCGTCCTCCTCTTCCCCCGTTGTCTCCTACTCTCTCAACCTACCGTAGTGGCTGAGTTGTCTGGACTCAAACTCGTCTGAGGTCCTCTATGACTTTCTGTCCCTCCCTGCGGACCGCACGACGTCAGGTACCCTAACGTCTCTCAGTCTATGTTGGCTTGTTGTTTTTTATATAAAGTATTCTCGTACTTGTAAAAGAATCTATTGTTCTTCGGTTACCTTTTTTGGTACTTTAAATTGTAAATATTTTATTATAGATTAGGGTTCAGGGATAAGAAAGGTGACAAGGTTATTATAAGAAAAAATTGACAAAAAGGGGGAACCAAGTCCTTGGTTGGATCTTAGTTTATATTGTAAGTCGACAGTACTGAAATTCAGAAGAACTTAAATCTGACCAAGGGACATGAAAGAAACGTAAATAACTGAACAAACATATTAGGTATCTAGACCTTAAGGTCACTATACAATATCATCCATAATAGTATCTGAGGATCACGTAATATTGTCCTTCGTAGACTATGGTCAAAAAACGATTAGACTACAATTGAAACTAGTGAACTAATTACGTCACACCCGGTACAAGAGGCAATAATTCAATGGGCAGACGTCAAACACCTTTCTCCGAACACATTCCCTCTGATGATTTATGGATTAAGGGTGACTTGAATATGATGAATTAAAATTATGATAGTTACTAAAAGATAGTTACAAAATAAATAAAGACCAGTAAGATGACATTGCCCTGTAAAGGGAAGGAGGGATAAGTAAGTACAGTCATACCTGACCCGTTAAAGAAAAAATGACTTACTCAACGTTAGATAATAATAAGTAAATAAAACTGCGAGTTTTAAAAGGGGTTAAACCGGTCCCCGTCAAGAACGGACCTCTTAGGGTCCCTGCCCCTTCGGACCACCCGATGGCAGATACCCCAACGTGTCTCAGTCTGTGCTGACTTCACTGCGTCGTCGTCGTCGTCGTCGTCGTCGAAGAGGTTCGACTGAAAGAACAGGAAGACAATACAGGATGGTGAGAAATTCTCTAAGGAATGAAAAGTCACGTTATTCTATACGGTTGGAGTAGAGTATGGAAAGGATAGGGTTGTCACCTTTGGTCGGAAAAGAAGTCTCTCCACGAGACTAAGATAAATCACCTCTTATAATAAGTCTCTGTCGTGATCAACACGACAATGACCATATAGTAACATTCGGTTCACGCAATTTACTTTTTTATCTCTTAGTTCTCTTTTATTCATTTTGTACTCAACGTTTTGTTATGTTTACACTTTTTGTTAAATATTTAAGGTCTTAGTGTGTTAAAGTATCCACTTTTTATAGAGACCCTTTGTTTGTAGATAAAATATCCGTTCTTTTGGTTCTGGATCACTATCATCCATACAATTTATACCAGTGTCTTATTTAATAATCGGTTTCAGTCGTTTAAGAGTTAAGCTGTAAGTGGTTCAAAACGAGAATATGATAAATAAGTTGTTCATAAATGATTCACGGATATTGTACGTTATGTGACAACGTCGATCCCTATATCGGCACTTGATTTGTCTATTGTTAAGGACATACCGGAGTGTCTCAAATTAAAAGATATGCTTTTCCACGAAATCAAGTAATCAGAAATTCTTTTACATTTACTGTTGGTATCATTCTATATAAATTTCAATTTTTCATTAGTTGACAACGTTACTGTCGTGTCATTGTTGTCCTTACGAGTGTGTTACGACCACCCTCATATATTTTACCCGTGTGTGTGAGACCTCTTCCCTGTAATAGACAACCCACTAATGGGATCCGGGACATTAAAGTGAGGAACCATATATGGGTTATCTTTCGATTTGTCGAATTTCGAGAGTTAGAGGAGGATCTTGGTCACCCAGTCCGATCTGTACAACCAGAAGTCTCTACCGTCTCTGTGTTTTTCACGTTCGTGTTAGAATGTTGCAAAAAAGTTTGGAAACCAGTACAGTGACCGTCCTGATGTGTAGTGAACCCTTTCTCGGACCTACGTCCGTCCCCACTTCCGGACCTCGACAATTATGTTAGATAGTATAGGTGGGTAAGGTTCTACAAAGTCTCTACCTTCGACTATAAAATTGTTGTGAGGGGACGTTCCACTAAAACTACGAACGATTTCAGACTTTTGGTTGTCCGTGGTCTCTAACGACCCAGAATACGGGTCTCAAAGATTAAGTCATTCGGGACTCATTGTCGGTTCCTAAATCGTAAAGATTATTAAAGGGTTATTACGATTCCGATGACTAGGATCCCGATGTCACCATTGATGACCCGATTTTCTGTCCCTTTTAGAAGACTCCTTCTACAGTGGACATTACTTAAAACTTTCGAACCATAACTACTTCTCACCCTTGCCACAACGTCCGTCTCCCTTTTCGTTCACATTTCCTTCTTTCGACACTTTGACGTACTGCGGGTACACCTGACTCCCTCCAATTTGTCTGTTTTCGGCCTAATATTTGTTCGGATACACGATCCAATTCCTCAGGTTTAAACTTTGTGAAATATAATTCTTTTAATATACTTGTCTAAGACAATAATCTCGTACTAGATATCGTCGTGATACCTTCTCTTCCACGATTTGAACATCTTTCCATGATCTTCTTTCCTTCTTGTTAATCCATCCTTTATTTGATGGTGAACTTGTTTCTCTTTCGTTCCAATTATCGTTCTTTTCCCGTCTATATGTCTTTCTCTAATTAGACCTCTGTTGAACCTACACCTCTCTCTCCCTTAGATCCTGTTGAAAGTCCAAGATCGAACCCATTGATTTCCACATTGTACGTGTATATGTACGTAAGTATTTATATCCATAGTGCAAGACACAACAAGATATTCCTAAACTTTGTCAAATGATGTTCTTATGTATCCAACTTTCTATTTGTTCACTTCCTAAGACTTGTTTCCTATGTGACTCTATTTCTTTTATTTATTTTTATCATGTCTCATTTCGTGTCATATTACGAGAGGTTTTGAGGGTTCTCAACTGGAAGTTTATACCGAATTCAAAGAATCAATCCTTACTTTTCTTCATTTATGTATCACAGATATTTCACTTAGTTGACAAGTCCTCTTCATGTCGAAAAGGTTCTATGACCTTTAGACTCCCTTTAAAGTGGTCACTCAAGTGTATTTCTTCTAAGACCTACTATATTGCTTCTTTCAGGAACTTCCGTAGGGATTTTTTTTTGGAGGGGTTTACAAAGCTCGATGAAACGAAAAAATTTAGTGTAGGTAAATTTTCCTGTTAAGTCATTTTTGTTTGGTTGTTCCCCGGTTTTATTACGTTAGGTAGGTTCATGTGTCTAGAGAATTATCATACCAAGATAGCTTCTCATTTTAACATTTGTAAGTCTCCTTACCTACCTGTCTTTCAACGGTGACTTGTCAGGAAGTAATTAAAAAGAGTCTTGACCTGAAAAGTTTTTGACTCTACCAGGTCTCATGTACAAACTTTACCTTTTGTTTGTGCGTCATAATGATTCCCATCGTTATATTCAAAATAATTGGTTGGTTAGATCCGTTCCTTTTACTTCTCTCGATTGAAGTGTTTCAAATTCCTCAAATGAGTTTTATACAAAATGTATCTTTGAAGTCCCTCCAATCTTAGAAGAAACCTTTTTTCAGACTACGACGAGGTTGTGTACCTAGTACGACGGTTTAAAGATGATTGTTGTCTAATACGTTTTACAATAATGTTAAAAGTCTTATACTTTCGGTTCTTCAATTATTTTGTGGAACACACACACGAGTCAGCACATGCTGAGACGTTAGGGTACGTGATGTCGGGTGGTCCGAGGAAAATGAGATCCGTTACAAGAGATGTGATAAATTGTGTAGTATTTAAGAGACAATGTCTTTTCAGAAAGGGAGAAAGGGAGGAAGAGGGAGAGATTTATGTGAAAGTGGGTGACGGGGAGCCGGGGGTGGAACCTGTGTGTGAATGATCTGACGGATGATCATCCGTCATATACATATATTTGACTCCATATCTCTCTCTCTTTTTTATATATAAAACTGATGAACGATTCATACACGACCCGTGACACGGACAACGAAATGTAAGAGGAGGGGGGGGGAAAAAAAAAGTAAACTAGAAGTATTATTGAGTTACTTATCCAGAGTAAAATTTCTAGTCTTGTTTGCATTTTCTTCTCGTCTTTCATATTGTTAATTAATTCTACATCTGAGTCATAAGTTATTGTTAAACAGTAGTAAGTTTAGTAAGTCTATATTTTCGAAATTATTTTACCGCGAATTTGTGTATTTTTCTCATACAAGTCGGAATGGCAATGATGTTCTTAATTTTGATATGACTCTCGTTCAAAGACTTAAGGTCGGTTGGACTATTTACTCTTTACAGTTGTGTGATAATGCCTACGACAACTCTTTGTTCATGAGAGTATGTTACGACCGATCTTACGTTTTACATCAAATTAAACCGTATATATAGTTTTGATGTACCCGAAGGGTCCACCGCGATCATCATTTCTGGGACGGACGGTTACGTCCTCTTGTTTCTCGGTTGCCAAGTTAGGGCCCCAACCCTTCTAGGGGACCTCCTCCTTTACCGTTGGGTGAGGTCGTAAGAACGGACCTTTTGGGGTACCTGTCTCTTCGGACCACCCGATGGCAGGTACCTCCAGTGTCTCAGCCTGTGCTGATTTCACTGAATCGTGTCGTGTGTGTATATGTAAATGTATTTGAAAACTGAGTCATTAGGGTAAAGATCTTCGACTGGGAGGTGTTTATACATCTTGTATTCGTTTTACAATAAGTAATGTCGTAATAAACGTTATATTTTTAAACTTTTGTTAGATTACAGAGTCGTGTCCTTAGACTGACATATCATGTAGGTGTAGTACCTTATAATATATCATCAAATTTTCTTACTCTTGATACTTGACTTTGTCTCATTAAGGATCCTTTTTGATTCACTTTTTTTTTTTTGTTCCATGTTTTATTTACATATGTCTTACGTTAGACAGGACTTACTTCCTCTTTACTCTTATGCATATCCATGACGAATTAGTATTTTTCTTTAGTCCCTTCTGTTTCAACTTTCATTACATTAGTAATAGGGGTCCCTTCCATCCTTACCCTAACATCACTCCGAGAACTCATATGGAAGGGTTATGGAAGGGATGACCCAACTGAAACCTTGGTACATTTACAATGTAAGTCTTTAGTCATAATTTATTTTAAAATTTTTTTCGTTAGAGATTTTAGTTTGTGTTCGTCGTATTGATATAATAGTTTATTATATTAGTAGTCAGGAATTATAAGTAAGTAGTCAGGACTTATAAGTAACCTTCCTGACTACGACTTCGACTTTGAGGTTATGAAACCGGTGGACTACGTTTCTTGACTGAGTAAACTTTTCTAGGACTACGACCCTTTATAACTTCCGTCCTCCGCTTCCCCTGCTCTCTCCTACTCTACCAACCTACTGTAGTGACTGAGTTACCTGTACTCAGACTTATTTGAGGCCCTCAACCAATACCTGTCCCTTCGGACCGTAGGACGTCAGGTACCCCAGTGTTTCTCAACCTGTGTTGACTTGTTGACTTGACTTGACTTATTGTAGTAGTGTGTGTTTTTTTGAATTGGTTCATTAAGAGTGGTGTCCTGAGACTGACATATTTTAATAACTCACACCACCCAACTTGACATTCCGGAGGAGGTTTTATACAGGTGGATTTAGTTACTTACACTGGAGTAATCCCTTTTCCCAGAAAGTTTACGTTCTTAGAGTTCTATTCTAGTAGGACTTAAATCCCACCTGGGGTTTAGGTTACTTGAATAAGAATACTTTCTGTCTTTACCCTCTGTGTGAGTGTGTGTCACTTCTTCCGGCTCCCTTCTACTGTCGTCTCTGACCTCAATACGTCGGTGTTTGGTTCGTTACCGATCTCGGTGCTCTTCGACCTTCTCCCGTTCCTTCCTAACAATGGGTCTCGGGGTCGTCCCTCTTACTCTGACAATTGTGGAACTAAGATCTGAATACCGGGGATCTTGACGCTCTCTTATTTTAGGACAACAAAGTTCTGTGGTTTTAATACCATTAAAAAATGTCGTCGGGACCATTTGATTATGTGACCCTATATAAGATTCCTGTCTTTTCTAATTTCTCTTGAGAATTTTGGACGGATCACACAAAATAAAACCGTCACCACAGCTATATCCTTAAGTTTATGTTATATAAGAATCTTCAGTTCATTTCTTGTGGAAGATGACACAGTGATGACTTTAGACTCTTGACAAAAATAATAAATAAAGGTATTCTTTGGAGTTATTTTGTAGATGTTTGAATTAAGGTTTCAGGGAAAGGAGTAAAAATCAAATAAAGATAAAGATAAAAGGAGACAAAGTTGTATTTGACAGGTAAGAACGGTATGACTAGAAAAGTAACTAAGGTTTTATCCGAATAGGAGTTTGGAACGTACTTGTCTGAAGGAATATGACAAGAAAAAGGAAAGATATGGTTTGTTTGAGATGGATAAGAGGTTCGAGGTGGAGAAGAAACTTTGGTAGGAGATGATGACACGAAGTGTTAGAAAAAAGAAATTACTTGAACACACAATGTACATAGATTCATTCCTAGACAGATACGTAGTCGAGTCAAGTCTAGTCCGCGAGTGAGCACAGACTGAGAAGCGCTAGGGTACCTGGCGTCGTCCGGTCCGGAGGGACAGGTAGTGGTTGTGGGTCTCAACTGAGTTTGAGCGTACGTAGTTTAGCCACTACGGTAGGTTGGTAGAATACGAGACAGCAGGGGAAGAGGATGATGGAAGTTAGAAAGGTTCACAGTCCCACAAAAGCTTACTCAGTCAAGAAGTGTAGTCCATCGGTTTCATAACCTCAAAGTCGAAGTTATAGTCAGGAAGGTTACTTGTGAGTCCTGAGTAGGGGAAATCCTACCTGACCAACCTAGAGGAGCGTCAGGTTCCCTGAGAGTTCTCAGAAGAGGTTGTGGTGTTAAGTTTTCGTAGTTAAGAAACCGTGATTCGAGAGAAATATCAGGTTGAAAGTGCAGTTATGTACTGATGACCTTTTTGGTATGGGAACTCCTCTGTCTACAAACAACCGTTTCATTATAGAGACGAAAAATTATACGACAGATCCAACCAGTATTGAAAGGAAGGTTCCTCAGTCGCAGAAAATTAAAGTACCGACGTTAGGGGTGGACGTCACTAAAACCTCGGGGGGTTTTATTTCAGTCGGTAACAAAGGGGTAAATGACGGTACTTCACTATCCTGGTCTACGGTACTAGAATCAAAAGACTTACAACTCGAAATTCGGTTGAAAAAGTGAGAGGAGAAAGTGACAGTAGTTCTCCGAGAAGTCAAGAAGAAATGAAAGACGGCATTCCCACCACAGTAGACGTATAGACTCTAATAACTATAAAGAGGGCCGTTAGAACTAAGGTCGAACACAAAGGAGGTCGGGTCGCAAAGAGTACTACATGAGACGTATATTCAATTTATTCGTCCCACTGTTATATGTCGAAACTACATGAGGAAAAAGTTAAACCTTGTTCAGTCAACAAGGTACAGGTCAAAGTTGACAACGAAGAACTGGTCGTATATCTAAAGAGCCCTCCGTCCAGTCCACCAGACCATAAGGGTAGAGAAAGTCTTAAAAGGTGTCAAGTAACACTAGGTGTGTCGGTTTCCGAAACCGTATCAGTTCTTTCGTCTTTATTCTACAAAAAGATCGTGAGAGAACGAAAAAGTTACTAGGTCGTCTACAACCGTTAAACTAGAGACCAAGGAGACGGAAAAGATTTTGGTCGAACTTGTAGACTTTCAAATACCAAGTACAAAACGATTTCATACCGAACCTCTTAAAACTCGTAATGAAATGACCGCACACTCTACTTACATTAACACGCCATCAAACTCGTAAGAAACCGTAACGGAAAGAAACCTTGACCTTACTTTTGACTGGAAAAGGTTAGGACACCGGTGATGACTCAAATGGTTTAAACGACCGTATGACTCACGTCGTGAAAGTGTCGTAGTGGAAATTCCTAAACTTTATCGAGGTGACCTTAAGGTAGTGGAGGTGATCGAAACAAGCATTACTGTGAAAGATTCCGGGTGAACTGAAGTGTAAGGTCCTACAGACCGAAATCCACTGGCTAGTGTGGTAGCACTAATAGACCCATCACTTCTAGAAAAAACATGTCAAGAAGACACATAAGAACGGTGGAGAAGAATTATAGAAGACGAAGACAATCCGGGTATGGTAAAAACAGGAAAAAGCTCGGGTAGAAACGTACTTTATAAGGGAACCATAGAGATTAAAAGAACTTCTCTAGAAATCAGAAAAGATAAGATAACCAAAGGAGATAAAAAAGCGTGACTAGCGACTTCTTCCGAAAGAATAGAGAAGAACGATAAGAAACCTTGAGACGTAAGTTTACCCGTATAGAAAGGAAAAGAAGAAACGAAAAACGAAGAGAAGAAAAGTGTCGATAAACATTCGGGAGGAGTCTGTCAGTAAAACGAAAAAACGTAAAGTAAAAGAACCCCTACCAGAACTAGGGACAGAGGACATGTTACAGTACTTGGAGACAGGTATCAAGTATAAATCCCACTACTGTAGTCCCTCAGTACTGACTTGTATTAGTCTACTAGAATTTTGTTACTAGAAGGATACAATCCGAATAATCGTCGGAGTATAAACGAAAATAACCATTCACTTGGTTTAAAATTCCCTTTGGATGTCAATTTGTGACCTTATGAAAAAGCACGAAAGTCATAACATAATTCCTTTTATCTTTTTAATCAATCACAAATGTATTTAACCATTAAATTATAGGAACCCTTTTAGATCCCCGAGGGACCACCAGGTCTTCGATCCTGAGGTGTGAGGGTTTCGTTCCCCGGGTCCAAACTAAGGACCAATCCTTTGATCTAGGGTGTACAGAGTGACTTTCTAGGACGTACGACGTTGTTTCTGAACCACGTCGGTTTACTTATTTATTTTTTAAAATTCAGGAACCTTTTTAGATCTAGTTTTGAGTTTTGTCGAGATACAAAAAACAAAATAAAAGTATTACGGTGTTAAAACGTCACGTTATTTCGTATTAAATAAGATAATGTTTTTTCTTCGATCATTATAATGATCAAAGAATGAATAGCTTGTAATTACGATATCACGACTACTCCCGTGTTTTTTTCAAATTTTTTTAGTTTAGGTGAACCATGGAATAGATACGACTTAATTTACTTGAGACAATTAAAAATGATAACTAAAGACTTTGGTGTTGATTTTATACGAGTCAGAATCTAAATTAATAATGTAATTTTTTAATTTAGGAAATTGTTTTTAATGGTAATTCAACGATGATTTTTGTTTGTAGATGAAACTCGTTCACTACCCCGAGGATTTAAATATTCGGAGGAAAAAGAAGAACTTTAATTCTCTAATTCAAGAAGATGTGATTTCGGGTCTTTACAAAGATGACTATAGCTAATCTGTAGTCGGTTGTGACCCATTCAAAATTTATCCACACAATAAGTTAGTCAGTACAAGTTGAGAAACGTTAGAGTACCTGACATCGGGCGGTCCGAGGATACAGGTACCTTAAGAGGTTCACTCTTATGACCTCACCCATCGGTAAAGGAGGAGATCCCCTAGAATCACTGGGTCTCTTACTTGACCCCAGAGATCGTAACGTCTTCTAAGAAAAGACAGACTCGGTGGTCCCTTCTATACATTTACAAAGTTTATGATATTAAAGGTATTCTATGAAAACTGATTTATCTTAGTCTCTTGAAGTTCCATCTCCTTTTTAATTCGTAATGATCAGGTCGAACGAATAACATGTATTCTTTGTCCTTACGACGTATAAATGTTTTATACCCCTCGTTGTTAAACCTCTTTATAATGATATCGACAACATTACCTCTTTGACTTAAATAATGTTGATGCTTTGAGTGTATTATCGTCTTGATATATGTCGGAGACTATTGTCGAAATCTATATTTAAGATAATTTATGACTGTGTGTATCAATGGATGGTGCTTTTTATGTGATCTTGTTATAGTATTGAATCTTTATATTTTATTTGTTTTATCCCTCTCCTGGACTTGTGTGTAAAAGGTTTCTTCTGTGTGTCTATCAATTGACCGTGTTCTTTTCTACGAGTCGTAGTGATTAGTAGTCTCTTTACGTTTAGTTTTACTGTTACTCTATATTGCAGTGTGGACAGTCTAGTTTATAGTTGTTTTTCTGGCATTCATTGTCTGACCGTGCCTACACCTCTTTCCCATTGAGCACGTGTCAACCACCTTTACCTTTGACCACCTTGGTCACCCCTTTTGTAGTACTTCGTAGGAGTTTTTTGATCCTGATGGTATACTAGGTCGTTAAGGTTAGGACCCATATCTATATTTCTTTTGTTTGTAATTAAGTTTTTCTATACCCGTGAGGTTACATAGATTGTCGTAATAAATATTATCGGTATTCGTCAGAATTCACAGGTAGTTGTCTATTTACCTATAAAACGGTAAACGTTGTTACACCTACCTGAACCTTCCATAATAATACGAATTCTTTTCAGTCTCTTTCTGTACATAATGCACTATACTGAATGAAGTTTTTTTATTTGAACTTATGTTGTTTTTTCTTTGTCTAAGTGTCTATGTCTCTATTTTGATCACAAATGGTCACCTCTCTCCCTTCTCCTCTCCCCGTACTATCTCCACCCTAATTCTCCATGTTTCGTGATACTTATTTTATTTATTCGATATTCCTATCGTATCGTGTCCCTTATGTCGGTCATAAAATATTATTGATATTTACCTCATGTTAGAAATTTTGAACACTTAGTGATACAATACGTATACTTTGAATGTAATATAATATTTGATATGAAGTTTTGTTCGTTTTCTTGTTTTGTATTTTTACTTTCTGTTTTCTTAATAGTTACATAATTTTTTACTAATAAGTCTTTCTTGAAAATAAATCATGATGGTAAGATCTGTTCAGATTAAAATTTAAAAGTAAAAGGTCATGAGATAACCATATTTTTAAGTCGATATTTCCATTTGACACTATTCGACTCTACGTATAACATTGGGTATCTCGTTGAAGATTTTTTATTGAACATTTTCACCGTTTTTTTTTTTTTTCTCTCTCTCCTTAAATTTACCATGTGATTTTATTATAAGTCGTGTTTTCTTCCGTCGAAAGTAAGATCAGGGTTTCTTCCCGTTACGGTTCTTACAAGTTGTACGATTCATCGAAGTCAACACACACTCGGATACCTGACATCGGACAGTCCAAGAAGACAGGTACCCTAAGAGGTCCGTTCTTATAACCTCACCCGAAGGTAAAGGTAGATGTCCCCTAGAAGGGTTGGGTCCCTGACTTGCGTATAGAGAATTCATAGGACCTGACCGTCTACCCAAGACAAGTTTGATAGTGTGTTCACGTAAGTAAAATGTACGATCGTTTCAATACGATTTTTAGGAAGTTCGATCCGAAGTTGTCATGTACTTGGTTTTTGAAGGTCTACATGTTCAAATTAAATCTTTTCCGTCTCCTTAGTCTCTAGTTTGACGTTTATAGGAAAGTCAAGTCAAGTCAGCGAGTCAGCACAGGGTGAGAAACACTGGGGTTCCTGACGTCGTGTGGTCCGAAGGGACAGGCAGTGGTTGAGGGCCTCAAATGAGTTTGGGTACAGGTGTCTCAGGCACTACGGTAGGTTGGTAAAGTAGGAGGCAGTAGGGAAAGAGTAGGACGGAAGTTAGAAAGGGTCGTAGTCCCAGAAAAGATTACTCAGTCAAGAAGCATAGTCCACCGGTCTCATGACTCAAAGTCGAAGTCGTAGTCAGGAAGGTTACTTATAAGTCCTGACTAAAGGAAATAACTGACCAACCTAGAGGAACGTCAGGTTCCCTGAGAGTTCTCAGAAGACGTTGTGATGTCAAGTTTTCGTAGTTAAGAAGTAACGAGTCGAAAGAAATGTCAGGTTGAGAGTGTAGGTATGTACTGATGACCTTTTTGGTATCGAAACTGATCTACCTGGAAACAACTGTTCCATTACAGAGACGAAAAATTATACGACAGATCCAACCAAGATTGAAAAGAAGGTTCCTCGTTCATAGAAAATTAAATTATAGAAAATCTATAATTTATAGGAAACCTAGTGAAGGAGACCTAGTATCTTTTTCGTTCCATTAAGGTCTTTTTGTAGATAAAGACGAAGTGACTGATGAGTTTTCGGAGACAGACACACCTAATGTTTGACACCTTTTAAGAATCTCCCTACCCTTATGGTCTGGTGAAATGAACGAAGGACTCTTTAGACATACGTCCAGTTCTTCGTTGTCAATCTTGACCTACGCTTGTTACCTTACCAAGGTTTAACCCTTTCCTCAGGTAGTTCCGACATATGAAGTAACAATTAAATCGAATATACGTCTCAAGTAGTACACTTTACGACCCGACCTACTTAGTGTTCGACCTTAATTCTGACGGTCATCTTTATAGTTATTGGAGTCTGTACGTCTACTATGGTGGGAATACCGTCTTTCATTTCTCCTTGACTTCATAGAGAACTACTTCCACTTTTTCATCTCAAGTTCGACCGAATTTTGAGTTGTAGGTTATTTGATTCTAGTGCAGTGGATCAAGGTAGTGAAGTACCGTTTGTCTACCCCCTTTTTACCTTTGTCACAGTCCAAAATAAAAGAACCCGAGGTTTTAGTGACACCTAATGTAACGTCGGTGTTTTAACTTCTTTAAAGAACGAGGAACCTTCTTTTCGATACTGTTTAGGTTTGTCGTATAATTTTTCGTCTCTATGGCTAAAAGGTTGTTTCCAGACCTATAAGTTTCGACTGAAAAGGTCATCAGTGCATACCTACACTCTCAACCAGGTATTTCTTCCTACCCACAACTTCTTAACTACGAAAGTTTGACACCACGACCTTTTCTGAGAACTCTCCAGGAACCTGTCGTTCCTCTAATTTACTCAGTTAGGATTTCCTTTAGTTGGGACTTATAAGTAACCTTCCTGATTACGACTTCGACTTCGAGGTTATGAAACCGGTGGACTACACTTCGCGGTTAAGTGACCTTTTCTACGACCCTTCTTAATTCCTTCCTTCTTTTCCCCCACTGTCACCTACTCTACCAACCTACCGTAGTGGTTGAGTTACCCGTGCTCAACACGTTTGAGGTCCTCTATTACTTCCTGTCTCTTCAGACCGTGCGACGTCAGGTACCCAACGTTTCTCAACCTGTGTTGAAACTGACTTGTTGTTGTTGTTCGTATTTAAGTCAGTATAGTCATTAGTGTAATTTACCCTTATCTGACTTGTACGTTCTAATAGTTTTCCGTTCTAATTTTATTACCTATTTGATAGGTCTAGTTTGACCGTAATGAAGGTGTTTTCTGTCTGAAATCTACGTTTCCATTTTTGTCCAACCTTCATTTTCTTACCTTTTCTATAAGGTATACTTGTCGTTACTTTTCTTTCGAGTTGACCGATGTCATTATCGTCTACTTTATCTCCTTTATTTGTCATTATTTCTGTTTCTCCCTAGTAAAGTATTACTATCTTTTCAGGTATTAATATAACCCTTCTATGTCGTAAATGTTTATATAAGTGAGTATGCATTGTTGTCTTGGTGGTTATGTACTTCGTTTTTCATTTTCTTACTTTAACTTGCTTGTCTTAATCTGTCTTTTAGTCGTTCTTAGGTTTTCTGAACTTGTTGTGATAGTTGGTTGAACTGGATTGAATGTAAATATTTGTGAGGTGGGTCTGATAAATCTCTGTGTAAGAAAAATTCGTGTGTATCTTGTAAGAGGTTTTGACTGGTGTAAGATCCGGTGTTTGTTTAGATTTGTTCAAATCTTAGTATTTTTCCTACAAAGGACTGTTATTATCTTATTTTAATTTTTAGACATTGTTCATTTAGACCCTTTTGAAGGTCCAGTTTCTTCTATTGTCTTCCCTTTATTTTTATAAAACTTGACATTTTTGCTTTTCTATTGTGTAGTTTGAAACATACAATGTTGACTTCGTCATAAATGTAATGCCATAAGTCTAAATTCACGGACAGAAACTTGTCAGAGTTTGGTTATCGGATTCAAAGATACGGAATTCTTTGGTCTTTTTTCGTTTAATTTAGGTTTCATTCTTCTTTGTCATTTATAAGTTCCTTTTTACTTACTTTATTTGGAGTCTTTTTGTTCTCTTTGTAGTTACTTAAGTTTTGAACCAAGAAACTTTTTTTTTAATTTTTTAACTGTTTGGGAATGTTACTACTTTTTTATTCTCTGTTCTCGTCCATGGTGAATGGTTTTAGTCTTTACCGTTTCTTCTTTGGTGATGACGAGGATATCTTTATTTTTCCTAGTGTTACCTTATAATACTTGTTGAAATTTGGTTGTTTAGTCTCTTGAATGTAATTTTTCTTTTATGATCTTTCTATGTTGATAGTTTGACTGATGTTCTTTGTCTTTTAGACTTATTTAGACATTGTCAATTCCTGTGACTCGATGTATAATTTTTAGAAGTGTGATTATTTTCAGAACCTTGTCTACCAAGTTGACTACTTCGAATACTCTATAAATTCTTTACTGAACAAGAGGCTCCAGTAATAATGGAATATGGTTTGGATCTGTATTTGTGTCCTTTTGACATCTAGTTATAGGAAGAATTTTTTAATCGATTAACTTAAGTTGTGATATGACGACGACGACGACGATTCAACGAAGTCAGCACAGGCTGAGACACGCTGGGGTATCTGCCGTCGGGTGGTTGGAGACGGTAGGGACCCTAAGAGGTCCGTTCTTGTGACCTCACCCAAGGGTAAAGGAAGAGGTTACGTACTTTCACTTTTCACTTTCCCTTCAGCGAGTCAGCACAGGTTGAGAATCGTTGGGGTACCTGACGTCGGATGGTCCGAGGAGGCAGGTACCCTAAAAGGTCCGTTCTCTGGACCTCATCCCACGGTAGCGGAAGAGGGTTGTGATATGATTTTACTTGATATACAATAGTGGGTTACTCTAAATAGGACTCTTACGTTCCATCCAAATTACTAGACTACTAGTTAATTAATTATGTTTTTAATATAAGTGTCTTATGTCTTGTTTTTGATGTACTAGTAAAGTCACTCTACGTCTTTTTTCGTGTACTCTTTAATGAGTTGTGACATCGTTTTTACGAGTTTTTTGATCTTTGTCTTGAAGAAGTTGATTAATTTCCTGTGGATATTTTTCAAATGTTGTTTGTAATATGAATTGTTACTTCCGAAAGGGGGTTTATCGTCTTCTTGTTTCTACAGATGAGAATGATGGAGAAGACTTACAACATGACATCTAAGATCGGTTCCGTCGTTTCTGTCCTTTGTTATTTGAAATTTTTAATTTTCGATAATACATGTAAGTCTGATCTTCTCCGTCAGATGAGGTGATAAGAACGGACCTTTCGGAGTGTTTGTCTCTTCGGACCACCCGGTCTCTCATATCCGAGCGTTCTCAGTCTGTACTGCGGCGTTGACTTGTTGTTTTGACAATAATGGTCTAGTATGATCGGACGTATACCTTTTAGGATTCTTTAGTGATTTTTCGATGATCTTGATTCTTTGCTTGAATCGTTCCAGTGTTCTATATTCTAGTTTCATATTTTTTACTTGGTGTAAAGATAAAAGATCATATATACACTTTTACTTTTATTCTTTTTGTTAAGGTAAGTTTTATCGTGGTGTTTCTTATAAATCCTTTTTTTGAAAAATTTCTTCACTGTTCCCAACCTCCTCCCTCCCCACCCCTAATTTATTCCCGTTATTTTCCATAGGGACACGACTGTCTTTACAAGATATGGAACTGACAAAATTAGAGTTATAGAGTTGATACTATGAATAACATGATGTGAAAATGTTCTACAATGGTAACCTTCTTCGGCATGTTTCCTAGAGGGACATCATAAAGAATTTGGTGTACAGTTAGATGTTAATAGTGTTTTAATTTTCAAGCTAAAACCTCTGAAGGGATCATCAGGTTATCAACTCGTAGACGGAACGTCACGTCCCCTACTCCTAGACTAGGGACCAGTCCCTTAATTCTAGGGTGTTCGGTGGAGGTTTTTTTTTTTTTTTTGTGGAGTCTGGGAATGGGGTGTGGTAAGTGTTTTTAATTAAGTTTACCTAGTTTCTGGAATTACATCTTGGATTTTGTTATATTGGTGAATTCTTTTTATATTCTCTTTTGGAAACTGAGAACCACATCCGTTTGTCAAGAATCTATTGTATTTATACTCATTTACTATTTTAACTATTTGACCTCAAGGAATTTGAATTTTTGAAAACCGTAAAATTATCTATGGTCGTTCTTTGCTTTTTCTGTTTGGTGTCTGTACCTTTTTATTATTCCTTTAGAATAAAAACTGTTATGAGTACATAGTCTTGTGTTTATCTGAAAGAGTTGACTTATTCTGTTGTTAGGTCAAATTCGTCTCTTTTTCTGAACGACCTTATCTGTAAAGTGGTTTCTTCTGTGTATTTACTGAATTTTCGTGTTTCTGTGTGAGTTGTAATAATTCAGTAACTCTTATACGATTAACTTTTGTGTTACTCTATAATGTTGTGTAATTGATTTAACCAATACTGGTTTTTCTGTCTAGTATAGTTCACGACCAATTTTATACCTCCTTAATCTTGGGAATTGTAACGACCATCCTTTCTTGTCTGTGAAACGTTGTGTCAAACCGTCAAAGAGTTTTCAATTAAATAGCATACTGAGTCGTTAATGTCAAAACCCTTGGATTCACTTTTGTATGTAGTGTTTTTCTGGACAGGTACTTACAAGTTACCCGAGTCAGTCATTTCTTTAAGGGACGTTACTCGTTCTGGACCCAAACTCAGGACCCAGTCCTTCTAGGGGACCTCTTCCTTTACCGTTGGGCGAGGTCACAAGAACGGACCTCTTAGGGTACCTGTCTCCTCGGACCGTCCGATGTAGGTACCATAGTGTTGTCAGTCTGTACTGAATCGCGATAAAAAGAAATACTTACAAGTTTCTTTGTAATAAGTATTTTCATTTTTTGACCTTTACTAGGTGTACAGTAGTTGGTCACTTTCTTATTTGATTTGTATCGTATAATTATGTTACTTTATAGTAAATCGTTATTTTTTTCTTGTTTTATGATTATGTACGATACGGTACCTTCTTCGATTTTTTGTAATACGATTCACTTTCTTCGGTCCATGTTTTCTGATGCATACATCATACTAAGGGAAATCTACTTTACAGGTCTTTTTACATCTCTTTATCTTTCATCTAGTCATCAACGAACTCCGACCCCTTCACCACATCCTCACTCTTGATTCGTGTCTATCCGACCACCCCACAAAACCAATAGTACCGGTTCAGGATTTTGACGTAACACGACTAACATGCTGAGACTATTTACAAATGATTTTTAGTAATTTAACGTTGTATATGAACGTTGTCTACTGAAAATATAATACGTTTGATATGGAGTTATACGGTTACGTCTCTTACGAGGTTGATGACGTATTGACGTGAGTAGAGTGTGCGATTATTCACTTCAACGAGTCAGCACAGGCTGAGAAACGCTGGGTACCTGACATCGGGTGGTTCGAGGAGACAGGTGTTCTAAGAGGTCCGTTCTTATGTCCTCACCCAACGGTAAAAGAAGAGGTCCCCTAGAAGGGCTGGGTCCCTAACTTGGGTCCAGAGGGTGTAACTCTTGATCTGTATCTTGTTTTCTGACCAAGGTTTATCCTTTTCCTCATGCAGTTCCGACATATGACAGTGGGACGAATAATTTGAATATACGTCTCCTGTAGTACTCTTTGCGACCCGACCTCCTTCGTGTTCGACCTTAGTTCTAACGACCCTCTTTATAGTTATTAGAGTCTATACGTCTACTGTGGTGGGAATACCGTCTTTCACTTCTTCTTGATTTTTCGGAGAACTACATTCGTTTTCTCTTCTCACTCTTTCAACCGAATTTTGAGTTGTAAGTCTTTTGATTCTAGTACCGTAGGTCAGGGTAGTGAAGTACCGTTTATCTACCCCTTCATCACCTTTGTCACCGACTGAAATAAAACCCCCCGAGGTTTTAGTGACGTCTACCACTGACGTCGGTACTTTAATTTTCTACGAATGAGGAACCATCCTTTCAATACTGGTTGGATCTGTCACATAATTTTTTGTCTCTGTAATGAAACAGTTGTTTCCATGCAGACAGTTCCGATACCAAAAAGGTCACCAGTACATGTCTACACTCTCAACCTGACACTTCTTTCGACTCGCGGCTTCTTAACTGCGAAAACTTGACACCACAACCTCTTCTGAGAACTCTCAGGGAACCTAACGTTCCTCTAGGTTGGTCAGGTAGGATTTCCTCTAGTCAGGACCCACAAGTAACCTTCCTGACTACAACTTCGACTTTGAGGTTATAAAACCGGTGGACTACGTTTCTCGACTGAGTGACCTTTTCTGGGACTACTATCCTTTCTAACTCCCGTCTTCTTCTTCTGCTGTCTCCTACTTTACCAACCTACCGGAGTGGCTAAGTTACGTATACTCAAACCCATTTGAGGTCCTCAACCACTACCTGTCCCTCCGGACCACACGACACCAAGTACCCCACCGTTTCTCAGCCTGTGATGACTCGCTGACTTGACTTGCTTTGACTAAAAAGGTATCCAACAAAAAAGAAATTTCTATTGGTATGTATTAAAAATTTGAACAACATGTATAATCCGTATATGATTCTCTCAACCTGACACTTGTTCCGACTCGTGACTTCTTAACTACGTAAACTTGACACCACAACCTCTTCTGAGAAGTCTCAGGGAACCTGACGTTCCATTAGGTTGGTCAGGTCAGACTTCCTCTAGTCGGGACCCACAAGAAACCTTCTTTACTACGATTTCGACTTTGAGGTCATGAAACCGGTGGAGTACGCTTCTCAACTGAGTGACCTCTGAGACTACGACCCTCCCTAACCCCCGTCCTCCTTCTCCCCTGCTGTCTCCTACTCTACCGACCTACCGTAGTGGCTGAGCTACCTGCACTCAAACTCACTTGAAACCCTCTACCACTACCTGTCCCTCCGGACCGTACGACACTAAGTACCCCAGCGTTTCTCAACCTGTACTGACTCGCTGACTTGACTTGACTTCTTAAAGAACCTTAAGTTTGTGTTTGTAACAAAACCACCATAATTGATCGAGATTGGACGTGGACTGATTTTGAAAACCACTCCTTTTTCCTTTCGTTAGTGTAATAAATTCGTTCGAGGGACGGACAGCGTACATTTCTGATAAAGTGACAGGGATATTACCGTCAATGTAAGTTATGTTAATGAAACGAAACTTGTCTTAGTGGCTGTACATCCTCTCCCTTCCGTAGAAATATTTAATAGCTCAGGTTAGGGAAACAGTATGTATACTCGTTTCTCTACTTTACTGTGTAAGTTCTCGTATGAACGTTCCAATTAACATTTTAGGATCATATTAAGGTCAGAGGACTGAGACGAGTAAGACACGTAACTGATACTAAAATAACTTTCTTCTTTTACCATCTAATATTTCTTCTTTATTATCCCTTGAACAAATATAAAGATCGGACCTCTTAAGGTACCTGATATATCTGGTGTTCTAGCGTTTCTCAACCCTGTGTTGACTCTCTGAAAGTGAAAGTTATTAACCCTTTTATAGGTCCTTTGTCAATTTGTTTACTAATTAACAAGTGGAGGATACTCGTTTAGAGAACATTAGGGTTACAACCAAGGAAAACAAAAGATCTTTTTCCTTTCTTTGAGACTCGGGAAATGTATAAATAATAGAGTAAATCACGAGTTTTACAGAAGTACTTCTCTTAATGAATTATTAACCTCTTTGACTCTAAGTTTTATTCATTGGACAGTATCAATGGTCTTTAGAATGTTTATTTACTATTTCGATCTTAATTTTTTTGGTTTGAATTAGACTATAGTTTCGGTTACGGGTAAAAAGGTGTGAAGAAAGTCTGTGAAGTGTCGTCACTGGAGGTTTATTAAGGAAAGTCGTCAAACACGAATGTAGAGGTTTTATATTCTTAATACGAATAATCTTTTCAGTGTTGTTTTATCTGTAAAGTTTTCCTATTAAAAAAAATTACAGATGTCTAAGATTAAAGGAGACGAAAACGTGTTATTCGAATTTCGTGTGGGGGTCAGGATGGAAAGATACGAAAAAGGTCATGCGTAAGTGGTGAAGCATTTAGCGTTCTATGATACCATAATAAGGTCTTAACTTATGGTAGGAGGAAACTTTAAAAGAGAATGAGAACTGTGAAATGGGTATAAATTTCGAAATTAAGGACATCTAGATTAATTAATTAAGGAAATAATTTGTATAAAAAAGATAAGAATAAGATAAGAACGTGAGTATAGGTGACTTTTACAATTTGTCGAGGTAGTTAATTCGACCTCAAAATATTTTTAGTCAAAAATATGACTCTTACCTGTACACCTGTGTCTACCCCTTCACCCCCACCCTACTTGACCCTCTGGTTAAGACTGTATTTATGTGACGGGACACATTTTATCGATCACCCTTGGGCTACATATTATGTGTCGTGTCCCTCGGGTCGAACCACGAGACACTACTGGATGTACCCACTCTACCCGATCCTCTACCTCCAGGTTCTCCCTCCCCTATATACATACGTACACCGACAGTAACATATCGTCTTTGATGATGTTGTAACATTTCGTTAATATGAGGTTATTTTTTCTCAACAAATGTACAGACACTTCTTTGACATTTTTCTTAACTTTTGATATTGCAAAGACTGTCTGTTACAAAACAATTTTCCAAATGTCACGAGTCCATCCCCTTTCTTAATCCCTTGGTTTTTTTTTAATACAAGTATTATGATTGTAACCAAAAATTTTTTATGAACCTGACTTTCGAGACTACGTGATGTAGTTTACAGTGTGATAGTGTTTACAATACGACCACTAAGACATGAGGTCAACTACAAGGACGAATCGAAAGACCGGTAGAAGTGGTTCACCGTGAGTGACCTATATGGGTAGAACTTGGTGTGTTTGGTCACTCAAGTTGTGGAGGGTTCATCAGAGGTAGTTGTGGTATACTTGTTACGACTCTGGAAGGACTTAAGAACTGAGTGTTTTAGAACTTTGTATTCTTTTACTGACAATTTAAATTCAGTGTGATTTGAGACCTCATAAAACAATGTGTCATCGTCTATTGACCTTATCAGTATTTGTAAAAATAATTCAGTCGTTCTTTCTTTAAATTATTTGGATATAAAAGAAAAGGAAAAACCTTTGGTTTACATACGTGAGAAAATGTGAATAAAGGGTGAAATGAGGAATTTGGAATTTACTGTTGTATGTTGATAAACTTAGGAATTGAGAGACTAAAGTTATGTATTATGTTATAAGACTTCAAAAACAGTTGTCTTTTTAGAGTAAAATATAAATTTTTTAAAACATGTGACTCTTTAATTATTTAATGTTTTTTTGTTCATTGAAGAATGTAAACTTTTTATAAATTAGTTGATTTCGTATTTCCACATTGAAGGTAGATCTTTTGTTTGTTTATTGTACTAATTCTCCTTCATCGTCATACCGGGACCCTTCTGACATTCCCTCACTATATGAGTTTATTCCTTTTTTACTCTTATTATTTACTTTTTGTTTACGTCTCAGACGACAGTGATACCATAGGTTGGTTGACCAAAAAATTTTTAATGAACTACGTATGGACATTTTTCTCAGTTTTAGATCTTGTGACTTTTATGGTTTACGATCACTACTACACTTCGTTATCCTTGAGACTAAATGATGTCTTCCTTACATTTTGTCATGTCGGTGAAACCTTCGGTCGAACTGTTAAAGAATTTTTTAATTTGTATGTTAGGTCGTTAACGTAAGGAACCATAAATGGCGGTTTTCCACTTTTGTATACAGGTGTGTTTTTTGGAAGTGTGTCTACAAATATTATAAGATAAGAATTGACGGTTTTAAACCTTCGTTGGTTCTACAGGGGGTTGCCCACTTACTTATTTGACACTATATAGGTTTGTTACTTTGTAATAAACACGAGATTCTTTACTTAATAATTCGGTACTTCTGTACCTTCTTTGAATTTGCGTATAAGTCAAGTCAAGTCAAGTCAGTGAGTCCGCACAGACTGAGAAACCTTGGGGCACTTGTCGTCGTACGGTCCGGAGGAACAGGTAGTAGTTGAGGGCCTCAGGTGGGTTTGGGTACAGGTAACTCAGCCACTACGGTAGGTTGGTAGAGTAGGAGACAGTAGGGGATGAACAAGGACGGGAGTTAGAAAGGGTAGTAGTCCCAGAGAAGGTCACTCAGTCGAGAAACGTAGTCCACCGGTTTCATGACCTCAAAGTCGAAGTTGTAGTCAGGAAGGTTACTTGTGGGTCCTGACTAGAGGAAATCCTACCTGACCAACCTAGAGGAACGTTAGGTTCCCTGAGAGTTTTCAGAAGAGGTTGTGGTATCAAGTTTTCGTAGTTAAGAAGCCACGAGTCGAAATAAATATCAGGTTGAGAGTGTAGGTATGTACTGGTGACCTTTTTGTGTATAATAATTCACTTTTTTCGGTTAAATTTTCCGATACATACCACACTGAGGTTTATATACTGTAAGACCTTTTCCATTTTAATACTTCGGTTATTTTTTTCTAGTCTCTAACTGTCCCTATCCCTCTACCCCTTCTCTCTTTGTCTGTGCATTTCTTTCGTGTCTTTTTAAAATCCCGTCACTTTTATAACAATTCTATCATATTACTATGTATATACAATGATACGACGACGACGACGGTTCAGCGAAGTCAGCACAGACTGACACGTTAGGGTATCTGCCGTCGGGTGGTCCGAGGGGGTAGGGACCCTAAGAGATCCGTTCTTATGACCTCACCCAACGGTAAAGGAAGAGGTTACGTACTTTCACTTTTCAGTCTCACTTCAGTGAGTCAGCACAGACTGAGAAGCGTTGGGACATCTGACGTCGGGTGGTCCGAGGAGGCAGGTACCCTAAAAGGTCCGTTCTCATGACCTCACCCGACGGTAACGGAACAGGTTGTACAATGATATGAATACGGGTTTAGGTTTCTTACATGACTTATATTGTGGTTCCGAAAACTCACTAATAGTACCCAGTTACATCCAAATAGGAATCAAATCCTTTTTTTTTTTTTCCGTGGTAAGACCACTTACTAAAACTATTATCCATCCTTTCCGATGTGTACACACCCTCTTTCCCATTTAGAGACATCGAAGAGGATTTAAAACAACATTTGGATTTTGACAAGAAATTTCAGAAAATTTTTTAACGGACTATATTGTCAGTTTATTACCCTTAATTTTTTACTGTACATATAATCAATTGCACTCTCGTACTTCTGGTTTATTGTATTTACATTATATATGTGTCAATAATGAATACGTTCAGTAAATGATAAAACTCCAGATAAAAAAATAGACGTTCAACCCTATCAACGACGTTGGAATGTACCAGTGACTACCAGTCTTTGTTGTATGTGTCTCGTGGAACGTGGCATAATCGGGGTCACGACTTACTCTTCACGTCATCATGTCGAAATTTAATAATAATAATAATAATGCTCCTTTTCCGCATTTTATTATATATTGAATATTGTGTCGTTAGTTTATTGTCTTGAATGTTTCGTTGGTTTAGATTTTACATTGAGTGTATTTTACGATACCAGTGTAAGTAAAATGATCATAAGTCTCGGATGATATTGAAGGTCCATGTTACGATGATATTCTTTCTTGTCTGACTGTCTTCGTAAAATACCGATGAGTTAAGATTAGATCCGATTATTGACTCTTATGTCATTAATATCTTCACTGAAAGACAGTGACTGTTTTGACTTTAGAATTCTTTTTCACATCAATTGATTTTAGTTGTATTTTATTAACATTATTTTTCTTTTTAAGAGGGAACGATTTGTCCAATGATTTTCAGTTGTTTCTACATACACTGTTTACGAGTTTTCACCAATTCTAAAAACACTTCTGTCGGTTTCTCTAGTTCAGTCCTTTTTTATAAATAAGAGTGTCCTCATTGCTCTACTCCTTCAATGGCTTACTTGACCTAATCCTTATCCATATTCTTCTTTTATAAGTGTTTACTTATGCATCGTTTTATTCGTTTCGTTTTCTAATTTTGTTTAAATACTGGGTCTTCAGATCTTTTCATACCTTATGACACAAGAACGACTTCTTGCCTTCTTTTTTTTTTTAGTTCTTTACACTCACCTTATACCCTTTTACTTGTCTATTGTGTTTGGTTTTCAATACGTCCTACATACATGAAAGAGAACCGTGTCGGAGTTTTTCTTTATCTGAAGTTCGTCCTTATCACCGTTCTTGTCTCCAAAATTAATATTAAGGTAGTGATTTCTCATTTACTGAAACCTAATAAATTAATCGGAGAAATTTCCAAAATAGTTTATATTTCTCTATTATCATGGGTCACGTGTCAGTAAAATTTCTAATTTACTCTATTACATATGTTTTTAGTTACTCTTTTGTTATTTGTGACAGAAAAACTCATTTGTGACAGAAAACTCTAATATATCATCTTTTTCACAAAATTGAAAGGTGAAATGTAAATACTTTATGGACACATTCATCTGTTTTACTGAACGAATTATTGTGACATTTTGTGACAGGAAATTTTTACGTTAATAACAGAGAATTAGACTACTATCAATCCTATATATTATATATTTTAATGTAATTGTTTTTATGACCACACGACTTTCTTTCTTCCTTTTCGCGGAAACCGTCTCCGGGGACTCTTTATAGTATTTTTTGACTTCGTTGTAGAACCTACCCCTACCCCTTTCGTTTGAAAACTTTCTGTTTTAGTCTACTCCTAGATTCTTTTAAGTACAGTACATCGATCTGACCCTCAAAAGATAATAACGACTATTGTTATCGTCAATTATCGTCATGAGGATACGTTCCATGATCGACGAAATATAAGTATATCATGATAAATTAAAAGTGCCGTTAGCACGTTATCTCCATAATAAGTAGTAATTTTTGACTAATGGATGATCCATGGTCTGTGATACTCATGTTGGCATGTGGTCTGTTATATCACAGGGACGGGAATGGTTGAACGTCTGATGATATCTTTGACTTTGAGAAAATTTCTCCATTCGTTAAACGGATTTCTGTCTCACTTTTATACTTGAGTTTAGATTTTTAGGTACGAGTATTGGTAAATTATGTTAAAAATTTTTTAAAGATGTTACGACTGTTTGATACTTCGATAAATCACTTTCAGTGAGTCAGCACAGACTGAAAAACGTTGGGGTACCTGACACCGGGTGTTCCGAGGAGACAGGTACTTTAAGAGGTCCGTTCTTATGACCTCACCCATCAGTAAGGGAAGAGGTCCCTAGGTTGGGTCCAGAGGACGTAACGTCTGTCCAAGAAAATGGTAGACTCGGTGGTTCCTTCGGGATACTTTGATATATTTGAATAGATTTTAAAGGAATTCTTGTAAATTTTTTTAATGTGATAAGTTTACAAAATAATTATCAAAATATTTTATTAAAATAAATTAAAATTAAGTTATATAACACAATTGAAGTCAAAATTGTGTATTTTCTAATTTTTAAGTCTATAATCTAGACCTCTTTTTCTCGACAATAAGTTTAAATTGTCGACAAAAGTGACTCAAAGTGTAATAGACTAGATCAGACTAATTAGTGAATCCGTTATGTTTACTTTTTTAGGATTTCTATTTTTGTTATTACCGAGACGCACCTTTCGTTTCTGACCTCGTTTGTTTAATCTTGTTACGGTAGATATCCTGTTAATCATCTTACGTCTGTTGATTGACTTAAGAATTGGTGGAAATAATCCTTGAAGATCTTACCTTTAATCAGTAGTTATTTTGTGAGTCTTGACCTAGAATAGGATATGGAATATTCTGATTTGTAATTATTCTGAGATAGACATTTAGATTATATGATGATATAAAGTTCAAAGATGTTTATCATCACTTATGTAGACGGTTACGACCGACCCAAAATAGTAAATAATTATTTATGGGACATCAGAGCATAAGTTCGATTTGTCAACCATATATTATGTCTGAAATATTTCTTAGACGGACGTTACTCCCTCTGGACCCAAGTTATAGACCCAACACTTCTAAGGGACCTCTTCCCTTGCCGAAGAACGGACCTCTTAAGGTACCTGTCTCTTCGGACCGTCCGATATCAGGTACCCCAAGTTTCTCAGCCTGTACTGACTCGTTGAAAGTGAGTGAGTAAGAAACTGATATGTCTGGAAACAGCCACTTCACTACAGAGACGAAAAATTGTGTGAAAGATCCAAAAGGTATCGAAAGAAAGATTCCTCGTTCACAAAATTAAAGTCCCGACGTCAGTGACAGGATTCACTAAAACCTCGGGTTCTTTTATTTAGGTAGTGACAAAGGTAAAAAAGGGGTAGACAAACGGTACTACTTCACTAACCTAGTGTACGGTACTAGAATCAAAGACTTACGACTCAAAATTCGGTCGTTCTCAGAGATGTCAAGAAACGAAAGACCGTAATATCACCGTAGACGTAATAGACTTCGACAACCATAAAGGGGGTCGTTGGAACTAAGGTCGGACACTAAGAAGGTCGAGACACAAAGTGTACTACATGAGACGTGTATTCAATTTAATTGTCCCACTGTTATATACCGGAACTGCATGAGGAAAGGGTTAAACCTTGGTCAGACAACAAGGTGCAGGCCAAGATTGATACCGAAGAACTGGACGTATGTCCAAAGAGTTTTCTGTTTATCTCAAGACCATAAGGGTAGAGAAATTCTTAAAAGGTCAAACAACACTAGGTGTGTCAGTTTCCGAAGTCGTAGCGGTTACTTCGTTTTCATCTACAAAAAGACCTTAAGGGAACGAAAAAGATACTAAGTTGCCTACAACCGTTAAACTAGAGACCAAGGAGACGGAAAAGATTTAGGTCAAACATGTAGACCTTAAAGAGTCAAGTACGTGACGACTTGACTCTAAAAGTCTTAAAACTCGTAATAGATCGTATACTTTACTCGCGTTGACCTACTGTCAAACTTGTGAGAAACCGTGACGGGAACAAACCCTAACCTTATTTGTCTTCGATTGAAATTAACCAAGTCAATAAAATTTTTTAAGAGAAAGTTTACATAAAAAGAAGTTGAGACAGATGTCTTTATAATGACCCTTCATGGATTTTTATGACTTTCCACCACCTTCGTTCACTATCAAGTTTAGATCTTTGTATGACGGATAGGTGGTACAGTAGTGAATGTAAGAAATTTTAGGGGAAATAGTTTCTATCCCATTCCATTTGGTTAAAGGTTCCCAAACGAAAAACTGTAAGTAGTAAATGGAACAGTTGTTTTGACGATACTAAGTAATTCTTTTATTTGTTTTTTCCGTTAGAGTCTTTCTGACAATGAACGGGTCGAAGTATTTTACTCATTCGTTCTTTACGTTTAAGTCGTGGAAGATCTTATGTTGGATTATATTCAAAATACGAAATATAATGAAACATCATTTGGGTTTATGGTACCTTTTGTTCAGTCTCACTTGGGTCTCTTTAGTCTGTCTTCATACGAACTATGAAGGGTGTTGAATAGGGTCAAATTTTCATATTATGAATGATTACCGGTTTCCTTTTGACTTGAGGTCAAAACAAAGTACGTATCAAAAGTACTTGAGTTTTTAAATATCCATTGGAGGTTTAGCCCATTGGAGTTTTACTCTAAATTGGATATGATAGTTATCGTACTAAAAGGAATAAGTTTTTAGGTTGTTTATATAAATACCATTCTCTAGTCGTGTCTTTAATACTATTCCTGAGTTAAAAATTCTTTACCTAGTTTTAGGTTCCAGTAATACATATTTTGTTCTCCCGTCCTTTACCCATCGTTATCTTTTAAATAGACTGAGTACCATTGTACGTTAAATGTATTCAGGTATTACTTTTTTAGTCTTATCACTCTTGTTTTCTTGAAACGTCGTCATTTTCTTTACCTCACTTCTCGTCTCACCGGTACCGTTGTATGTAAATTTAGATACGTATTAAATCTGTAGCAGTTTCAGACTATATTTGTAATACCAATTCGGAGTACTAATTTGTAATACTAAATTTGAAAAAGTTTTCAACGATTTTGTTCAGTTTTTCATGAAATTCTACTCTCTTTTCTGAGTCCATCAGGTACTTTCTTTATATTCTTTGGTTGTATATTCTTTATATTCTTTGTTTGTAGAATGTATTCTATACATTCTAGGGTCTATCCAATTTCTACGGTGACTTTTATATATTCCATTGGTTCGATGACTCTACTCCTCACGTTACCACCACTACCAGAACCGTTACTCGTCTCAATAAGAAACGACCTTTTGTTAATATTTTACTCAGATAAAATTCTCGTTTTCTTGCCTTATACGACACAGGTAAGAAACTTCACTATACTTTCAGAATATTAATGGTAAACTCTTGTAACGAAGAACAAGATACAATTACACGAGAAATAATAGTTTTCTCATAGTCAGTTATTAATGGTTTAAGTGGGATGATTTTTTTAATTTCTTAGTGGAGATTTGAATATGTTAGTTCATAGTCTTTAACTCTTAGTTGAGATTTGAATGTGTTAGTTCATAGTTTTCGACTCTCAGTGTATGTTGGAGTTCACAAGTTAAGAGTACACTCCAGATGGACATACTAAAGTGACTCATGGTCGACACATGGTAAAAAATGGATTACAGAAAGAAATTTTACCGATAAACAACTTTACGAACGTGTTTAGTAATTCTACAAACATTATTCATGAAGAGTTCACTGTGTTTGGATTTACGGAAAGTTCAAGACTGTAGTAGATAAATATAGAAGAATCAGAAACTTTCAGTAAAACACTTCTCGTACACAGTGAAGGGCCTTTATGAAACCAACCGGCTTTTCAAACAAACCCAAAAGGCATTTTATAATACTTTTCGGACTTGTTTGAAACCCTGGTTGGGATCCCCGAAGGGTCCACCACGATCACCGTTTCTTGATAAAATGGTCGGTTACTTTCTCTGCATTTTATGCGCCCAAGTTAGGGAGCTAGCCCTCCTAGGGAACCTCCTTCCGTATCGTTGGGTAAGATCATAAGAACGGACCTTTTAGGGAACTTGTCGCCTCGGACCGTCCGACATTAGGTATCCCAGTGTCTCTCAACCTGTCCCGTCATCACTGAAATATTCGTGTGTGTCAGACACTTCTACGAACGCAAACACAGTGGACACTTTTCGAAAAAGACTGATGGGGAAAAATCGGGTACTTTAGTCCCTACATTACACGTTATCAATATTAAAAGACTATAGATGTAGGGGTTAGAGAATGTCTGGAAGTTGGTCCCTCTAAGTTAGTCCGTCAGCCACTACCTGTCCCTTCGGACCGCACGACGTCAGACACCCCAGTATTTCTCAACCTGCGTTGACCCGTTGACTTGACTTGACTTAGAGAAGGTGTTTTCAGCGAATTACATTGTCGATTTTTACTACTCTCGGATATGGGACTTTTACCGTTTTCTTATAATAATAGTTTACACGTTCTCTCTAAAATAACTCAAAGTTTATATTGTTGGGTACAATGAGTGTCAAAGAATTCATCATTCACCGTCTCGACCCTAAGTTTGGGTCCTTTGGACCGTAGTCCCTGGTTCAGTAATTTCTGACATGATATATCTGAAGAACAGTGTTGGGTGACATCGTAAGTATTCTAGTCGATATTATAGACTGTTCAAAATTTTCCATTGAAATCTTCTATTACTTCTGTCAAGACAATTTCTGATATAAGTCGAATGACTCATAATTCGGGTCATAACTACTGATGATTTGTGGATCAAACACAACAAGATTTTTTCAAGATAAAGACATTTGTGACGTTAATTGTTCTTATACATCTCGTTACAGTAGTCTTCGAAAAGTTAGTACGTATACTTAGTTAAACGATACAATCCTTTTTTCATCTGTTAAGACACGAAGACATTTGTTTACATGAAGTTTACGTTTATAGAACACAATAGTCAGTACTTGAACGGTGTATGAAAGGGATGTTTTAGTTTTCGAGGAAAAGATAACGTTATTCGTGACATTTGAAGTAGTGTACTATACAAGTTTTAATACGAAAAGTGTAATCCTACTTTTATTTCAAATATCTTCGTGTACCATTTTCTTCTCTTTCCATTCCGTTCTGTATTTATATCGTTACACTATGACAGATGATTGTATACCTTCCTGACGGAAACCAAGACTTCAAAATAGAAAGGACGAAATGGGAAAAAGACAATTTATGTGGGGGAGAACTCCCCTCCCCTCTATTGTTAAGACAGGGTGTTAAAGTAGATCACTTTGTGACCATAATTTGTGAAGCCATAAAGGTTATGTTTTCACTTCTCTACCGAAATGAAACCGGTCTACGATTGAACAAAGTCTTTTTCAACGGGTAAAGAAGAGTTAATTTCGTTATTAAATCATTTATTGAAGTTTTTATATCCAATAGACAGATTTAATGGTCTTTTTTTTTAAGGTTGTAGTTTACTTGAACATTGAAAATATTTCGTTAATAGATGAAAATAATCTTTTGAATTTAAACCTATTACACATGACTTTTTTCTTTAAAGTGATTAAAAAGAAAGGAAGTCCTTTATTCACCAAACCCTTTTTTCTTTCTTTCGTTTTAATGGTGTTTATTTTACTGTTAAGTAAACGTTGATTCATGTCAGTAAAGTGTATATAAAAAGGTGACCTCTATTACTACACCATTTCTTTACCTATGGTCTACGAAAAATCAGACAAAAGATGGTTACTATTATTTACTACTCTACACTAAAGTGACTGAATATTCGATTGTCGACCTAGGAATCCCTCACACCATATTCACATTCCATAAAGACTATACAAGTCGATCGTAGTGAAGATGTTTTGTGCTTCCGTACGGTTCCTGTAGGAATCCGTATACAATGACGATGATGGTACACTATTCTAGACATAGTAGAAAGATATAGTTTTTTTTTCCAGTCTTTGATGAAATTGCTCTTACCACTTGTCCTTGCCGATAAAAAATTTTTTAGGAGAAAACTGATATTCCTGAAGGGACGTCAAGTCTTCCTTTTCTCAGACGGACGTTACATCCTCTGGGCCCAAACTATGCAGTCAGTCCTTCTAGGAGACCTCTTCCCTTACCGTTGAGTGAGGTCATAAGAACGGACCTCTTAGGGTACCTGTCTCCTACGACGGTCCGATGTCAGGTACCCCAGCGTCTCAGCCTGAACTGATCTGGATTGTGATGATTGTGATAAAAACTGATACTTACTTATTTTCTGTCATTGACAAGGTTGGCACATTTGGAACACGTACGTACACATGCACGACTCAACGAGTTAGTACAGGTTGATAAACACTGGGGTACTTGACGACGGGTGGTCCGAGAAAACAAGTACCTTAAGAGGTCCGTTCTTATGGTCTCACCCATCGGTAAGGGAGGAGGTTCCCTAGAAGGACTGGGTCCCTAGTTTGGGTCCAGAGGACGTAACGTTCGTCTGAGAAATGGTAGACTCGGGGTACATTTACAATTATGTAAGGATTATGATTTTATTAATAGAGGGAAACTAAGATATCAATACTATATAGAAGTCACACAAAAGTATTCTCATAACAAAACTCTTGTTTTGAGGGTAGTTCTTAATGACCCCGTTTTTCTACCGTAACTTGGACACGACCACGAATCAACGAGTCAGTACAGGTTGAGAAGCGTCGGGGTACCTGACATCGGACGGTCGGAGGAGACAGGTACCCCTAAGGGGTCCGTTCTTATGACCTCACCCAACGGTACGGGAGGAGGTCCCCTAGAAGGGTTGGGTCCCAAACTTGGGTCCAGAGGGTGTAACGTCCACCTAAGAAATGACAGACTTGGTGGTCCCTTCGGGGACATGACTGGAGTTTTGAAGTAGTTTGTTCTCGAAATCCGGATATTAAATGGATTATACTATTTTTCTATATACGTCCTTCTCAACCATATCCCTCCCTAGTTCAGTTGACTCCTCAGACCAATTGACTAAAAAAGACCTTATCTAAATGTTGTTTGTATAAGTTTTACTTCGAAAGATAATAAACAGCAAGATAGGTTTTAAAATTATAATTTTTATTCTTATTTCTCTACTAACATATATTCCAATATATTATGTTCACCAATGATTTGGTGTGACTTTTTTGTGATTACGATAAAATTTACATTTATTATATTTTAAAATTTACTTTTTATGTTGGAAATACTCCTTTACGGGAAAAATTTTCAGAGTTTCTTTCAAACTTCAATTTTATCATAAATTTTACATCGATAATAATTTTAATTTTACCGTTTCGTTTTTAGAGTTTTGAGGTGTTCAAGAGGTTTACTATATGAGACATTGACTCGTTTAATGATTTGAGGGGAGTTTAAGTCAAATGTAAATGAAATATCAAAACTTCCATTATTTATTTTTACCCAATACACTCTTTATCAGTTATATTTTCATTATTGGACGAAAGACCGTGACTTTCATTATTTTTAAAAAGGATACCAAATTATTCGTCAATACCGTTGTTATCGGTAATAGGTATCCAAATTTCTGATAACTGTAAGTCATGAATAGCCCCACTTGATGTTTTACACTCTGTAAATAACGAGTGGTTCATAGGTACACGACACGTGTACAGGGTCTGGGAATGGTTGTCTCGTCCCGGTACGCTGACCAAGACCAATTACCCTATACTCATCTTTGCTGGACAAACAGTAAAGTACTGACTTTGTAAATTCTCGGTTACCTTGTTACCTTTTGATCTGTAAAAATATTTTTATGTGAAGATGGTATTCAATTTTTTTTTTTGAATACTATATTTGGGTAAACAAAATGTAGAAAAAGAAATGGATATGTGTGAATAAAAACGTACGACTTGGTGAACTAAATCAAAGTAAGACTGTGAAGTGGGATCTTTTTCTTGTAAGAGGATGTTTTATTATTTCTTAGTTTGAATTTAAATTACAACTATTTTAATAGATGATATATCAAGTATAAGTTTAAAGGAATTAATAAAGTTATTTCAGGAGATTTCCCTGTTAGGTCCTAGTTCGTTAATTAGTTGCTACTGTAACATAGACCAGTAACATAGAAAATCAGAAGAAGTTGAGTCTTGGTAAAGGGTTTGATACAAAGATTAAAAAAAAAAAAAGAAAAAAACGCCTCCACCTTCGACCCCCTCCTTACACACACCTCAGACACCGAACTCCCTAGAATCAAGGGACTCCTCCATAGTTTGGGACTCTGGACCGTCACTCAGGATTGATGACCTGACGGTCTCTTAAGGACAAAAATTAGAAAGTTTGGTGACTATAAAATTCCTCGATTACAGTTAACAAAATATCTCAGAAGAAATTCAATTTGACAAAACGAAAAAAGAGGAGTACTAGTCTCAGTCCAATTTTCTCCGACCAAAAATATATATGCACCTCTTCCGTTACCATTGGGTGAGGTCATGAAAACGGACCTCTTAGGGTACCTGCCTCCTCGGACCATCCGATATCAGGTACTCCAGTGATTCTCAGTCTGTGCTGACTCGCTGAAGTGAAAGTGAAAAGTGAAAGTACGTAACCTCTTCCTTTACCGTTGGGTGAGGTCACAAGAACGGACCTCTTAGGGTCCCTACCCCCTCGGACCACCCGACGGCAGATACCCCAGTGTGTCTCAACCTGTACTGACTGCTCTGAATCGTTGTACGACGCGAATCAACGAGTCAGCACAGGTTGAGAAACACTGGGGTACCTAACGTTGGGCGACCCGAGGAGAAAGGTACCCATAAGAGGTCCGTTCTTATGTCCTCTCCCAACGGTACGGGGGGAGGTCGAAATAAATGTATATATTATAAAATTATATATAAATTATTATAAATACATCTTATAAAATAAACATATATATTTATAAATAAAATATTTATTTTAATAAAATGAATATATATGTATATATATATATGTTTTTTATTTGTATTGTTTAGAACCGATCACGTCAGTAGTGTCTTTCGTGACTTCTATACCCCAAAATTTGAGATCTTATGTATGAGAGGTCCGTTTGTAATTGGTGAGGGTGAAGTTTTGACGTACGAGTTAGGACTGGAGAGGGAGGACTGGAGAGGGATTCGGACTCCGAATATATTGGTTGAGTGACAACCCATAGAAATTGACCGACAGGATGTCTGTCAAGTTTAAATCATCCAAGTTTTGAGTAGAGTCGGTGTTTTGAATGACGATGAGAGAAGGAGACTATAAGGAAGAGATTGAGTTTAAGTGGGTTAGAGATTTGGGACCAGTTCTGTGAAAGGAGACGGAAATGGGTGTTATTGATTCTGTGGTTCTAAATTAAACATAACGAATTCAGGTAAGTGATGATAGTTTGATTTGACAGAAATAAGATCTTAAAATCCCAAAAAGAAAGGATCTAGAGAACGTTGTGTCGTAAGTCAGAATAGTAGAAGGAGTAACAATGTCCAATTGCGTAAGTTTTGATTTTGAAATTAGTTTACTGAGTGGAGAATTTAGGAAAACTACGAAGGAGAAATTCCTTACATTGTCTTAAGTTTGAGTTGTAGTGGATGTTCCTAAATGTTTCAACGAATGGATGTAAAGATCTGTGAAGCTGAACGTGACCATGAAGAAGGTCAATGTGACGATAGAAGTGAAATCAGTGACCTATAGTCGAAACATTAAAAACGGTATTCGGAAGAGACCCCGTTTTCTGTAAAGTACCTCTATCTCCTTGTTACTGGAAACTTCTAGTAATTGAAATAAGATACAATTAAAGTGTTTATGAAACTAGTCCTTTATAAACGAATCGAGGTTATCATACACTTTCTGTGGGATAATTCTTGACATTCTCCCTGAAGGGACTTGGGGAGACAAAGGTTACGTCCCCCCGGTCCAAACTAGGAATCAGTCCCTTGATCTAGGGTGTATGACGTTGGTTCTGAGTCGAGTCGGTTTATTTATTCTTCTTCTTGATACTCTCTATGTTCTTTTCAATCTGTATTTAGGATAAGATCCGTCTCAAAGGTCTTGTCTTACGTCTAAAAAAAAAAAAATTCCGTGTATATGTTAATGTCCATCCGTCTTTTCCTAGTGTCAACATTCATACTAATTTCATTCAAGTCGTCTCCCTTTTTAATAAAGACTCACCATTTCCGACCTTCCTTTAGTCCCTTCCAAAGGATCTTCTCCACCGTTAACCGTCGGAACTTCTTATACTTTCCATCCGTACCTACACTTCCTTTATTAGAATTAATAACGGTTGAGTGACAGAGGTTCCGTTGATAAGACTTAGTCGAAAACGGGGATGTATGTGCTCCTTATACTATATAATAAAATCATTATTACCGAGTAATTTTGACTAGGAGTTTCCCTCTTACCATATTCGCCCTACGGTAGAGTCTTAGACGATTCACAGTGAACCCCTTTTCGAGAACTCCACGAAAACGGGAGATTTACTCTTAGAGGAGAGTTCTCCACGACACACGGTTCAGTGAAGTCATCACACACTGAGAAACGTTGGGGTACCTGCAATCGGGCGGTCCGAGGAGAGAGGTGTCCTAAGAGGTCCGTTCTTATGACCTTACCCGACGGTACAGGAGGAGGTTCCCTAAGAAGGACTGGGTCCCTATTTGGGTGTAGAGAATAAAGAAAGACATAATCGTCCGTCCAAGAAATGGTGATCACGGTGGACCCTCGGGGAGTTCTCTTGTGGAATGGTTAAAGATTCGTTCAAAGAGGTCTAAGGATAACAGAAGTATGTCCAGTGTGTAGTTCTGTGTCTAAGTGTTATAGGAAAAAAAGGAGAATCAAATCGATTCTTAAAGAGTTTCCCTTCTACTTACTGTAGTTTTCTTATTTCGTTATGTTCTTAAATGTCTATAATTTCCTCGTCTGTACGAATAAGTGATATCGTAAAGATAGGACTTTGTGTTAAGTGGTAAATTCAAAAAGGGTATTTATTTTGATAAAATTTATAACCTATATCATTGTAGGAAAGGAGGACCTTCTCGACTCAATCACACATTCGAATATATAATAAATCTCTATCTGTTGACCATGACTTTTTGTCTTCATTGTCGAAGACATAGAGGGAAAAGAAAATGGAAAAGAGGGGTTATAATTTTTTCCACTCTATTTTCAAATAAAGAAATATCTCGTTTCTCCATGTTTAACGTTTTCGTTGTAAAAATAACCTCATATGGGACGTGTCGACTTTTATGTGTTGTGTTTTGACGAAGACGTTCGTGTAAATTCTATTGTCATGATTAGGACTGATAGTATACGAGTGTTCAGTAACAAATCGTCCTTTTACCTTCCCCGATTTCGATTTTCCTTTGTCAAAGTAACCGATAATATTGTCAGTTTTGTATTTCATTACTCTTATATTTGATCCCATTTCCGTTACTTTTGTCTTCATGTATACTCTTGTTGCACAACGTCCAACTTGACTTCTTTTCTATGTTCGTTTCTCTCTCTATCAGTTTTTTATGAAAACTCGGAACCCACGGGTACTTCTTTCACGGTGAATGACTAGGATCTAGAAAAAGTTCAGAAGACCGCATCTCTAAGTTCTCCATCCGAAAAGATCATTTACATTGACCCAACAGGTTTCTTCCTTTACTTCCATTTACTACCTCCGTAGTTGACACACGATCTTGTTCCTTTCATAATATAAGAAAGAGTTGGAAACTTTCAGAACCAAGATGAAAAATTAAACAAGTAAATTTGTTATAATTTTTAGTGGAAAATCTGGAGTGTAAATGATTGTACATACGTGTGTGTTTTAACGTTTTGATCCTGACGTTATTAGTATGACAAGGTTGAACGAATAAAGGAGATTACCATATAAAAACGACCATTCAGTGAAGTCAGTACAGACTGAGTCACGCTGGGGTATCTGCCGTCGGGTGGTCCAAGAAGACAGGGACCCTAAAAGGTCCGTTCTTATGAGTTCACCCGACAAGTGATTCGTGGTGTGATTCGACGAAGTCCACACAGACTGAGACACGTTGGGATACCTGTCGTCGGGTGGTCCGAGGACAAAGGTGTCCTAAGGGATCCGTTCTTATGACCTCACCCAACGGTAAAGGAAGAGGTATTACAAGATAATGAACAATCATTAAATAGATCATATAATGAACAATCATTAAATAGATCATATGTCTCAGGATGAAGGAATTTTTTTTTTTTTCTACGTGTCATATATATGGTAGTTGATAAATTGACGATAAATATAAGTAAATCAATCAACCCAAAAAAACAACCACCACTCAACTAGAAAGTTGAAAATACATAAATATAAAGTGATAATGGTTATGACGTTTCCCTGTAATTTTTTATACTTAAAAATACAGGAGGTTCTAAAGATGTCCGGTCTAAGGGACTTCACCCTAATCACTCATTACCCGTAAATTTTAAATCTGACTGTGTCATCACGTTTTAATAGGAGGTTTTTCCGACATTGTTCAGGAGAGGACGTAAAGATTTGGTAGTTAACAACCTTACTTTTTTCTTCTGGGTTTAGGGAGGGTAAACAAAGGGATTATGTGGCTTGGGATTAGGAAAAGTAAGTACAGGTTACACTTCAAAGATAGAATTGAGATGTTGTAATTGAATTAGATAAAAATTTTCTCGATTGACCGTAAGAAGGTCTCTGACCTGACTATTTAAGAATTGTCTTCCACCATGAGTGAGTAGTTGGTTGTCTTTTGACACTCCCGTAAAAACCATAAATATTATGAACTGCCAACGTAAACCGTCATGACTCACCCTGTGACTTGGTGTCTCGTCAGTTCGTGTTACTGACAGAATGGGTTTTACGGTTGTCTTGAGAGGATTGGACACCAACCCTTCATATGTTAACTTCATACGACGAGTTAAAATCCACATTCTTCAGACCTTTCTGTTTCTCCAAATTCACCCCTGTATTATTGTTAAACTCAAAACACTTGATAGACGTTATAACATTCAAAGAAAAGGAACTGGATCAAGGAATTCATTCTGAAATCCAAAGATTCTTTGACATAGACTGACTACAGAAGACGTTAAGAGACGGAGTTAAAAACTGATGACACCGAATGACCATATCTAATAAAGAGAAGAACAAGAGGTTCTAAATTACATATACCAACAGTCACCTACGTGATAAAACCTACGTTGGAGCCTGTGACCTTTCTTCTTTGACTTTGGTCTTGAATTCTCTAAAAAGTTTTCTACGGGTTTCAAGAAGTCGCTAAAGACTTAATTATGGAAATTATGAAAAATGAAGAATTTTAGTATTAAAGAAACACCGGGATTAAGACACAAGGGATGTGTCATGGACCTGTCATTGACATGATGTTTATTTCAGTCGAGTTATTTGAAAGTTATTGTCTAACCGAAAAATTATGATCCTTTAAATGTTTGTTTAGAATTATTTTTGACCAAATAATAAATCCTTTGAAGATATCCTGTATCTGACTTCTCCCGGGTTTTGTATTTTTGTTTGTTTTGGATTCGTAGGTATTATATATTGTGCACCACCAAGTGGGGTATCAGTCTCCCGATAGTATACATTTTAATTAAATCTGTATGAACCAAAGTAATTCGACATCTCTGTAAAACGTTCTAATTAAAAAACCGTCAGTATAGAAATGTGAGTTTAGTCCTGAAAATAAAAAAAATTTTTAACAGAAATCCGTACATTTATAAAACGTGTCACCGTCGACCTCACACGTGTCATAAAAACACAAAATCACGGTAATATAATTTATATTAGAAAGAAACGTAATTCGTATGACGGAAAGTTTGCCGACGTATTACGGTGGTCTTTACTTACTTATATAACCAAAAAGAAATGGAACGGTCGTAACCCTTAACCGAGATTTCGTGAACAAAACCCTCTTCCATCCATGGATGGACCGATACACATTTTACAGAATGATTTCAACAAAGTCTAATTTTTTATAAAAAAGTTGACAAGTGAATATTAGACATGAAGATAAATATACTTAATAAGAAACGAGTAGATAACTCTAGAACTAAAGACATACTTGACAGTTAATAAATCAGTCCGTACAAGAAGTCTTCGTAAAAACACTTCAGATTCCAAAAAAAGAAAAATAACACTTTAATTATAATCGTGTAACATTTATAAACTCTGACGTCTATTTCCTCTTTCGTGGATAATAAGATAGTGGGATTACATTGATGTCATATATATACACACATATAATATATATGTATATATATATATATATCCAGAAAATACTCGTTTTCGTAAAATCAAAATCGTTATGAGGAGGATGTCATAAATTAAAAGAAATGGATTCCCCTCTTGTACTACTTTACGAAGAATTTTCAAGATCGAAATTGGACCACAGAATTTCGATGTTTTTTTTTTTTTTTTTCTGATTAAAGACCATCGATAAATTAAAATAAAAAGAATAGTGTATATACTTAAAAAGTATTACTTGTACATAATGTGAGAGTGTCCCCACAACACTCGAAATTTTCTCTTTTTCATATACCTTGAGTGAATTGTTTTATAGAACGCTAATACTCTTGTCCTTGTCTTATTTCATGAAAACTTATTTCTGTAGTGATTTGTTGATTTCAGATAGTTGACTTCAGATAGATCCGTTAAATCATAAGGTGTTGGAAAGACGAGGTTCACACCTAATGTCTGGTCCACATGATATGATGGACCAACAAACAGTCTTTGAGTTCTGAGAGTCTGGGACGACGTCTAAATGATTTAGTGTTAGACGTAAAATTTTCTACAAGTTACTCGTAGAGCGTTCTCACAAAGAATTTGAGTCGATGTATGAATTCAGTGGACCTTTTGAGATGTCCATGAATACGGAATCCATGGTGGGGACCTATATGACTAAAGTGACAATCCCCTTACCCGACCCTTGTTCCTAAAATTCAGTAGGAGGACCACTAAAGTCACAGATCGTTTCAAACTTTTGTTGACGAAGTCTTGTGTCTTTTGACTTTACCGAGTGGTTCTATCTACCTTTGGTGAAGAATGGTCTCAGTAATAGACACGTTTCTTTGTGTGGTACCGTAAAATCATGATGAGACTTTGAGTGAAAGTAAAGAACACCTAGTTAAAAGGGTGTCGTTATATTACGAATTTTTCGATAGTAAGGGAGTTTCTTGTATTTCCAATTTCAAGATCTTTTTAAGTTTTAGATCGTGAGAAGTTAAGACATGGAAAAGGAGGTTATAAGTCTAAATCTTTAGTGATTCATAATTAATATGAAAGATAATTTTTGAATTCTTTCTATTGATGTAGGACTGTTTTTTAGTCCAGTATTGTTTAAGTTAACAAAAAAAACTAGTCACATCTTTCCATTAAAGTTCCTTTTAATAATCCCTCTTTACTTTTCAGGTGCATGATAGTAGTTTAAAAGTGGACTGAAGGAAGACGTTTAATGTTAAAAATGTCATTGATTTTGTTTTAGACAAGTCCAATGTCACCGTACAAAGTATATTTGTTTGTTTATTTATTTATTTCCTCCTTTTTTCGTACACAGATTATGATGTCATTTTCTTTCTAATTGATCTCCCGAAGACGAGGATTCTAGTAAAATTCTAGTGGCTACCTCGTTATACCAGAATATTACATATAACCCGTAGAAAAACACAATATTCAACCCCCACCCTGAAACTCTTGAACTTAGTAAAATGGTAATTTTTGAATAAAGGGTGCTCGTTTTGAACCTCGATTTACCTTGTCATAGTCCATCTAGGAACCAAAGAACGATAGAGTGAAACGGTGTCTTCAATAAATGACTTGTGGAAAATTTCACCAATCACCTCTACCTTAGTCTCGTCTATCTATCGTGACTTCTGAGATCTCGGTGGTTTTAACAGTAAAAGCAACTACGTAAGTTACTTATGTCCGTCTTGTTTAAAATTTTTTGGTGACGTTATCATCAAAATGTCTTTTTCAGTGAGAATTATCTGATTATGTTTGTTGTGTTACTGAAATTGTTCACCTTTTTAATACATTTATCGAAGTTTCTAATGCGAACTGTATTTAATGTAAGAAATTTTTTAACAGAATTTTTCTTAGGGGTTTATAGTATTATGATAATCGTAGTAATAGTAATAAATTTTAAAAAACCTTCTAGATTTTTATGTGTTAAGGGAATATATAAAATACATGTAAATAATGTATCATATACATTATATGGTACTAAATGACGTATCACTACAAAATCGACAATGCGAACTATTATAGAAACACTGTCGACCTGATATTTCTTTCGACTCACGGTTTCTTAACTACGAAGACTTGACACCACAACTTCTGAGAACTCTCAGGGAACCTACCGTTCCCCTGGGTTGGTAAGGTAGGATCTCCTTTAGTCAGGACTTATAAGTAACCTTCCTGAGTACGACTTCGATTTTGAGGTTATAAAACCGGTGCACTATGTTTCTTGACTGAGTAAACTTTTCTGGGAGTGCGACCCTTTCTAACTTTCGTCCTCCTCTTCCCCTGTTGTCTCCTACTCTACTGACCTACCGTAGTGACTGTGTTACCTATACTCAAACTCATTCGAGGTCCTCAACCACTACCTGTTCCTCCGGACCGCACGACGTCAGGTACCCCAACGTCTCACCCTGTGCTGACTCGCTGACTTGACTTGACTTACGAACAAACGAAAGGAGAGGGATAATTCAGTGTCAAAAGTTTAAAAAACATAAATAAAAAATCTATTTGATGTCTATACAATAAGATTCAAAGGGGTTGTAGAGTGATTTAAAAATAACTTTTATGTAATTTGTGTATTAAGTCTTTATGTATCCGTAGAAGTTTCATAAAAGAGATAAACGGAAAGAGTTTCAAAACTCCACAAAAAAGACACAGTGTATGTAAAGAGTAATTTTAACTAAATACTTTCTCCCCTCTTTTTAATGTCCCCTTTGACGGGAAGAGTATGTACTATTTGATTTAAATTCTTTCATAAAGTAAAAGTTCAGGTTGGGACTAGAATAGTCGTTTGACATCCCAAGAAACGAGTCAGTAAGTGATAATTTAGAGTATAAAAGTTTATTCTGAGGAGATAATCGTCTAGAGGAAGTTGGTCCTTTTCTGAAGGTATAGTCTTGGTCGTTCTCTACTGGGATAAGGTACTTCCGTGTGAAACAACATTATGACAGAAATTTCAATCTAATAAGTTTAAGTGAGGGATAAAGGAAAAGGTTGATTGAGGACTGTTTGATGGATAAAAAAAAGAACTGATTATTAAAAACCGTTAAGTAGGAAATACGTAATTTTTATTAAAAACTTATTAAGTTAAACATGGGACAAAAAGAAAAAACCCCCGACGTGGTACATTGAATGTCCTAGAATCAAGGGGTTGGTCCTTAACTCTGGCCCAGGTTCGTCACTTTCACGGTTCATGATTAATGACCTGTCGGTCTTTTAAGGGTTGGACAAGAATGAAAACAACGTAGAAAAAAAAAAAAAAAAAATTTGAAGACGTTATGAGTTTAGGAATATGATTAGGGTATCCCGTGACACCATCAGAGGTTCTACCGGGGGTTACTACGGTAGTAGGACCATGAATACAGGACGCATTGAGGGAGCAGAACTGACACCCGACTTGGATCACTAAACGAAGATTGTTTACCTTATGTCTTTTTCACTGTTATTCAGGAGGACTCCAATGTAATATTTCTCTGATGACGAAGACAGTCCTCATGGAAGGGAATGAGATTCCATTTAGTCGACGACATGACATTCGACGGGATGTCTCTTCAGATTTACTGTTGTTTTAGAGATCGGTCATTGGTCACTCCTTGAAATCGGGTGGTTCTCGGTTCACTCATTCGAACTTTCGTCTAGAAGACGATTGACTCGGACCACTACTGACGTCGGGGGTTACTACGAAACTACCATCCTCCTAATATCGAAACCCTCTGTGGGTCTCAGATCCCCCGTGGGTCGATTTGGTGTGGGTCTAAAGACCGAGTGTCCTTAACCCTCTATCACAAATGACAAAATTCAACACGTTAAGACTTCATTGGACAATATATCGTTATCATCAATATTGATTGTGTCAAAAACTGTTTTAAGGACCCTTAGTAAATTAAATGCCATATGATTATCAAATTATTTTAAGGAAAACGTCTTCGATTGTATTTCGTGATAGGATAAATATTCGTGAAGATAAGAATAATAGAGATGACTTGTTAAGATACATGTTACACCACACCCATTCTTGTCTATTTTAAGACTGAATACGGGACATAAATTCCTAGGATCTTAAATTAGATTATATGAGGAAAGATATGAGTTGTTTAAGAATCTATTGAACGAGTGAGGACCTAAAAACCGAATAGATACTCGTATAGAAAATAATTCAAAAAGGGAGGAAAAATTTTAGAAAAAGGGGTTTCCTATTTCTACAGTTTCTTGAATCTTTTAGAATTATTTTTAGAATTCTATGATATCCCAGAGTTAATAATTATAAAAACTTTCGTCAAATCCCCTTACTAAAAAGTATTAGATTTCTCGTCGGATTTCAGTGTTTCGTTTACTGTCATTAAGTCTCCACTGTTGTAACTTTATTTCAGGGAGTTGTGAATCGATGTTCAGATAAAATTCGAACAAACATACTTTAGTAAGTCGAGTTTGTAAATTATTCGTGGATTTCACGGTCTTTAACATGAGTTCACAACTTAAGTTGACTCTGCTTGTTCTGTGTCAGGTAGTGGTGGGGAGAGGAGTGGAGAGGGTAGGATGTTCCTAGGGGTCCTGTCTCCTTCTTCTGTTAATGTTATACTGTATTATCCATAAAATTTTTCCAATTTCCCTTTTTTACCCACACAGTTCTTCCCTTGTTATTTAGAACGGATTTTCTCTGTTCTTCGATAGTATCTTTTCTACTTTGATCAACCTTACACTTTTTACTTCTCTTTGAACGGTCCATGTGACGGTCTATATCCTTTTTACCATTAGATTCTTTTTTCTTGTTTAGTGTGTTACGTCTACTCTAAGTGTACCTAAGTGAGGTCTTCTGAGTACCGATTCTGATTACTTGGTCAGAGTGTTGGGTAAATAAGTAATTTTCTTGGATTTGTATATGGTATACGGACCGTGAACACGTTAAGAGTTTAAGATACAGTCCATTGTTTTTTTCTCGATATTTACACTATAATTCAAAACTGGAGTCCCTCGAATCTCAGATTAACTTGAAGCCTCCTCGTGCACAAGTAAAATTAATACGGTTGAGGTTTAGTGAGGGTAAAGGAAGGAAGAGAATAGGAAACCCGTTCGGTGTAAGAAACGTTCGTAGTTAAAGGATTAAACATTTCACCCCCATTATAATATACACAGGGAGTTCCTAACACGACGACGACGACGATTCAGCGAAGTCATCACTCCTAATTTATTACATTCATTTTATAAGTTTTGTCACTCGAGTTATGTATAATCGTAATAACGAAAATGAAAATAGTAGTGACGATTTTTATTCCGTTAATTCCCAAAGTCATTTCTTAAGAAGACAAAAGATTTAGTATTTTCTTGACTTTCCTGAGAAAAGACAAATCAAGGAAGGTCAAAGATGTTTCATATTCTTCACCATTACAATAATAGTTGATTCCGTAATTCATGGGGGATCAGACAGTGTTACAGGGGGGTTTTCCCATGACTTTTATTGTGGATTATATAGTTGTATCAGAGACTACTATATTGTGTCCTAACTAAGATAATCATCAGTCCTGAAATTTGAGACACATATCTCACATGAAATTTTCATTATGACTTATTGAGTCCGTCTTTTGGAATTAAGTGATTCCAAGATTTTATGTTTTTTGATTCTTATTTTTATTCTTCGATAATATGTAACCTTCCCTACAAGACTCCTCGTACTTTATTCTCTTAACGTCATTGACTACTTTTTTCTCCTTTCCTTTTATGCTACCGGATTTTATTTCTTTATTTTTAAGTGTCTTTCCCACTGACTTCGAATTTTGACTTTTTTCAAGTGTTTTGGACCTCTGTTTGTACAGAGACTGGGTTCTAATTCTGTCGTTAAGAAACCTTTCTAATACAATAAAATTTAGATAAATTTTTAAGTAAAAAATTTTCCCGTGTTGTGATGAGTTTTAAAACCTACTAAAGAAATTCGATTTAAAGTAAGATGTTTTAGGATGACAAGTTTCAAGTTTTAGTTTAAGTTTTGTTTCTAGACGTGACTTACACCTTAAGTGTTTCGTTCCATATTTTTGGTTTTTCGTTTACTATATTTTGAAAGTATCTCCGAGTTAGTTTTTCTTTATTTATGAATAGTTAAAAATTCATGAATATTCCGTTAGTGTAAGGTGAATAATATAAAAACGTGACTATTATAGATTCCATTCGGAAGTTGTGTCTCTTCCTTTGAATCCTAATAAAATGAGAAGAATTGAAATGGGTAGTAGAGAAATTCGACATTGAAGAATAGGATTTTAATGAGTTCCTTGAGAGGGTCCTGCAAAAAAAAAAAAATGATTCAGACAATTGAAGACCTGAGTTTCAGACTGAGGTACTCAGAGTTCTCGGTTGAAAGGTTTCACTTCTGTGATTCCTTAAAGATTTTGGTGTTTTTGACTCACTATGTCGTTATGATCTTCTTACCCGTTTATAAGATAAACTAAAGGTTTTCGTTTCTGAATCCTAAAAAGGACTTCATTTTCATTTGAAGTTAAATTTTTAAGACGAAATTCAGAATAAATTATTAATAAAATTCCTAGGTTACTCATAATACATACTGTAATAGTTGGAGTCATGTTCGAGGAGTTTCCTTGACCTCTTCATCATAAACATATTATTAATTCTAAAGTTTTGATCCAAAATCTTTGTCTTTTTGGACCCAAGTTTAAGGGGAAGGAGGACACATTCGACGTATTAGAACTGAAGGATTCGAAGTTAAAGGAATGGACACTTTACTTACTTATAGATGGGGTCCTCCATTTATAATCCATCTATAAAAAATTCATACTGTTACTTGTTATATGCCTTTTAAAAAGTATTTACAAACAAAGTTCCCCTCACTCTCATCCTTCTTGATGGGATGGGTAGAAATAATATTGTGGATTTGCAATCGCTATTCTTGTTGTAATTACGATTACCTTCCATTTTGTAATTATAAAGTACTCTTGTGAAAATCCCATGAAAACGTAAATTAATTAGAAACAACTAGTTGTCTTGTGTAATATTCGATTGATGTCATGTGGAAAAGTAAATTAATGATGACTATGACTTGTAGAAAAATATATACATGAACAGTAAAATCCAAGTTAAAACTGTGTCCAATTTTTTGTCTTCAATCTTAAACTCCTTATTATTACTTTGAGGTCATGAAACCGGTGGAGTACTCTTCTCAACTGAGTAACCTTTTCTGAGACTACTACCCTCCCTAACTCCCGTCCTCCTCTTCCCCTGTTGTCTCCTACTCTCCCGACCTACCGTAGTAACTGAGCTACCTACACTCAGACTCACTTGAGGCCCTCAACCACTACCTGTCCCTCCGGACTTTCTTCTCTTCGTTTTTCGTTTCCTCTTTTACTTTCTATATTCGTAGACTTACGTCTCAAGGTTTCTTATCGTTCTTCTCTATTCTTTCGGAAGGAGTCACTAGTTACGTTTCTTTGTCTCCTTTTCTTGTCTTACCCTTTCTAATCTCTAGAGAAGTTGTTTAATTTCTGTGGTTCCCTTGTAAAGTACGTTTCTACCCGAGCTATTTCCTGTCTTACCATACCTGGATTGTCTCCGTCTTCTATAATTCTTCTCCACCGGTCTTATGTGTCTTGATATGTTTTTTCTAGAAGTGCTGGTTCTATTAGTGCTACCACACTAGTGAGTGGATCTCGATCTGTAGGACCTTACACTTCAGTTCACCCGGAATCTTTCGTAGTGATCCTTGTTTCGATCACCTCCACTACCTTAAGGTCACCTCGATAAAGTTTAGGAATTTCCACTACGACACTTTCACGACGTGAGTTATACGGTCGTTTATACCTTTTGAGGCATCACCGGTGTCCTAACCTTTTCCAGTCAAAAGTAAGGTTAAGGTTTCTTTCCGTTACGGTTTGTTACGAGTTTGATGACGTGTTAACATGAGTAGAGTGTATGATCATTTCGGTACGAGCTTTGAGAGGTTCGGTCCGAAGTCGTTATACACTTAGCACTTGAAGGTATACAAGTTCGACCAAAATCTTTTCCGTCTCCTTGGTCTCTAGTTTAACGGTTGTAGGTGACCTAGTACCTTTTTCGTTCTCTCAAGGTCCTTTTGTAGATAAAGACGAAAGAACTGATACGGTTTCGGAAACTGACACACCTAGTGTTATTTGACACCTTTTAAGACTTTCTCTACCCTTATGGTCTGGTGGACTGGACAGAGAACTCTTTGGATATACGTCCAGTCCTTCGTTGTCAATCTTGACCTGTACCTTGTTGTCTGACCAAGGTTTATCCTTTTCCTCATGCAGTTGCGACATATAACAATGGGACGAATAAATTGAAGATACGTCTCCCGTAGTACTCTTTGCGACCCGACCTTCTTAGTGTTCGACCTTAGTTCTAACGACCCTCTTTATAGTTATTGGAGTCTATACGTCTACTGTGGTGAGAATACCGTCTTTCACTTCTCCTTGATTTTTTTGAGAACTACTTTCATTTTCACCACTCACTTTTTCAACCGAATTTCGAGTTGTAAGTCTTTTGCTTCTAGTACCGTAGGTCAGGGTAGTGAAGTACCCTTTATCTACCCCTTTGTCACCTTTGTCACAGTCTGAAAAAAACCCCCCCCCGAGGTTTTAGTGACGTCTACCACTGACGTCGGTACTTTAATTTTCTACGAATGAGGAACCTTCCTTTCAATACTGGTTGGATCTATCGTATAACTTTTCGTCTCTGTAATGAAACGGTTATTTCCAGGTAGATCAGTTCCGATACCAAAAAGGTCACCAGTACATACCTACACTCTCAACCTGACACTTCTTTCGACTCGCGGCTTCTTAACTACGAAAACTTGACACCACAACCTCTTCTGAGAACTCTCAGGGAACCTGACGTTCCTCTAGGTTGGTCAGGTAAGACTTCCTCTAGCCGGGACCCTAAAGAAACCTCCCTGACTACGACTTCGACTTTGAGGTCATGAAACCGGTGGAGTACACTTCTCAACTGAGTAACCTTTTCTGAGACTACGACCCTCCCTAACCCCCGTCTTCCTCTTCCCCTGCTGTCTCCTACTCTACCGACCTACCATAGTGTCTGAGCTACTAGCACTCAGACTCACTTGAGGCCCTCAACCACTACCTGTCCCTCCGGACCGCACGACGCTAAGTACCCCAGCGTTTCTCAACCTGTGTTGACTCTCTGACTTGACTTGACTGACTGGTTACCTTCTGTTTCTGAAATCTTTAATCATTGGTTATCTTAAATAAAACGTAGGTATACATGTGTTACAAGAGTATTGGGAAATAAATAAGGGTGTTGTTTGTAGACTCTACCGGCAATGATGTCCATTTCGTGTAATGAAATTCAAGGTCCGGTGTTAAGGAATTAAAAATTAGGATACGATGTCGGTCTATCATGATTTACTTTTAAAACTGTATTGCACTGGTGTCGAAAAGAAGACTCGAGAGATTAGAATGAAAAGTATATAAGTGCTAAAAAAATTTTTTTTAGTGTTTCGTCGTCTTAACCTGTTTGTCCTTTTAAAGAGATTGATGACAACCGTACTTCGCAGACGTTCTCACCTCGTCTCGTCTTGCTTGGTATGACTTGTTTGTGTTCGACAGGGATCTTTTTCTTCATGTTTAATGTCGATTATTTCTTCAAGTCGTTTCCACATTCTATGTTCTAGTTATATATTTTTGGTTGACATGAAAGTATGTGATCGTTACTTGTTAGATTTTTTATCTCAATTCTTTTATTAGGGTGATTGTTATAGTAGTTTTCCTTATTTTACGAATCCTTGTGAGAATTGTTTTCTTCGTGTTATGAACGTGTGACTTTTGGTGTTTTGAAAAAGTCACATTCTTTAATTTCGACTTCTTTATTTTTCCGTAGGATACGAGTATGTAGTCTTCTGAATTATAGCAGTTCGATCGACGACGACGACGACGATTCAGCGAAGTCAACACAGGCTGAGACACGCTGGGGTATCTGCCGTCGGGTGGTCCGAGGGGGCAGGGACCCTAAGAGGTCCATTCTTGTGACCTCACCCAACGGTAAAGGAAGAGGTTACGCACTTTCACTTTAGCGAGTCAACACAGGCTGAGAATCGTTGGGGTACCTGACGTCGGATGATCCGAGGAGGTAGGTACCCTAAAAGGTCCGTTCTCATGACCTCACCCCACGGTGACGGAAGAGACCAATTCGATCGTTATGAGGAGTTTAAATGGATATCTAAGTTTCATTAACGACAGTTTTAACGTCGACGGACAAAATGTCTTTATCTGGTTCTCTTGGATTTTAAGTATACTGTTACGTTCTTGAGATGGTATGATTTTGTTGGATTTTGTTTTTGTTTCAACCTTCTGAGTACAAAGGGTTAAAGTTTGGAATGATGTTTCAATGTAATTAACTTTATCCCACTATGACCATATTCCACTCTGTGTATCCAACTGTCTTATTTTGTGTCAAGTCTTTATTTGAGAGTATAAATGTAAGTTAACTAAAAACTGTTCCACAGTTCTGGTAAGTTACCCTTTTATTCAGAAAGTTCTGTACCATTACCGTGTTGACCTATCAGTGTATATCTTCTTACTTCAACCTAGACATGGAGTATGGTATACGTTTCTTTTTTGAGTTTTATATAGTCTGAATTTCTCGACTTTGATTTGTATCCACATTTAGAAGTACTGGAGCTTAGTCCTTTACCAAAGAATTTATACTATAGTTTTCGTGTTCGTTGGTTTCCTTATTTTGTCTAATTCAGTCTGTGGTTGTTTTACTTTTCGAAAACACGAAGTTTCCTATGATAGTTCTTTCACCTTTCTATTAGGTGTCTTACCCTCTTTTATAAACATTTAGTATATAGACTATTCCCTGTACTTAGGTCTTATATAATTTTTGAATTATTAAATTCTTATTTTTCTATTAGGTTAAATTTTTACCCGGTTTCTAATCTTATTTGTAAGGAGGTCTCTAAATATATTTACTGGTTATTCATATACTTTTCGACGAGTTTTAGTAGTCAGTAGTCCCTTTACATTTAATTTCGGTGTTACTCTATGATGATCGTATGGGTGATCCTACCGTTATGAGTTTGTCTGTTATTCTTCTTAATCTCTCCTACGTCTCTTTTATATTTGGAGTTTATTACAATTACCTTTTCATTTTGACATCGGAGAAACCTTTTCAGATCGTCAAGGATACATAGATGAGTCTCCTTGACTTTTGTGTCTTCGAAATAAGTATTATCGGTTTTCCACTTTTGTAGGGATTACAGGTAGTTGACTGTTCAATTAATTTTACACCATATGGGTGTGTTACCTTATAATAAACTGGTATTTTTCGTTAATTCATGAGTATGTACGACGTTGTACCTACTGGTTCACTTCTACGGACCATGTTTTTTCGGTGTGACATGCTAAAGTGAATACACTTATTCCTTTAGGTGTCGTTGTCTTCCATCTATCACCAACGATACCCAACTCCCTTCCCTTCTTACCACTCACTGACGATTAGACTCCCTCTGTTTTGCGAGACCTTGATCTGTCACTACTACCAACATATGGAAACACTTATATGATTTTTTGGTAAATTAAAAATGGTGACATGTGAAATTTTCTCACTTAAAGTATCAAAAACTCTTACACTTTGTCAGAGGCTTAGAAAAATTTGATCAAGTCTACTCGGTGAATTCAATAGTCGTTTGTGAACGATTTTTGGGTGAGACCCGTTTTGTGAAGTATTCCATGGTGTCCGTCTAGGACGGGAGTTTCTCAAATATTAAACTAACTATTATATTACACTTTCACTTTGTTTTATTTGACATCAAACTATGTGTTATACTTTTACATTGTTCAATCGTATATTGAATGTATTTCTTGAGGATGTCTCTCCATACATAATCTTTTCCTTCTTTAGTGTGCTTAACCGGGTTCTCGTTTCTCTCTTTTTTATTCAAACTTTTGTGTGTTTGGTTGGTGGGATACGATAGAGGGAGGTAATGGGGGGGTTTTGGGGATTCTTGAACTATCTTTCTTCCATCCTAAGCCTATCTACCTGTTTTTTCTCTATTTACCAAAACTAATTTTCCACACTTCGTCCTTTTACTCGATAGCTTTATATCACTGGTATAAACACACATGACATATATATGACGGTGTGTGTCGTCATGTCTTGTTATGGAAATCTTCGTATTAATTGAATTCTTTTGTCTAATCAATTCAAGGAACATATTCGACTCAATAATAAACCCTATGAAGTGAACTAAACCCCATATGTCTGTTCAACATAACACTTCTTCTTCATCAGTTCAGGGAGTCAGCACAGGTTGAGAAACTCTGGGGTACCTGACATCGGATGGTGTGAGGGGGCAGGTACCCTAAAAGGTCGGTTCTCATGACCTCACCCAACGGTAAAGGAAGAGCTCTCCTAGAAGGGGTAGGTCCCTAACTTGGATCCAGAGGGCGTAACATTCCGTCTGCGAAATGGCAGACTCGGTGGTCCCTTCAACACTTTTTCTTGAATCGTATAAAGTTATGGTCTACTTTAACTCAACTAAACTATTGAAACAAAGTTTATAGAAGGTCATTAATACATTTAGTCGTCTAAAACTTTACCGTTGGGTGAGGTCATGAGAACGGACCTTTTAGGGTACCTACCTCCTCGGACCAACCGATGACAGGTACCCCAGCGTTTCTCAACCTATGCTGACTTACTGAAGTGAAGTGAAGTGAACTGTTCATATAAAAAGTAGTTTAGTGTGTTAAGTTTTTCATCGACGGTTGATCAATTTTATTATTTATAAACGACTCCTGAATGATAATTCACGTGTCGTGATAAGGTTCGTAAAATGTGTACTGAAATTTTCTCACACATAAGTTGTATATGTTTTATTTCGTTAGACTGAAGACTCATTTGAAAAATTTGTATTCCGTGGCGATCCTGGTCTAGTCAGTCAAGCAGTAAAAAAATAAAATGAGATCCATCATGACGGTTGAACATAAACAAAAATTGAAGTTAAAAAGAGTGGTTAAGAAAGACGGTTTAAGTAAACATCATAGACGATGAGAAGGAAGGAGTTAAGATGTCGGAGACATCATAAGTCTTTGAGGTAAGGTAGGAAGACATAATTGTATGGAGAGGAAAGATGTTGATCAAAATTAAGATTGAGTAATTATTGAGACGGGTGGTACCAAGGAACTAGGAAGTATGGAGTGTCGACAAAAGTGTCTTATCCTTTTTTATTTTATTTCGACCCCCCTCTCCTCCCTTCTCCGTATAGAATTCGTCGGTACATTTAGACTCTCCCTTCGACCTTTTTTTTTCAGGATCGTAGTTTACGGATCTTAAGTAACGACTCTCGTATCATCAATAATATAATTAATAACTTCTTCTAATTTTTCGGATTTCCTGATTGATTATCTCTTTGAATATTTTGAATAGGATGTAGTGGTATTTTCCCAATATAGTTTTCAAACTTTTTCAAGGGATCTACTAAGACTGTACGGCAGAGAGATTAATGTTTTTTTTTTAATTTTTTCATGTAAATGAATTTACATAAATCTCGGATCCTTTGGTGAGTAAAAATAAAACTTCGACTGGATCAGTTAATAAAAACAATTAATTCAAACGAAGAACGTGTTAATAAGGACATATATTATAAAATTTTTGTTCGGAATTTATATAGACATTTATACTAGAAGAGTATTCGTTTCATTTGTGTCAAGAGTGATTTCTAGAGGATTATACATACGTAAATCTTATTTTGGTTGAATTTCTTCGCCAGAAGTCTAATTCGACCTAACTGTTATGTAGTCTTTCCGGGATTCTGTCGGATATGCTATCTTTTAACAGTATATTCTTGTATGTAAAACAAAAAGATTCAAATATCATTATATCAGTTATGTGACCTTTGGTTTCGGAATTCTTCTTTACCATAATAATAGATAATAGAAGATCATTAAGTTTGGTTCATTCTAATTTTTTTTTTTTTTGATGAAAATTGGAACTTAATTCTGACCTCTCTGTAAAATCCAGTCGAAACTTTCAGTAAAAGTTTATCGGTAATCATAGATATTGTTAAACTGGTTCAGTGATTTAACAAATTATAGGTAAGTAGGTTTTACACCTTTCACTATGTCCCTATCTGACATAAGAAAAATTCGTCGGTTTTCAATGAGTTGAATATAACCGAAATTTTCGATATACGATTAAGATTAAACATATAGACATAGTCTTGATATTATTATTTAACTTATCAGGGAACCTATAAGAGTCGATTATTTCTTTAAGATCCTAAAGTTGTGTCAAAATTGGAATTTAAAATATATAGGAAAAATTTTTTAGATGTATCTGAATCTTTACAACAGGAGTATTTTTATTAAGAGATTGTCTGGTTAATTATTAATACGTGGAACGGTTTCTTTTCGAATTACAGCAGAGTCGAGACTCTTGGACTTACCCCTGAGGGTGTAGATGGCGTGTGGACTTACAGGGTGACTGTTCGGATTTTGACATCATAGTAGAGGGAGGGAAGGTGGTATGGAGGTAGAAAATTAAGAATATTGGAAGAGGAGAACATAAGGACTAGAATCACTCACCTTGGAAGTATGAAGTTCCAGGTGTTTGTACTTTGAACTCTTAGTTAGGAGTTGAGAAAAGTAAGAGGTAATGAGGTGACTAGATGTATATTTGTGGTTTGACATACGTCCGACTAAAGAATTATAAAGACACGTAAAGGGGGAGGTGTAAAAGTGTCAGGATTGATTCTTGAAGTAGTTAAGGATCTACAGGAGGGATCGGAAAAAGGATAGAGGATAGTTTAGAGACGTAACGACGGTTTTAAAAAACGTTTATGTTTTATATAAAACAATGATTCATTAAAGAACCAAAGGGTTGTAGAAATTTTACTTGTCTTAAAAATTTTCGTATATGTAAGTAGGTACTAGATCTGAGTCTGGGAAAGACGTAGAAGTTTAGAAAAACCTTGTAAGGAAAAGGTTGAGATACGAGGTTATTAGATTAGCAAACGTCAAAGATGTTAGTTTGACAACGGGGTATGAGGGTTCAGATTAATTACCGAACGATTACCGTGGGGTGAGGTCATGAGAGCGGACCTTTTAGGGTACCTGTCTCCTCGGACCATCCGACGTCAGGTACCCAGCGATTCTCAGCCTGTGTTGATTCGCTGAAGTGAAAGAGAAAAGTGAAAATACGTAACCTCTTCCTTTACTGTTGGGTGAGGTCACAAGAACGGACCTCTTAGGGTCCCTGTCCCCTCGGACCACCCGACGGCAGATACCCCGGTGTGTCAGCCTGTGCTGACTTCGCTGAATCGTCGTCGTCGTCGTTTGTACCAAATATATGGTAGAGATCAGATTTAATCCATTCGGGGGAGTCACGGGAATGACATAGGAGAAACAATTAGAACTATAATATTGTTTAAGAAATAGACAGAAAATAATCTGACAATTCTAGGAACTTCCGTTCTTACTTCATAAAATAAAGTGGTGACCATTACGTCTCTGTAATGAAATTTTTGTTTCCAGACAGATCAGTTCCGATACCAAAAAGGTCACCAGTACATACCTACACTCTCAATTCTACTCACGCCTTCTTGACTACAAAAACTTGACACCACAACCTCTTCTGAGAAGTCTCAGGGAACCTGACGTTCCTCTAGGTTGGTCAGGTAAGACTTCTAGTCGGAACCCACAAGAAACCTTCCTTACTACGATTTCGACTTTGAGGTCATGAGAACCGGTGGAGTACCCTTCTCAACTGAGTGACCTTTTCTGAGACTACGATCCTCCCTAACTCCCGTCTTCCTCTTCCCCTGTTGTCTCCTACTCTACCGACCTACCGTAGTGCCTGAACTACTAATACTCAGACTCACTTGAGGCCCTCAACCACTACCTGTCCCTCCAGACCGCACGACGTTAAATAGCCCAGCGTCTCAGTCTGTGTTAACTCGTTGACTTGACTTGACTTGACTTGACTGACGGAACATCGAAGACACTGTCTCCTTTGTGGACTACAAACTACTTGTTCTCTTACTTATACTTTAGGGTTGGTTCCGGTGTAGTGTGATCTATGAAGTATAGAGTTTATAATTCAGATGGGTACGTGGACACCCGAAGGGAGTATCAAGTCAACCATTTCTTAGACTGACGTTACGTCCTCTGGGTCCAAGTTAGGGACCCAAGTCTGCTATGGGACCTCTTCCTTTACCGTTGGGTGACGTTATAAGAACGGATCTCTTAGGGTACCTGTCTCTTCGAACCGTCCGATGTCAGTTACCCCAGTCTTCTCAGCCTGTGTTGAACCTTTGATTTGATCGTGGTGGAGCGTGGATATAAGTTACCCCGTCTCTGTCGGAGAAGTTATTCGCCACGACCCTTTTGACCTGTCGATGTACATTTTCTTACTTTAATCTTGTGACGGATTATGGTATGTGTTTCTATTTGAGTTTTACCCAATTTCTGGATTTACATTTTGGTCTTTAATATATTGAGAATCTCCTTTTGTCTCCTTCTTGTGAGTTACTGTATTTAGTTTCGTTCTAGGAGATACTGGGTGGAGGGTCTCATTACCTTTATTTTTGTCTTCATTTGTTTACCCTGGACTTATTTGAATTTTCGAAAACGTGTCTTTCCTTTGATACTCGTTCCACTTTTCTGTTGAGAGTCTTACCCTCTTTTATTGTCGTTTACTTTGTTGACTGTATTCCTAATTAAAGGTTTTATGTGTTCGTCGAGTATGTTGAGTTATGGTCTTTTTTTTCGTTTGGGTTAGTTTTTCACCCTCTTTCTGGATTTATCTGAAAGAGGTTTCTTCTGTTTGTCTACCGATTGTTTGTGTACTTTTCTACGACTTATAGAGAGTAATAATCTCTTTATGTTTAGTTTTGATGTTACTCTATAGTGGAATGTGGTCAGTCTTACCGGTAGTAGTTTTTCAGATGTTTGTTATTTATGACCTCTCTCACACGTTTTTTCCCTTGGGAGGACGTGACGACCACCCTTACACTTAACTATGTCGGTGATACCTTCTGTCATACCTCTAAGGAATTTTTTGATTGTTGTTTTGGTGGTCTAATGGATCGTTAGGGTGAGGATTTGTATATGGGACTCCTGTGGTTTTGACTTTTTCTGTGTCCATGGGGTTACAAGTGACGTCGGGATGAATGTTATCGATCTTGTGCCTTCGTTGGAACTACAGGATGCTGTCTACTTACCTATTTCTTCAATAGTACGTATGTGTGTTACCTCATAATGAGTCGGTATTTTTCCTTGTGTAAACTCAACCAAGATTACTCCGCCTACTTGGTTCTCGGATAATATGTCTCACTTCATTCAGTCTTTCTCTTTCTCTTTATAGTATATCATTATGTATATATACCTTAGATCTTTCTACCATGGTTTCTTAAATAAACGTCCCGTCGTTATCTCTCTGTCTGTCTTGTCTGAATACCTGTGACCCTCTCCCCTCCTCTCCCACTCTATATACTTCTCTTATTGTACCTTTGAATGTAATGGTACACATTTTATCTATCGGTTACCCTTAAACGACATACAGAGTCCTTTGAGTTTTGTCTCCGAGACATAGTTGAATCTCCCCACCCTACCCCTTCTTCTACCCTTCCTCCAAGTTTTCCCTCTCCTATATACATATGGATATCGACAGAGTACAACTCCAAACTGTCTTTTGTTGCTTTAAGACATTTCGTTTGCAGGAAGTTAATTTTTTATTTAAATTTTTCTCTCTTCGTTTTCTGTCTTCCTTTCTATATGGGTAGATTAAGGTTTTTCTTTTTTATACATAATTCAGATTCATTATCCTGGATAGTTTCTTGATTAAAAAGAAAAATCATTTACCGTTGGGTGAGGTCATAAGAACGGATCCTTTAGGGTACCTGTCTCCTCGGACTCGGACCGTCTGATGTCAGACGACGACGACGATTCAACGAAGTCAGTACAGGTTGAGAATCACTGGGGTACCTGACGTCGGATGGTCCGAGGAGGTAGGTACGTTCTCATGACCTCACCCCACGGTTACGGAAGAGGTCGTCCGATGTCAGATACCTCAGTGTTTCTCAACCTGTGTTGACTTCGTTGACTAGTGGGGTAGATTTTAGATGAATGCCGAAAAGACGTCTATTTTTTGACTACTACAGAATTGATTTGATATAGAGATCCTGGACGAATGAGAGAAGAAAGTAAATAGATTTAAAGAAAAAAAGGGGAAACGAAATACAAAAATAATCAGGTATTTTTAGGATTTTGGACTCTTGAGGAAGTCAAATGTAAACTTCTTTACCCGAATCACTGACCAGATTTACAATGAACCGATCATCGATCAAATCTGATCTCAGATACGATTAAAGTGATACACATGTTCTGGAGGTTTACTATTGTCAAACTTTTTAAGTATTTAAAATGATACTTTAAGTTTTTATATAACTTTTGTCTGGTGTGGGTGTTGTTATCTCTTCTCCTCGTAAATTTACTGGATTCTTATTAGAATTATCCTTTCTCCTTAGGTATATTTTGTTTGTTTAAGTGACTTATTTCTGTACCTACTTTTATTTCTAATTCTTTCTCATTTGATAAAAAACTTTATGTAGATTTCTTGGTATTTTTCCAAGTTTGGAAAAACGGATTGATCTTGGTTACCCTAAGATGGGATTTACTTATTTCGGGGGTTTCCCCCCTTTTACATGTATATTTCTACAAGATGATGGAGTATAAACATGTCTTTTCTCCACTATCGTTCATTTTACAGGGTTCATCTTGCTGACTATTTTAATACCAAGTAGGTGACTGTTTCACAACCCATTGCAAAATTTATAAATACTTGTGATACATTTTTTAATCCTTTTGGAAATACTGTGTTGGAATTCTCTTTTGTCCTGATCCATGTATATAATTATGGTATTTGTGTATAAATTGGTCTTAATGTAAGTATATGTATAAAAATAATTTATTTATTTTAAAGAACCAAGGGTTTTTTGATTCCCTTACCTCTCAACAACTTCATACTTTAAAACCATTTCTTGTAATTTTAAAACCACCGATAGGAGATCAACTTTTGTCTTAGTGATTTTGGTATACTGTCGTCTCCATCGTTGTGCCGAGTTGTCGCTCTATCGCATAATCTCTAAGTCTATGACTTGAAGTGGGATCCTGTTAGTGTCAAGTCAAGTCAACGAGTCAGCATAGGCTGAGACGCTGGGGTACTCAACGTCGTACGGTCCGGAGGGACAGGTAGTGGTTGAGGGCCTCAAGTGGGTTTGAGTGTAGGTATCTCAGTCACTACGGTAGGTCGGTAGAGTAGGAAACAGTAGGGGAAGAGGAGGACGGGGGTTAGGGAGGGTCGTAGTCAGAAAGGGTTACTCAGTTGAGAAGTGTACTCCACCGGTTTCATGACCTCAAAGTCAAAATCGTAGTAAGGAAGGTTTCTTGTGGGTCCTGACTAGAGGAAGTCTTACCTGACCAACCTAGAGGAACGTCAGGTTCCCTGAGAGTTCTCAGAAGAGGTTGTAGTGTCAAGTTTTTGTAGTTAAGAAACCGTGAGTCGAAAGAAATATCAGGTTGAGAGTGTAGGTATGTGCTAATGACGTTTTTGGTATCGGAACTGATCTACCTGGAAACAACCGTTTCATTATAGAGACGAAAACTTATACGATAGATCCAACCAGTATTGAAAGGAAGGTTCCTCATTCGTAGAAAATTAAAGTACCGACGTCAGTGGTAGACGTCACTAAAACCTCGGGGGGGGGTTTTTTTCAGACTGTGACAAAGGTGACAAAGAGGTAGATAAAGGGTACTTCACTATCCTGGTCTACGGTACTAGAAGCAAAAGACTTACAACTCGAAATTCGGTTGAAAAAGTGAGTGGTGAAAGTGAAAGTAGTTCTCAAAAAAATCAAGGAGAAGTGAAAGACGGTATTCTCACCACAGTGGACGTATAGACTCCAATAACTATAAAGAGGGCCGTTAGAACTAAGGTCGAACACTAAGAAGGTCGGGTCGCAAAGAGTACTACAGGAGACGTATATTCAATTTATTCGTCCCACTGTTATATGTCGGAACTGTGTGAGGAAAGGAATAAACCTTGGTCAGACAAAAAGGTACAGGTCAAGATTGACAACGAAGGACTGGACGTATATCCAAAGAGTTCTCTGTCCAGTCCACCAGACCATAAGGGTAGAGAAAGTCTTAAAAGGTGTCAAATAACACTAGGTGTGTCAGTTTCCGAAACCGTATCAGTTCTTTCGTCTTTATCTACAAAAGGACCTTGAGAGAACGAAAAAGGTACTAGGTCGCCTACAACCGTTAAACTAGAGATCAAAGAGACGGAAAAGATTTTGGTCGAACTTGTATACCTTCAAGTGCCAAGTGCACAACGACTTCGGACCGAACCTCTTAAAACTCGTAATGAAATGATCGCACACTGTACTCACGTTAACACGCCATCAAACTCGTAACAAACCGTAACGGAAAGAAACCCTAACCTTACTTTTGACTGGAAAAGGTCAGGACACCGGTGATGACTCAAAAGGTTTAAACGACCGTATAATTCGAGTCGTGAAAGTGTCGTAGTAGAAAGTCCTAAACTTTATCGAGTTGACCTTAAGGTCAGTGTTCGTACAACATTAAATCTTCAGTAAAATTTAAGATCACAAATCCGGGGGAATGGAGCTATCACTCCTGTATGTTACCGTGAAACTTTATTCGATTTTTGGTACTTATTAACCTTTACTGACTTCTGGACATTATGGAGAGAGGGATAAAGTGGTTGTGGAGGGTTCAGGATTATACGTATAGACCTAATACGTCCAGTAAAATCGGGACTCGGATAATTTAACAGGGAATGGTTACTCCTACTTCAGATTTGATTATGAACTTTAGTCTTCGTTTTGACAACACCCTTGTTTTATCTTTCTTGAGTTTTTGTGAAAACATGTATCTAGAAGGAGAAAAGGTCGGTTTGTTTGGATTGACAGGTTGATGTTCATCAATTTAGTGTGTTAAGAAACGAAATTTCCGACAGGATAGATCACAAGAGAAGGAAGACAGATTAAATTATAAATCGTTCGAGGTAGATAGTAGACAGTGAGGTTAGTTAGGAAATAGAGTTTTGACATTGTGTTAAGGTTAAATACATAAGTTGACAAACGAGTTACGAATGATACACGTTCGGTGGTGTTTGAGTTATGGGTCCGTTCCAAGATCCAGAAACATTTGTCGGAAACATAACTAGGATAAAAGAGTTCTTGTACCGTTAATCTTGATCTCGTTTTATATCGTGGATAATAAAGAAATCAATCTTTAAGATCTATGTCACTGATTTTACAGATGAAGTCAAAAGTTCTATCGTAGTGTAAAATTCTATGGGAAGTGTTCTCTATGAGTCCCAATAAATTTAGTCATTGATTCGTCTGGGAGGAAGACAAGGTTGACCCCTTATTCCTCTATTGAAATAAGATTCTTCTTTGTAACATTCGAATATGTTTTGGTATTCGTTTTTGAAGGTTTGAGTGTCTGTTTGTTACGAAGATGTTATATACCGAGAACGGTAATTTTTACAAACGTACGGATCGTTGACTTACCATGGTATAGGGGTGACGAAAATGAGGAAATCAAAACAATAGACGTTATTTTCACTTTTACGATAAGTTCATTTGAACAAAAGTGTCATTATCCTTTCAGTTAATTTTTCGGAAGGAAACGAGGATGTAAGAGTAAAAGAAAAATTAAGTCTGAGACGAGGACTTGTGTATTTGTATGTTAACAATTTACTTACATGTTTAGATACTTTATGTCACGAGATTTTCATTCTTTTTTAACAACAGGAACTATGTGACCCGAGATTTCTCCAGGACCTAAAATTTATACCCTTACCCATGTCTTCTGTAAGTGTAAATTCGATATTTTGTACTTACAATGACTTTTACTATGGAATTAAAATTTTTATAGTCTCGGGTTTGTATACTTGTTTTTCATAGGATTGTGATTTATATATAAAACGTTAATGGAGATTTAGAAAGAATTTTACGATACAATAAAGTGGGTTGATTCACATACGTGTACGGGTGAGAATCTTAGTTTATCATTTCCTCCCTACCTAAGTTCACTATAAGTCTATATGGTACAGTCTTGTACCATTTGTTGAGTAAACCTCTATGTGATTTCTTCTTCCTAGTTGATAATAGTGGTTCAAAGATCAAATCCGTTGAACTCAATTACTACCCTTGTAATTGGATGAAGTGTATCTAGATTCTTATTAAAAAGAAAAACTCACCCTCCCCCATTCCCATCCCTTCTTGACTGTTTACTCAAGTCTAAAGATATCATGAAGACTTAAATATCATAGATGCCCTGTAGTCCTCCACGGATCATTCTGTCGACCTAGACAGAGTCTTCTCTTAAGATAAGATGTCTATCTAAACACTCAATAGTCGTACATTTTTTCAATTTATTTATCTAATTTAGTTATCCTTCTCTCTTGTCTTACTTCCGACTTCTTGGTGGAACCCCTGTGGTTATAAATTCCTCACCCGTCTCTACCTTCTCAATCGTTTTTCTAGATATTTGCTCTCTTACTATAGGGACTTGGGTTCTCTTGCGACAAAGTTTTTCACTCCCCACTCCCCCTTGTTTTGTCCACCAGTTTATTTTACTGGGAAGAAAAGAGTAATAGACGAGGTTGAAGGTCATTTATCGTGATGAAATTCGTAATCTTCTCTTCGTTACTGACCAAGAAGTGATATTGGATACGAGATAAAAATCAAATTTGTTGTGTAGACCTTAGTTGTTTTACATTTGAGTTAAAGACCGACATCTGAGTGGTGACAAAGTCAACGATACACGACAATACAAGTTTTATGTACTTCAATGGATAAAATTAATACTACTTTTTCTCCGGTTATAGATAAAATGGATGAACCATCTCGTAGATTGGATTGTCTTAATTGATCATATTTATTTACGGTGAGTTGTCATTACATTTAGTGTTGTAAAGACCACAACTCCCCACTTTTACACTTTCACAATCAGTAAGTCAACACAGGCACTGGGGTACTTGACATCGGGTGGTTCAAGGACACAGGTACCTTAAGAGGTCCGTTCTTATGACCTCATCCATCGGTAGACGAAGGAACCCCCTAGAAGGACTGGGTGCCTAACTTGGATCCAGAGGACGTGACGTCCGTCTAAGATATGGTAGACTCCCCATTTATACCCTTTCGTTCTAAGACAGGTTATTCTTTCTTCGACGTTCTAGACTCTGTTTATAGATTTTGACAAGATTCATAAAAAGTTGTTCCATCATGGTTTCAACATCTCATGTAATTTAAGTTAAAGTTTTGACTCAATGGTTGTTTTATAATTATGTACGTTGTTGTACCTACCTTTTGAAATACGATTCTCTTTCTTTGGTCTGTGTCTTCGGATGTATACATACTAAGGCGAATACACTGTCAGATCTCTTATACATTGATATCCTTGTCCTTAAATCTAGACCGACGGTCCTTAGTCTCATCCCCACTCTATGACTAGTGTTTTTCTTTATTCCCTTGACGATCTCCACTACTTTTATAATACAGAGATGATTTCCATCATTAACGTTCTATTACAAAGAGTTTTGAGTTTGACATATCGTCGTTATCACTTACATATTTAATATGGACTTAATCGGATTGACTCTGTCTCCTACTCTACCAATCTGTCGTAGTGGCTGAGTTACCTGTACTTAAACTCGTTTAAGGTCCTCTGTCACCTCCCGTCTCCAGCGTTTCTCAGTCTGTGGTGAACCGTTGACTCGTTGTTCAGAATGAATTTTTTTTAAGTCAGTGGTATAGTGATAAAGTAAATTTATTGTAAAAATTACGAGACAAGATTAATGTCAACTGAATAGATTTAACAATAATCTATATTATAAATTTAATCGTTTCTTTTATTTTTGATGTTATTTGGTTAGAATTCGAACTTTGTTCCATAAATCTATGAAGGGGAGAATGTTATTTAGTGTCAATAGAATGAACGTTAAGACGATGGGTCCCTTCGTTTTGTTTTCGGGAAAGGATACAAAATGTTAGGATTGTCGGTTTTTTTCTTGAAAGTCCAAAAGGAAATATATACAAAGTATACCGAACTAACCCTACATACATTTGTGATAGTATGCCAAATTAAGATTAATTAGCCAAGTTGTTTTTACATTACTTATGGATGTTGTGTCCTGTTCGTGACACTACCACAATGTCTGTATTTCTACCTTTATTATCAGAGGAACGAACGTATCTCGACTAACAAATCATACTGACTTCTGTATCCTTGTTTAATAAAATAGTTCTCTATATTCATTATTTGACTGTTTACGATAATTTGATTTACTGGTTCCTTTGAAAGTGTCTTTTCAAACGAAAGAGGAAATTTTTTTTAAAGACCAGTGACTCGACTAAAAAACTCTTCATGGTATAGAGATCTTACTTCATTCTTACGATTGTGTTTATATGTAAAAGGTCAATCATAGTTTTACGAAAAAGTGGTCGTTATAAGACTTGAATACTTCTAGCGTCTTAGACTCCGGAAAATTTGACGAGATCCAAAGTATTTGTAATTATTATGGTTGATATAAGTGGTTCGATACATTTTTAAACGAATCCTCCTCTGTGTCTAATTTATCTGTGACTGTCTTTCTCCTTCTCTATGTGTCATCTCCCTTTCTCTTATAATTATCTCAATTTATTTTCGTATACAGTATACACAGAATGTCCTATTGTTTCATTGAACTTCATCCAATACCGTATTTACAACCCTAAAAATTAGGAAAAAAGTTTCCCTTTTTTGCCATTTTCATCGTAAATCCGGTAATGTAAAGTTGAAAGGTGGAATTGTTAAAAGATTCTGTATCCGTCATGGGATCCTTTTTCATAGTACAATACACGTAGTAATTTCTTATCATAAAAAAATTTTACCCTCAATCCGGGTAATATATGGGTCCATTTTAAAGTTAAACTAGTAATGGTTTCTTTTTGATTTAATGTATATCTGATGTGAGTCTCGTAGTTAAAGAAATCTGTCTTTGAACCGTTGGGTATTAGAATAGTGTGTTTCTTTTACTTTTCATCTAAAATTTGAGGACTTTCCCAATTTTGTCTATTCGTTGTTCCAAATACTCTATCGTCTCCCTTAATATGGGTCCTTAATATAGAATATTATTGGGTGTTACCTTATACTAGACGTTTTTATGACATTTAGTTATACGATATATGTATTTTAATTGTATTATAACATTTAGTTAATATGAAGTTAATTTTTTTTATTTTGTATTGTCTTATATCCCCTTTTGATTCGTTTTGTTTTTTGTTTTCTTTTTTTCTTTTAGAACTTTCTCAACGGTTTATCGTCACAACTCTTTTGAGTCACTACATAAAGAAATGATCCTAATTAAAGTTCTTGTACAATCAATTAATTTTTTAATTTATGTAGTAATATTTTAACAATAAAAATCTCATTTGAGATCAAACTCAAAATTATTAAGGTAATCACAAAGTTCGTGACGATCTAAAACTCCATAGATCTTGGTTACTGATAATTTTTTTTTGTCATGAGTATTTCATGTATACGTAAAGTGACCGTGTTCTGATTTCTTGACTCTTCATGTCTACTGGGTTTATTCGAGTAAGATTGTTTTTCCTTAGGTCAATAAAGTTTTAATACAGTTACGAAGGTTTAAAGAATCCTCTCCATTTTCATATGGTTTCATGAAATTGTTTATTTAATTACAATGATTAAGGTACAAAAACGTAGGACTTTTTTCAAAAAGGAAAGACGGTTTTCCATTTATGTATGTTTTTATAAAAATTCTCAAACTATATAATACAATTTACTGTACGATACGTATACATTCTACCGTTTTTTTGGATGTAGTTAATACAACTTTTCAATTACATAAGAACTCTTGTGAAAAATTACGAATTACAAAACTATTCTTTATTAAGTTCTTAGTGTTATTATAACACTTTTATTTATAACACCGAAAAGGTGTTTTTTATTTACACCGAAAAGGTGTAAAAGTTTTTCATATCGTACGTAATATAAATTTGTAGTTATAATATAAATTTATGTGTAAATATGTACCTTTGTAGAACGTACAAAATATACCATACAAAATTTTTGCCATAGTTCATTACTTAGTCGATATTGACTGGTTTTTTAAAATCTTAAGGAGAAAAGATTAATAGAAGTCCTAGAGAAATATTCGATGTGTTCTTTTTGTTCAAAGTGATGAAATATTGGTTCGGATGGAAAAAATAGTTCTTTATTGTCTGTTTTTCTTGATAATATTTAGAACTTTTCCGTCGTACCATCTTACCTTACTTATCTACAAAATCTTAGTTCTGTGTAGACTCACCCTAGGATAGAAGTTATGGACAATCTAAACGGTGACACCTGTTTAATAATTTGTACTACTCGAAGTTGAAGGAACAAACATTTTAATCTTGTAATAGTGATTGGAGTTACCTATCGACCCTCCAAGTTTAGTACTATTTGTCACATCACCAATTCCGATTACCCATTTCGTAGTTGAAATCTGAGGAAAGAGACGGTGAACAATCGACATACTGGAATCAGTGAATTAGTAAGACATGGAGTCAAAAGAGTTTATAGAGTTTATTGAGTATGACATGGAATTTCTTAACTCTTTTGGGTATATTTCACGGACCGTGTCAGAAACCGTGTACCCTAAGTGAGTCATTATGATGTATACTGTTTACATTCCGTGACTGTGTCACGGACCTTGTTTTTTTTTTGAATTTAGAATCAAAAGGATTTACTTCAAGATTTAATGAAAAAAACGATAGACATTTTGAGTTTAAGTGGGGACTTCTATTTATAAACGGAAATTTCTACTCTTTTTCTGATGAAGTTTCAGATACTTCCATAAATGATTTCCTTAGGAGGATTTTGACATACATTACTGTTGTCGAGACCTCACTCACGTGTTGAAGGGTTCAACTCTTGAAGTCTTCCTAGGTGTAAGAAACTGATGTGTTTATGACCTTAAAAAAATTTTCATGCTCAGTATGAATAAATATCTAAGTATATGACACTATGTTCACTAGTGTATATAAAGATACTTATTTACGTGAGATGCCAAGTTAAAAGAGAAAGATTTTTCTACGAAACTGTTAAAGTTAAGTGATATTTTTTGAATTTTCATTTTTTAAGTCTGAATAATTGTTTGAGTTTTACTTTTATGTTCCGTCATTTCTAAACTAAAGTTTTAATAACTTTAATGATAATTACATATATCGTGTATGTCAGACTTAAAAATCAAGAAACGGATGTCATGTATTAAAGGAACTGATGTACTGAAATTTCATAACTTAATTGACTCCTTGATTTCCTATTATAATTCTTAAGTGATTTTGATCTTTACACCTTAGGATTTAGGAATTCTTTGTTATATTTAGTCTCATTAATATTCTGTTGTCTGTTAAAAGACTGTAAAGATCGGAGTCAAAAAAGTAGACATTTACCACCCATTATTGACAAAGATAAAGTACTCGAACCCCTTCTTAATCTCACCCCAGTGGGTATACATTGTGTTAAGGACCGTTTATTATTCGGGAGTTTTAGAATAGGTCACCCGTTAAGACATAGTTGTTTACTAGAGAAGATCATTTAGTGAAACCCTTATCTTTCCTTGGACGGAATTTTATATTACATTAGACTGTTTTGAGTTAAGTAATTTTAACTGAGGTCTAAACTACGAATTTTAACGAAAATTTAGTTCATCTTTGCGATTATAAGGTAAGATCAGTAATTTTTTAACTTATTTTTATCTTGAAATTCCTCAGTAATAAATGATGTTTATATCAGTTAAGTGAATGTGAGGACTTGTCTCTGTACATTTATTTGAGTTGGTGAGTTTGTCGGTTGTATGTATGTGTTTCCCTTCTATAGATTGTCTTTTCATGATAAAAGTATGGTCCTTTTATGTTGGTTTTCTGTCCATAGTATAGAGAGATACCTCTACTCTTTTCGTGGAACCTGAGTCTATTGGCCCTTTTTTTTTTTTAGTGTCTACCATAGTCACAGTCGTGACTCGTTATGGATCGAAGTACTGGTTTCGAGTGTGTAATGAATTTCGTTGTATTAGATTATTCTTTGATAATTCTCAGTCTCTTATGGGATTAGAGGGTGACTCAGTGATTCACTTAGATGTGTTTAGTGCACCGGACTCAAAAAAGTAGTTTTTCAACTTTAGTGTGACTAGTAAGTAGAACGTCCCCTTACTCTTATAAATACTTACTTGAGTCCAGTGGAACTTTTTCTTGGTTAAATTTTTATGTTTCTTATTAATGACTGTTGACGATTTTTATCTTTTTCTTGAAGGAAGTTTTTCATATAAAATTTTACTAAAAATTTTCGATATACTCTGGTATGTAATGGTGGTTTCGGTTGAATCATAGAATCCTATAATTTTATTTGTACAGTTGATTGGTGAATCAATGATCGAGGATCAGTCATTAAAGGATAAATAAAATATCGTTTATTTGTGCTATTTGTCTTGACTTCAATGTGTACATACTTTTCTTAAAAGTAAATTGAGTCGGAAGAGTTAGTGAAATATATTTTGACTTTAGAATGTAGTAGAATTTTTAAAGTCTTAATGAATGTTTCATACGAAAAGGATTATTCGTAGCCTCACCCCTTTAAATTTACTT